>JAAKBD010000004.1:0-587941 GCA_012656105.1 Phytophthora syringae
GGATGATTTTGAAGGCCGGGAAGATGAATGGCGACAAATGATGGCTGCCTTTAAGCAGGTGTAACATGGATTATACGAATATTGTCATCTTCATTATTCTTGCCTTCAGTTTGGGTGCCATTATGATCATGAACCGGGATCGGATTCCAACAAAACTGAGAAGAGGGATGGCCGTGACTGCGGTCGCCTTCATCCTGTTTGCCTTTTACCTTATTGTATACAGTTTCTTTAATCTGGGTTCCTCGTAAATTTTATTAGGATGAAAGTAGCGGGTACGCGGCATACTATCGCTCGGATAGCTTAATCCGAGGAGGTTATGCCATGAGAGGCGCCAAGGTGATGTGCATTACACTTGCTATCAGCCTGATCGCTGTTTCTACTGCCCGCTCCCAAGCCTTATCTGAAGAAACCCGGACTCCAAATAATACACATCATTCAAGGAGGATCTCTATGGAACAATTGTTGAAACGCGCGGATGTCCCTAAAGAGCATCAATGGAAACTCGAGGATATGTTCGCCGACCAGAAAGCATGGGATGCAAGCTTTGCGGAATTGAAGAATCTTCTTAAACGCACAGACGAGTATCAAGGCAAATTAAACAACGCGGCATCCATCAAAGAATGCTTCGAGCTCGAAGACGAAATTTCTTATCATGCCGAGCGTCTATACGTGTATGCTCACATGCATCATGATGAAGATACAGCAAACCCTACATATCAATCGCTATCCGCCAAAGCCAAAAAACTGAATGTCGAAGCTGGAGAAGCACTCTCCTTCATCACGCCTGAAATACTGTCCCTGTCTGAAGCGGAGCTGGACAAATTGATCGAGGACCCTGCGCTCAAGGAATTCAAGTTCACGCTGACGGAGATGAAACGGGAGAAAGCACATGTTCTCTCCAAGACGGAAGAAGCGCTGCTGGCTCAAGTCGGCAACCTCTCCTCTGCACCGCAAACGATTTTTGGCATGCTCAACAATGCGGACATGAAATTCCCGAAAATCAAGAACGAAGAAGGCAAGGAAGTTGAACTCACACACGGCAACTATATTCAATTCCTGGAAAGCCCGAATCGCGAAGTGCGCGAGCGTGCTTTCAAAGCGGTTTACGACACCTATGGCAAGCAGAAAAACACCCTTGCTGCTACGCTGAATGCCAACGTAAACAAAAATATTTTCTATTCCCATGTCCGCAAATACCCTTCTGTACTGGAAATGGCCCTGTATGGCGATAACATCCAGAAGGAAGTTTACACAAACCTGATCGACACCATTCATGAGAGTCTGCCGCTCCTGCACCGCTACATGGAGCTCCGTAAGAAGCTGATGGGCGTGGATGAGCTTCACATGTACGATTTGTTCGCTCCCCTCGTGGAAGAGTACAAATGGGACATCACTTACGAAGAAGCAAAACAAATGACCAAGGAAGGCCTTGCGCCGCTTGGCGAGGATTACCTGAGCAGCCTGCAAGCAGGTTATGACAACGGCTGGATCGATGTATACGAGAACGAGAACAAACGAATGGCGCATACAGCTGGGGTGCATACGGTACCCATCCTTACGTATTATTGAACCATAAAGACAACCTGAACAGCATGTTTACCCTGGCTCATGAGATGGGGCATGCCCTTCACTCCTACTATTCAGACAACGCCCTGAAATATCGGGATGCACAGTACACCATCTTCCTGGCTGAAGTGGCATCAACCACCAACGAAGCCCTGCTGATGGATTACCTGCTGAAAAACGCCAAGGATCCCAAACAAAAATGTACCTGCTGACTTACTATGCCGATCAGTTCCGTACAACGGTCTTCCGTCAAACGATGTTTGCCGAGTTCGAGAAAATCGTTCATGAGCGCGCTGAGAGCGGCGAATCCCTGACACCTCAGGATCTTTCCGACATCTACTATGAATTGAACGTGAAATATCACGGCAAAGGGATGCAAGTGGATAAAGAAATCGGAATGGAATGGGCACGGATTCCTCATTTCTACAACAGCTTCTATGTGTACAAATACGCAATGGCTTCTCGGCTGCAACCAGCTTCTCGAAGCAGATTCTGGAGGAAGGCCAGCCTGCGGTGGACCGCTATCTCGGATTCCTGAAGAGCGGCGGCAGCGACTACTCCATTAACATCCTCAAGAAGGCTGGCGTGGATATGTCGTCTCCGGAGCCTATCCGCGAGGCCATGAGTGTGTTCGAAGACATCATCAGCCAAATGGAGCAGTTGACAAAATAATCAATGCTTGAGCGAGATGCATCATTCTCAATTGACCAGTGGAATAAAATCCCTTGCCCTTTACAGGCAAGGGATTTTATACTGTTTGAGGAAGGAGGTGTTCCCTATGAAAATTCAATGGTCACTAATCGCAGCTTTATTGTTTGCCCTTATTACAGCCGTATTTGCCGTGATCAATGTCAATCCCGTTGCAGTAAACCTGTTGTTCGGTACTGTCAACGTACCGCTGATTCTGCTCATTATCGGATGCTCTCTGATCGGGGGACTGATTGTCGGTACATTCGGCATTTACCGTCAATATCAAATGCAGAAGGAAATCCGTTCGTTAGCGGAACAACTTATACATATCCGTGAAGTAACGGGATACACTCCTGAAATGCAAGCTGCGGACGAGGAAATGAAAAAGATCCGAAGGACACTCCTGCTGAACCCTGATGTCCCCGGATGATGAATCAATATGAATGAAAGAAACAAGGAGGCCTGACATCTAATGTCTGCTATACAACCGAATGAAACATACGTATTGGACCTGCTTAAGACATTGCTCGATACACCGAGTCCTACCGGCTATACCCACACCATTATGAAGCAGATTGAACAGGAAGCCGCTTCCCTTGATGTTCCTCTTACATGGAACGAAAAGGCGGCGCCATCCTGTCCATCGCTGGACAAGACAGCAGCCGTACGATCGGGCTGAGCGCTCACGTCGACACCCTTGGCGCGATGGTTCGTGCCGTGAAATCGGAAGGTACGCTCCGGCTTACCTCCGTTGGCGGATACATGATGAACAGCATTGAGAATGAATACTGCATCATCCATACACGCAGCGGCAAGACATATACCGGAACCATCCTCTCCACCCACCCTTCGGTTCACGTATACAGTGACGCCCGTGATTTAAAGCGCCAGGAAGCCAATATGGAGATTCGGATCGACGAATTAGTTGAATCAGCCGATGATGTAAAAAAACTCGGCATCGGCGTTGGAGACTTCGTCTCCTTTGATGCCCGTGCGGTCATTACTCCCAGCGGTTACATCAAATCACGTCATCTGGATGACAAAGCCAGCGTCGCTGCACTCTTCGGCTTGCTCGAAAGCATGAAGCGCGATAACTGGAAGCCCAAATATAATGTAAAACTCCTTATCTCCAACTACGAAGAGGTTGGACACGGCGCAGCCTACATTCCTGCCGACATCAATGAAATGATTGCGGTGGATATGGGCTGTATCGGCGATGATTTAAGCTGCAAGGAAACCGACGTGTCCATCTGTGCCAAGGACTCGTCCGGCCCTTATGACTACGACATGACCAGTCGTTTGATTGAACTGGCCGAGAGCGAAGGCATTGCATATGCCGTTGATATTTATCCTCATTACGGCTCCGATGCTTCGGCGGCGCTCTCCGCAGGCAGCAACATCAAAGCTGCGTTGATCGGTCCCGGCGTCCATGCATCCCACGCGATGGAAAGAACGCACAAACAGGCGGTTCTTAACACCGTCAAACTGCTGGCAGCCTACGTTAAATAAACCGTTCTATAGGTAAGGGGCGTCCCCAAGGCACAAGGCCTGGGGACGCCCCTTATTTTCTCTTTGAACCTGCCTGACGCATCAGGATTTCTTGCTCTGCTCAATCTTCTCGGCAAGCTCGTTCAGATAGGTCCAGCGCTCCATCAGATGCTCCAGTTCACGCTCCGTTTCCTCCTGAGCCCGCATCAACTCCTGAAGCCTGGCTGCGTCGCTGCTGGCGGTTTCCATCTCCGATTGAACGGATACAAGCTTGTTCTCGGCAGCTTCGATCAGACCATCAATCTGCTCAAATTCCCGCTGCTCTTTATAACTGAATTTCAGACGTTCGCGCGGTGTATCTTTACCTGAACTGCCGCCCGGCACCGTGTTGCTTCCCGAAGCTGATTTAGCGCCACTGCTCTGGCTGCATCCGTCTTGCTTCCGGCAGCCTCGCTGCCATGACGCTGCATCCACTCTGCGTACTCGCTGTAAGAGCCAACATGGACACGAATCTGCCCCATGCCCTCAAACGCCATGACTTTATCCATGGTTCGATCCAGGAAAAACCGGTCATGGGATACCACGATGACAACACCCGGAAACTCATCCAGATACTGCTCCAGAACGGACAATGTCGGTATGTCCAGATCATTTGTCGGTTCATCCAGCAGCAGCACGTTCGGTGCACTCATCAGCACTCGCAGCAGGTACAATGGCGCTTCTCGCCTCCGGACAATTTCGCTATCGGCGTCCACTGCAGCGCAGGCGGGAACAGGAAGCGTTCCAGCATCTGGGCCGCGGTAATGGCAGAGCCGTCCGCCGTACGAACAACCTCTGCCTCATCCTTGATATACTCGATCACGCGCTGACTGCCATCCATCTCCTGATGCTCTTGGGTGAAATAACCCAGTTTAACTGTTGGCCCAAGCACGACTTCGCTTAAGCATCCGGTTGAAGCCTTCCGGCAATGAGATTCAGCAGCGTGGATTTACCGCTCCCGTTCGGACCCACGATACCGATCCGATCCTCGGGCACGGCGATGTAAGATAGATCCTCAATCAATATGTTGTCGCCGACCGTCTTACGAAGACCTTCAATCTCTAGAATTTTGCGGCCGAGACGGGTGGAAGCAACCGAGACGTCCAGATCACCGGAGCCCTGTATGTTCTCCTGATCCTTCAGTTTCTCGAAACGGTCGATTCTCGCCTTCTGCTTGGTCGTACGGGCCTTTGCTCCTCTGCGAATCCAGGCAAGCTCGTTCCGTAGCAGATTCTGGCGCTTTTGTTCGGATGCGGCTTCCCGCTCCTCGCGCTCTGCCTTCAGCTCCAGGAAACGGCTGTAATTCGCCTCATATCGGAACAGCCGCCCATGATCCAACTCCAGCATGACATTGGCCACCCGGTCCAGAAAATACCGATCATGCGTAATCATAAGCAGGGCGCCGCGGCGCTTCTGCAAATACTGCTCAAGCCAGGCTACAGATTCGTTGTCGATATGGTTGGTCGGCTCGTCCAATATGAGTAAATCCGACGGTTGGATCAAGGCAGCGGCTAAAGCCACCCGCTTGCGCTGTCCACCCGAGAGTGTCCCCATTCTCGCCTCATAATGGCGTATTCCGAGCTTGGACAGAATGGTCTTTGCATCACTCTCCAGCTGCCATGCCTGCAGCGAATCCAGCGTCTGATTGAGCTTCAGCAATTTCTGCTGCAGCTCTTCATGGCCCGGATGGAGCTCCAGCAGCTCCATTGTTTCGGTATATTCCCGGACGGCCTTCATCTCGGGAGATCCCCTTCAAACACCTGCTGCAGAACGGTTTTATCCGGATCAAACTCGGGATTCTGAGCAAGATAGCGCACCCGGATGCGATTGCCCATCGATATTTTACCGGAGTCAGGCGGCTCAAGTCCTGCGACAACGCGCAGAAACGTAGATTTTCCTGTACCGTTTACGCCGATGATGCCAATCTTGTCCTGATCCTCCATGCCGAAGGATGCATCTTGAAACAGTATTTTATCTCCATAACTTTTGTTTACCTGCTCTACGGTCAAGATATTCATTGGTCTGATCCCTACTTACATCTATAGATTTCGTTAATCGTTAATCGATGAATGAACTGCATTATAACGCAACCAGCACTGCTGTCCCATATGCTGCTGCCCCGCCAAGAAGTGAGCTGAGCAGATTGACGGCATCATTGGACATCCACGAATATCCTCGCATGCGTTCGGTCTCCTGTCCGCAGTGCTGCGCCACCTCGACAGTTTTACCGCACGCCGGGCAGCGATACATCACCTGTACAGCCGCCCCGAGATATGAGTCAGCAAATGCACCGACCAATCCCCGGCAAGGGCCGCCAGAACATATGAGAGTAACTCCGCGTTCATACCGCTCCATTCAGCCAGCAGCCATCCCCGGCTCCGATCAGTACACTCCCTGCCGCTGCCGCTATGGAGCCCGCCCAGGATACGCCTCCCGATTCTCCGGCAGTCAGCACCTTTCCGTTAAGGACAGAACGCGGCGGCCATGCGCTGAGGCTTCCTAACTCCGTCGCCCAGGTATCTGCCGTCACCGTAGCCATGACCCCTATAAACAGCAGCACCCACAACTCGGACGGAGCCCATGCGTTTAACAGACACAGCACCATGCCGATACCGCCGTTGGCGAATACTTGTCCTGCATCCCTCCGGTAGGTCTTGGCATAAGATTTCTCCAGATCAGCCTTGCGTTTCTTTCCATATCGGGAGAGCAGCGTAGAAGTAATGAAAAAAGAAGCAGGGTCCCGAACCAAAACACGTTCCCTGCTCCATAATATATGGTGCCCATCAGAATAGCGGCGGCGGCTCCGGATTCCGATAGCGATCGTTTCCGGTAGGCCGCTCCCGCAACAATGATGGCGCCTGCGGCTCCAATCAGCCAATCCATCTGCAATCCCTCCCATGATAGCTTGCCAGATTACCCGATTTCGCAGCGGCCCAGACGGATGTCTCCCAGAATAACTCGAATACATCCCCCGATTCAGTTGGACCGACACCTGCTTAAGCGTTCCCGTGAAGATTAAATCCCCTTTGCCAAGACCATAAAATTCGCCAATATAATCAATAATGCGCTGAAGGGAGAAGATCATATCCTTCACGTTCCCTCGCTGCACCTCATCGCCATTCTTCAATACGGTGAAATCCGTAGCCGCCAGCTTTGCGGTTCCCGGGAATGTTATGGATGGGGTAAGGGGCGCAGAGGATTTGAAGGCTTTCGCCGCGGTCCATGGATGCCCCTTCTCCTTAATCACCGTCTGAACGTCACGCAGTGTGAAATCAATGCCAAGGGCCATTGTTTTTACAAGCTCATCAACCGTCATCCCTGGAGAGTAATCCTCCGCGAGTTGAATGACAAGCTCCCTTCAAAATGAAGACTGCCGCGATCCAGGGGCAGCTGCAGCACGCTTCCGTCCAGCGGAACGACCGCATGGGAAGGCTTGAGAAAGATCATCGGTTCTTCCGGCACGGCATTGCCGAGTTCGGCGGCATGCAATTGATAATTACGACCAACGCAATATACGTTATTGACTAGGGCACACATACATTAAAACCTCCATTTTCTTCGCCAGAATGGAACTTTTGGTGCAATTTTATGAATAAAAATCTGACCCCAAGTATCGGGTAGGTTCGTGCAGATCATGATGGCCGGATTCATTCTTGCCAGTGATCTCATACTCTTCGCATCATCCACCGTCCACGCCATGGGAGTGATGCCATTCTTCACCAAATCCGACGCAAAGGCTGCATCCAGATGAGAATAACC
This sequence comes from Phytophthora syringae, assembly GCA_012656105.1. Classification (NCBI taxonomy): domain Eukaryota; phylum Oomycota; class Peronosporomycetes; order Peronosporales; family Peronosporaceae; genus Phytophthora; species Phytophthora syringae. The sequence continues at coordinate 7,543 of JAAKBD010000004.1, forward strand.
GATGGATAAAAAGAGCATTTCATTTGCTTCAAGCGTGATAACAAATTACGGGGATGAGCATCGATAATAAGTCCTGTATTCACTTCGGGATCCAGTTCCTTCGCTTTAATTAAGGCTTTCGGCTCGAAGGAGGTGAGCACCACATCCGGGAGCATCCGGTGAGCATGGACCCGCTCCAGCACAGCCTCTTCCAGACCGGGATACATATCTCCGCTCGTCTTGAGCTCGATATTAAGTTTCAATCGTCCTTTGACAAGCTGCAAGACTTCATCCAGTGAAGGAACCTGCTCCCCCTGAATTGACGTCCCTTCCATTCTCCAGCGTCCATTCTCCGGATTTCCTGCCAAGTTAGATCCTTCACCTTGCCCCGGCCTGTTGTCGTACGGTCTACGCTGAAATCATGTATGACTACAGGGACTCCATCCTGAGTCAGTTGCACATCGATTTCCATCCAGTGCACAAAAGGCTCATCCATCGCCATCTGAATGGCTGCGCGCGTATTTTCAGGTGCGATACCGGAAAATCCCCGGTGAGCCACACATAAATTGTTCATGGTGGGACCTCCTTGGTGTAACTGTTAACGAATTAACATTATTCCACTGTTTTACCTGTTATAACTTCACCATCCGGTGCTATTTTGACACCGCCGATGGATCGCTTCTGTACCTCCTGGAGCAAAGCTTGAGCTTCTTCGCCTTCCAGCGGAATGACCTGTCCGATCTCCGTTCGGTATGGCGTCAGCTTCAGGTCACAGTCTCCTTGACGGCTGCACGAGGCTTGGAATACGGCAGTGCTCCACGTATCGGCATTCCCCGATTTGGTAAATATAAAATTGCTTAGGTGCTGTACGCGATCCATTTGCCTTTATACTGCTCCAAGCCCTGCAGCACATGCGGATGCCCTCCGATAATCAGATCCGCTCCACCGTCAATGAACGCACGCGACAGATTGATCTGGTATGAATTTGGCGTCTTGTGAAGCTCTTCTCCCCAATGGGCGATCACAACGACCAGATCGGCTTTGGAACGCGCGTCCTGAATCGCTTCAACCGCCTTCGGCAGAACGTGATCATAGGCCCCCGCTACGCCCGGCCTGTTCTCCAGGGCATACCAGGACGTCTCCGGGAGGACACGGCTGAATCCAAGCAGTGCAACCGTCATGCCCTGCAGCTCGAAATACTGTGCCGCAAAGGCTTCTTCTTCATTACGGCCTGCTCCAACATAGCGGATATCATGGTCCTTCAGATGTTTCAAGGTATCCAGAAGTCCTTCCTGACCTTGGTCGAGAGTGTGATTGTTAGCCAGATTAACAGCTTCTATCCCTGCTTCTCGAAGGGAAGGCAAAACCTCAGGCGAGGACTTGAATACAAATTTCTTATTGGCCGCGCCAACTCCCCGGTCGTGACCGGGGTCTCCAGATTGAGAACGGTCAAATCATCCTCCAGGAATGCGGTGCCCAAGTGCTTGTATGGATAGTCATACCCATGTCTCTTCAGCGCATCCTCCACTTTGCCAGAGAATAAGGTATCCCCGGCAAAATGCATGATCACCCGTTGGTTGTCATTGGTGTAGCTGGTTCATCGGCTCCACTGTCTGCAGGTTCGGATGTATCGGGATCCCATTGTTCATCGGGCTCACCCGTATTCGGGTGGGCCGAATCCGTTCCCTCGCCGCCGGACTGCTGCCCGGAACCCGGCTGATCCGGATCGTTCCCTTCCACGCCAAATTCCGGCATACCAGGCAGATGTGCCGTTTGCTGAACAGGATCTTCTCTAAATTTAAAATGATAGACAAGCAAAGCAGCAATCATCAAAATCAGACATAGGTTGAGTATGATCCAAACCTGTCCGGTTCGCTGCTTACGGGCCTTCTTCTCGGCCTTGCTCTTCTCTGATCGTGACAGTTGCATAGGTCACTCCTTTATTCACTTATGAGATCGCGCAATAGCGCAATAAGTCGCTCCCCCATTATACCAGCTTCCCGGCAAAGAATAGAACCCCCGTCACCGGGGAGTTCTATATCCATGTTTCATATTCAAATTTTGCGAATAACGGCTTTACAGTCCAATCAGTGTGATCACGGAATCACTGAGCGCTTCCATATAGAGCGGATCGCTGTTCAGCGAATCGATACGCTCAAGCCGCATATCCATTTCCTTGGCAATGCTTTTGGCTTCGATATCCAGATCATACAATACCTCAAGATGGTCTGATACGAATCCGAGGTGCAACCAGCACATCCTCAACCTGCTCCTCTTTATTCAGAGTTTGCAGTGTGTCCAGAATATCCGGGCCAAGCCAAGGCTCGGCTGTCCGGCCCGCACTTTGCCAAGTAAACTGCCATTTCTTCACACCAGCTCTTTCGGCTACGGCTTTGGAAGTCTCAAGCAGCTGCTCCTGATAAGGATCTCCTACGGACAAGATACGCTCAGGAAGACTGTGCGCGCTAAACAGCACTCTCACGCTGTCCCGATCAGCGCCTGCCTCTTCGAACTGATTCAGCTTGGCAGACACGCGGTCTGCAAAAGCCTCGATCAGTTTCGGGTGCATGTGATAACTCTCCACGAACGAAATCTGAAGTCCCAGCTCATCCGCTTTGGCTTGAGCACGCTTCACATAGGAACCCACACTCATCGTGGAATAATGGGGAGCAAGCACGATGCCGACAGCTTCCTTAATGCCGTCCTGCACCATTTGCTCAACACCGTCTTCAATGTACGGGGCAGCGTGCTTCAATCCCTGATAGCATACAAATTCAAGGTCGGCACTGCGCGGATCTACATTTAATGTATCCTGCAGCGTCCGAACCTGACGATCTGTGTTCTCACGGAGCGGAAACACACCTCCAACAATCGCCTCATAGCGGTCGGTCAGCTCCTTGAGCTGCTCCTCCGTCGGCTTGTTTCCGCGACGGATATGGGTATAATAACTCTCGATTCCTTCCATGTTCTCAGGTGTGCCATAGGACATAACCAATACACCAATCTTGTTCTTCATACCATCTCACCTCTGACTAATAAAATATTCATCTTTTAAGAACGTTGTGCACCTGCCTGTAGTGCCTGTGCCGAATACTCATGGATGTAGGATGTCAGCTCACGCAGCTTCTCCAGGAAGCCTCCGGAAATAAACCGTGCCCTAGATTAAACACAAAGCCCGGCTCCTGAATCCCTTGATCGATGATCTCCTTCGCATACTGCTGAATGACCTAAGCATCGGTCCGGTCAGCACGGTCGGGTCCAGGTTACCCTGAACAGCATATTTATGCTCTAAACGGCGGCGTCCTTCCGCAATGGACACTCTCCAATCCAGGCCGATCACATCAACGCTGAGATCCGTTAGCGTAGGCAGCAGCTCTCCTGAGCTTACGCCAGGAAAATAAATTTTCGGAACGTGCAGATCCTGAAGCTCTGCAAAAATACGCTTGATGGTAGGAAGCACGAAGGTTTGGAAATCCTGCGGGGACAAGGCCCCCACCCAGCTGTCGAACAATTGAAACGCTTTCCCTCCGTTCGCTACGTGGGCGCGCAAATAAGCAATCACCATGTCTCCGAGTTTATCCATCAGGGAGAACCATACCTTCGGCTCGCTGTACATGAGCTCTTTCGTACGCAGATAGTTCTTGGATGGTCTTCCTTCGATCAGATAGCTGGCAATTGTAAACGGAGCATAAGCAAATGTAATCAGCGGCACTTCAAGCTCCTTGTCCAAGATGCGGATTGTTTCCAGCACATGTCCAAGATCGCCTTCCACATCAATAGGGCGAAGCTTCTCTACGTCCGCTGCAGATCGGATCGGATTGTCGATCACAGGCCCGATATTTTTCACAATATCGAAGTCTACCCCGATCGATGCAACGGGATTCATAATATCGGAATATAAAATAGCTGCGTCCACACCGAGCTTCCGTCAAGCATCAAGGTTACTTCAGCCGCCAGCTTCGGTTGACTGCATATTTCCAGAAGGGAGTACTTTTCTTTGATCTTTCGATACTCCGGGTCATAGCGTCCCGCTTGTCGCATGTACCACACAGGAACATGGCTTACTTCCTGCTTACGGCAAGCGCGGATAAATTGATCGTTATAGGTCATGATTACGGCCCCCATCAGTGTATAAAGTTTCCTATAGAACATTATGCCCTTTTTAAAAGTAAGTAACAACCGTCTTACATGGACATCCTATGAAAATCGCATGACAATCTTATGACATTGTTAGCTTTTGGCATTTTTCAAATATGTTATACTGGAAGAACGGCAATTTTAGGGTAAGACTCCATTCGTCCGGTTCATTCCGGGCTCGACAGCTTAGAAAGGAAGTGACGGGCACATTGACCAATTGGAAAATCAATCTCATTGTGCTTTGGTTCGGACAGTTTTTGGTCAACTCCGGGATGACGATGATCACCCCGTTCCTGACATTGTATTTGGCGCAGGACCTGAATGTTGTAGGGGACCGGGAAATAGGACTATGGGCAGGATTGATATTCGCAGCCAACTTCCTGACATCATTCATTTTTCAGCCGATCTGGGGAAAAGTCGCGGACAAGTACGGTCGTAAACTGATGCTGCTGCGTTCCGGATTCGGCATGGCGCTTGTCATTGCGTGTATGGGCTTTGCCACCCATCCGTGGCATTTGCTCGTTCTCCGTCTTCTGAACGGTACCATATCGGGATTTAACCCGGCGGCTATCTCCCTCGTATCGGGGACCACGCCAAAGAACCGGATGGGATTTGCCATGGGCATCATGCAGTCCGGACAAGTTCTTAAGCACGATACTCGGTCCATTAATTGGCGGACTCATGGCCAGTTGGGTCGGGTTCCGGCCAATCTTCTATATTACGGGCGGACTGATATTTGCAGCTTCGCTGCTCGCTTTGTTCCTCGTCAAAGAGAATTTCAACCGTGAGCAGGCGGCCCGGGCACCTCAGACTTCGGTTATCGCCGGACTGAAGGAGCTGAGCCACATTCCGCAGCTGCCGTCCTTGTTCGCGGTCACGTTCCTGCTTCAATTCGCCATGATCAGTCCGATGGCGCTGCTTCCGCTGTATGTTCAGAAGCTGCATGGGTCGGCGGTTGATATCGCCATATGGGCCGGGTTCGTTGTAGCGGTGACAGGGCTCTCGAACATGATCGCCTCGCCGATTCTCGGCAAGCTCAGCGACAAGGTCGGGGCACACCGGATCTTGACGTATGCCTTGATCGGAACGGGACTTACGCTGATCCCGCAGGCTTTGTGCAGTCCGTATGGCAGCTCATCATCGTACGGTTTATGATGGGGGTCTTTATGGGCGGATTATTGCCGAGTGTCAACGCGCTGATTCGCTCCTATACCCCGGACGGCATGGAAAGCCGCTCCTTCGGCTTCAACACAAGCTCACTTGCGCTTGGCAACATGCTCGGAGCAGTGATCGGCGGGTTCTTGTCCGGATTCATCGGAATTGAGGGGCTGTTTATTACTTCAGGCTGCCTGCTGATCATCAACATGATCTGGGTGAGGCGGAAGCTGTTCTCAGACAAACCCTCGCCCAAGTACCGTTAGATATACAATTCCTGATGGCACCGCTCCAATATCGCTCCAAATTGCAAGGGGCTGTCCGTGGTCACAATCGACCCGAGGACAGCCCCTTTGTTATGAATCAGATCAGATGGCAAGCAGCAAAATGACCTGTGGAAACCTCCCTGAAATCAGGGATCTGCTGTTTGCATATATCCACGGCATACGGACACATATAGGTGTGGATACTGTTAAAGAATTCATACACTGGCCCAAATCTGACTTCCAGTCGACAGTCCAATGGCTGCACTCCTTCCCATGGTCATCTTATCGTTCAGTACACAACATCATGGTGTGTTTAATCATTTAACGCGTGCAAGGATCAACCCGTCATAGGCAGGCAGCAGCGTGCTAACCAGCCTCTCGTCGGTAGCAATGATTTCATTAAAGCGGCGTACCGCCTGAACCGAAGGTCCGTTTTCTCCGAATTCAACGTTCTTCCCCGCAAAAGCAGTTATCCCCGGCGATCAGGGCACCCGGATTTGCAAGCTCCAACGCATATTCCAAGTATAGAGGATAATTCTCCTTATCCGCATCAATAAAGAAAAAATCAAATGTCCGCCCTTCCCGCTTCAGCGCTGCCAGGCTATCGGCAGCCGGACCGATCCGGTATTCCACCCGATCCTTGAAGCCAGCCTTCTCCAGATGAGTGCCCGCAAGCGCCGCGTACTCCTCCTTCAATTCCAGTGAAGTGAGTTTACCGTCAGCAGGAAGCCCGCGGCACAGACAGATTCCGCTGTATCCGCCAAGCGCACCGATCTCAAGAATATTCCGTGCGGCTGTCTGTACGAGCAGGGTCAGCAGTAAGCCGTAAGTAAGTGCCACCGAAACCTCGGGCATGCCATGTTCGCGAATGGCCTCTATCACAAGCTGAAGCTCTTCATCTTCAGGATATAATTGGTTAACATAATCATCAGGGGTCGTAAGCAATGGAGCTGCCTCCTTTTTCTTAGTAGCATACCTTATTTCCCGTTAAACCTAACGAGATCTATCATATGATAATTGTCTTAGTCAATGCAATCGCCTATACTATATAGATTGAACCAAGCGGCGACTATCGCCGTACACATGTTAAATGGAGTTGACATCGTTAATGCCTCGATTACAATTGATCGCGACAGCCCCGATGGGGCTTGAAGCCGTTGTTGCCCGCGAGCTGAAAGAGCTCGGGTACACGGACATGGAAGTAGAGAATGGTAGAGTTACCTTTACGGGTGACCTGATTGATATTTGCCGCTGTAATCTGTGGCTCCGTACGTCAGATCGTATCCTCGTCAAAATGGGTGAGTTCAAGGCTTTCACCTTCGATGAGCTGTTTGAAGGAACGAAGGCCCTTCCATGGGAAGAATGGATTCCGGCGGATGGCGAGTTCCCTGTGGAAGGCCGATCCCATAAATCGCAGCTTAGCAGCGTTCCTGCTTGCCAAGGTATCGTGAAAAAGCGATCGTGGAGAAGCTGAAGCTCTCGCATCGTACGGAATGGTTCCCCGAGGACGGTCCCCGTTATGTAGTTGAAGTGTCCTTGCTGAAGGATCGCGCCATACTGACGCTCGATACGACGGGGCCTGCCCTTCATAAACGCGGTTACCGCAAGCTGGTAACGGAAGCTCCACTGAAGGAAACTATGGCTTCCGCTCTGCTGCAGCTGAGCCGCTGGGGACCGCATCGCCCGCTGTATGACCCGTGCTGCGGTTCAGGCACCATTCTGATTGAAGCCGCTATGCTGGCCTGGAACATCGCTCCCGGCATGCGCCGCTCGTTCCCGTCCGAGCATTGGGATATCATCGGGAACGACCTCTGGGAAGATGCGCGCGAGGAAGCATTTGACGCTGTGAAGGACGATATTCCGCTGCAGATTGCTGGGAGCGATATCGATCCGAAAGCCATCGAAGTCGCCAGGGCGTCTGCCAAGAGTCTTAGGTCTCGCCGGAGAAATCGAGTTCAACGTTCTTCCTGCAGCCAAGGCCATTCCTGAAGGTGAATTCGGATGTATCATAACCAATCCGCCCTATGGGGAACGATTGAGCGAGAAAGAGGAGGTTGAACGTCTGATCCGCCAGCTCGGATCTGTGACGCACTCGCTTCCGACCTGGTCCTTCTTCGCACTGAGCCCGACCAAACAGTTCGAGCATTACTTCGGCCGCAAGGCAGACAAGCGCCGCAAGCTGTTCAATGGCCGGATTGAATGCCAGTACTATCAATATCTGGGTCCCCTGCCGCCGCGTAATAAATAAGCAGAATAATATAATGATCCTACTGCCATCGCCGCCCACGGGCGGCTTTTTTGCGAGGGCTCCGTTTGAATTCATGTTACCCAAACTATAATCTAAAGAATAATGCTGGTGAAGGAGGATATGCCATTGCTCTCATCCCATTCATGGATTGATATCCGAAGACGGGCCTCCAAAGGGCTCCATTACCGATATACCGGATATTTATTATTCCTTGTCCTTATGATGTACAAGCTCATCCTGCTGGATCATCATCTCCATATTTCCAATGAAGCTCGATCAAGCAGACTATATCATAGCCGTGGGCTCGCTTCTGCTGATCTCCTTCTGGACCTTTTGGCTTCCGCCAAGAGGCAGGCTTGTATCGCTAACTTTACTGAATCTGCTGTGGACAGGCATCCTGTACGCCGATTTGATCTACTACCGTTACTTCGATGATTTCATCACGGTACCGGTGCTCCTGCAGGCCGGGCAAGTCGGCTCCCTCGGAGACAGCATCCGTTCTCTTATTCACGGGTATGACCTGTTCTTTTTCCTGGATTGGCTGATCATCGTTCCGTTTACGGCAGTCATGGTATTCCGCAAACGGAGATCGATCACGAATGGTTACCTGTTCCCTGGTGAACAACGCCAGCAGCGTCACAAGCGGATCAATCGCCGTTTGGTAACAGGTACGTTCGTTCTCATCCTTGGTCTTGTCATGACTTTTGTTCCTATCAAAAGAGCTTCGGATACATGGGCGGTAGGCTTGTTTGAGGGCAATTGGTGGAATATCACGCTTTATAACGTGACAGGGCTGATCGGCTTCCACGGATATGATATTTACCGATATGGCCGGGATCACCTGATTGGCCAGCCCAAGCTGGCTGAGGAGGAGGTCAATCAGGTCAAGGCCTGGTTTGATGCCAAACGTATGAAGCCATCCGGTTCTGACGCTTGGTTTGGCAAGTATAAAAACAGTAATGTTATTACGATTCAGACGGAAGCCTTCATGAATTTTGTCGTTGGCCAGTCCATCGAGGGTCAGGAAATCACGCCGAACTTCAACCGATTGATGAAAGAGAGCATGTATTTCAGCAATTTTTATCATCAAACCGGGCAGGGAAGAACGTCCGATGCGGACTTTGTCACACACAGTTCCCTGCTGCCGCTGCCCACGGGTTCCGTGTTTACGCGGTATGCCGATCGTGAATACGATACCCTTCCGGAGATTCTGAAGGAACAGGGCTATGCCGCAAATGTTTTCCACGCCTATGACAGCAGCTTCTGGAACCGGACGACGATGTATCGGGAAATGAAGTATGATCGGTTTTACAGCAAAAAGATTTTGATATGACCGATGTGCTGGGATGGTCACTCAGTGACAAAGCGTTTTGGAGCAATCGCTGAATGAGATGGACAGCATCAAGCAGCCCTTCTACTCCTTCCTGATCACGTTAACGAGCCATCATCCGTATTATGTGCCGAAGGATGCCCGCAAGCTGGATACAGGTGCTTTTGAAGGCACGATGTTCGGGGATTATTTACAGTCGATCCATTATGTTGACGAAGCTTTCGGCCAGTTCGTGGACCAGATGAAAGAGCAAGGATTATGGGATAACACCATGCTGATCATCTACGGCGACCACGACAATTCGATCAAGGACAAAGCGGACTACGAGAAGTTCCTCGGACGGGAGCTGAACGCTCTCGACATGGAACAAATCATGAACCAGGTTCCCCTGCTGATCCGCTTGCCGGACGGCGAAAATGCGGGAGTATATTCAGATGCCGCCGGCATGATGAACGTGACGCCGAGCATCCTGCATCTGCTGGGTGTGTCTAGCGAGCCGTATTACTGGATCGGAAGTCATTTGTTTGATGAGGAGCCGCGTCTGATTCCGCTTCGCAGCGGCGCTTTTTCCGATGAAAAGGTGTTCTACCTGCCTTCCGAAACGGCCGGGCTTGAAGGTGGAACCTGTTATGATCTGGTGACGCGTCAGCCAACCGACATCCAGGCATGTCGTGATGGATATGATGAGACGCAAAAGCAGCTTAAGATATCGGATCAAGTCATAACGTATGATTTGCTGAAGCAATTCAAAACACAGGGCGGAGCAGAAACGAAGTAACAAGGCAGCCAGACCAGGCATCCTTACCTTTGTTCTCTTTGCAAAAACGAGGGTTTCTCAAAAGATCTTAGATCTTGCGGGAAGCCCTTTTGCGTTTGAAGCCGCTCCATGTACGAATCGTTCCTGCTGGTTGATCGCAAGAAAGCCCGGAAGCCAGAACGATTTCGCTCGCCCATATCTTTTATCAAGCGTCCACAATAAAAAATAAACCATAACGGCGTGAGTAACATCCTGAGCACCGCTATGGTTTATTTGAATTGTATTACTTTTGAGTATTTTTATTATGCTGCAGCAACTGATCACGCGCATAAAGTCATTTATTCTAGCTGCTCCATACAGCTCACAATTCAAGCCCGATGGGATATTGACTTCTGACGTCTTCTCCAGCTGACAAGCGCTCCGTACAAGAGCAAGAGTCCCATGATTGCAACGCAGGCAACGATCCCCAGCGTCAAGTAGGCAATGTCGGGTGCAAAAAGACGGATGGAGTTCCACGGCGAACTTGACAAACTCGTAAACAGTGGAATGATACCACCTGAAATAACAAAGAGAATCAAGCTAAACGGAAGAGCAAGGTGTAGCTTAAAGCTACGTTTATTCGTTATGATAAGCATCCATACAACGATGATCATCAAGATGATCCATATTCCTGCTAACAGCCAAATCAATGGATGGGTCCCCACGGAAAGCGGCTTCGGGTCTTGCCCATCAATTATGCTCCTCAGATCTTTTGATACCTGTATTAGTCTGGCTTCCTCAAGAATATGGTCCTTGTTGCTCAGAATGACGGCACCCATACCCCGATCCGGGATAAAAAAGATCTCCGCGCGAGCCTCAGGTGTTGATCCTGAATGCCATAACATGGCCTCCCCTTGGTCTGTCTCACTTATTCTCCAGCCTAATCCATAGGCACGATCAGTCCTATACTGGACCAGTGGTGACAGGAACAGCTCCTTGTATTCACGGCGGATCAAGCCTTCGTTCTCCTGAAGCAGAAACTGGAGATAACGCGCCATATCGTCAATGCTGGCTGTGATGTAACCATATGAAGCACCGCTGTTATCATACGGTATACTGCTTACTCTAGGATAACCAAACCAGGATTGAAACCCCTTCTCAAATCCGGTCTGGGCAGCCCGCTTCTCATCCGCCGCAGCCATGCTCATACCCAGCGGTCCAAACACATGCTTCTCCATGTAATCAGCATAGGATTGCCCGGACACTTCCTCCAGAATAGCACCCAGAATCATATAATTGGCATTACTGTATTGATGCTCTTCCCCAGGCGCCTTGCTAAGCTTCTCCCTGGAGAGATTACGAACATTCTCTTTCAAGGTAGAAGCCTCCTTGGCAGCCACATCGGAATACTCCAAGCCCGTAAATGTACTGTAGCCGCTCGTTTGTGCCAGCAATTGTCTTATCGTTATCGATGATACCTCGGGAGAAGTTTCCTCCGTAAACCACGGAAGATAATCTCCAACAGACCCATCCAGATCCACCTGACCGGACTCCAAAAGTTGAACAATCCCCAAAGCCGTCATGGATTTAGAAATTGATCCGAGTAAGAACGGGGTCTTGGAACTGACAGCGTTGCCCTCCCCAGTTACACCATAGCTGTTCGTAAACACAATATCCTCATCCTGCACGACTGCAACAGAAAGACCAGGAATCTTGTATTCCTCCATCATCTCTTTCATATACAGATCAATCTTTCCAAATCGTGCATCTTCCGCTTCAACTGCATGATCGAATGTTGGAAACAGGAATACCAGTACGGACAAGATCGTAAACATCCACTTCTTTCTCATGTTACGCTCCCAGCTTCCGTTTCCGGGAAAGGACGTCGATGTTTTCTTTTGTCATAAACATAGGCCACCAGCGTAATAACAGAAGATATCAAAAGGCTGAATAATATCAGAAGCATATTCCACCACGTCTGATCAGATATCCGATATAGTAAATGGAAGCCCGTAATCTCATACCCATTTACCCATGCCGTTGTTAATGAGAAGGAAAATGCCAACTGGCAAATGACGTATACCGCAGCAAAAATAAGCGGATACTTCAGAAATCCCCACAACCTTCCTGTGCTGGTTCGCTCTCCGGAGTCTTTCGGAGCAGGGGTGGATTGACTGGGGTCACTTACTCTTGAAAAGCCTTGTACCTCTGCATAGTCTCTGACATAAATAATGGGAGAGTCCAAATCTTGAAGTCCCATCTCTCCGTGCTCCCTGCATGCCTCCAAGTGTTCCTGAATTTGGGCTACCATTTCTTCCATCTGATGAGGCGTAATATCGTAGTTTTTCAATTCTTGACGGACTATGGTTATAAATTGTTCTTCTTCATAGGATAGTGTCATGATCTCCCGCTCTCCCGTTCCTCGCCGTTTGCATATAGCTGCACATTCGCTGATAACAGTGACCGAATATCCTGTTGCAGCTCCTGCCATTCCTGAATCTTGTTGTCCAGAAATACCCTTCCATTTGGCGTTATTTCATAATACACTCTGGCCTTACCACTATCACTAAATTCTCTTGTATCCGTGACCCACCTCTGGTCTTTCAGCTTCGACAAGATCGGATAAATGCTGCCTACTCCCTTCAATTTCAGTTGATGTTTCTCAAGCTCCTTCATAATCTCGTAACCGTAACTCTTGCCATTGCTCAGAATGGCCAACACACACATCTCCAAATGTCCTTTAATTAGACTTGTTCTATCCATGACATGAATTTAACAGAAATATATATCGGAATCAAGTATATATTTCTAAGATATATATTTGATTCATAAAAATTTAAAAACCCGTTCAAGAGCTTACAGGCTCTTAAACGGGCTGCACAGGATTTATAACTACTTTTTAGCTGAACGAAGCTTGGACAGACGCTCCTGCTCCTCACCTAACAACTCTTCCGCCAATTCAACGGCGTTCGGATTCCCTTGTTCGATCACCTGATCGACCGCGCGTTCTGTGTGGGACAACGAATTCTCCGCTTGCTGAATTAACTGGTCCGTCGGATGCGACAATGCCGAAGATACGGCACGGTGCAGCTTCTCCACGGAATCAAGCGCACTGTTGCTGGGACTGTTGGAATGAAGACTGGAATCGTGACTGTTCATGACGGAAACTCCCTTCAATAGTTGTTGGTTCCTGTTGCCCTCTTAGCATGGATGGCTGAGTCAGGAACTATACCCGCAGGATGGGAATTTCCGTGAATACTTCAACTTGAATGCATATGGATCATTATTTGACAAACGCTAACGCCTTCGCCAGCACCTCATCCTCTGTTGGTGCGCTGACATAGCGGCCGTTAATATAAATAAACGCGCGTTTGCCGCATGGACCGCAATAGGATTTACAGCCGATCTTAATATCGGCATCCGGGACCAATTTCTGAATCTTCGGGATCATTGTTTTCAACCTTGTGTGTCTGCATTTCTCGCAAACGCGGATATCGTTAGCCATGGAATATTACCTTCTTCATTCTGAAGTGACCTAGTGGTCGCCGTGATTGCCTTGGGTCGGATTTGTAATCACAAAACCTTCCTCAGGGAAATAAAGATAGTCGATTTTGACACCGTCCAGGAAGGGTTGTCCAGCCTCCAAGATGACGTCGATCTCTTTATCTGTGGAGACAACGACATCCGTTTCCTTAGGTGTATCCATGTCGAGCCCGTAATGGGCATGATCTCCATGCGCGTGGGTAACCACGACGCGAAGTTTCTTGCCCGTGTTCTCTTCCTTGTCCAGCTCTCGCTTTATAACCTTGGCCGCATTGCGGGTAATTTTACATTTCACGTATATTCATCTCCTCACGGATGGTTCATTCAATATGTTATTGTAGACCCCAGCCGACTTTTTCGCAAGGGCCCTGTCTATTCCGGAGCCTGAATTCCGCCTATCGGGCACGCTTGCAGGTACCTTGTTATCTAGCTGGGCAGACTCGGGTATTTGCGCTCGACACGGGATACAAACCAGTTCATCAGCAGCATCGTAAATCCGATATCATCAATCGGCAGCAGAGGCATCAAGTCCGGCAGCACCCAGTACAGCGCAACCGGAATCAGGAATAACAGCTTGTCCCCTAGCGCAACCTGGGAAGAGGTCAAGTAACCGAATATCCGCTGGAATACGTGCGACCAGCGCCGAAGCGACCATAATCTTCTCCACTTCATGGTGTTTCCCTCCATTTCAACTGCATGTCTATATATCATTACCCAATTCACGAATCTCTAAGAAAACCTTAGCATCACGGTATTCGAGACCCTTACATTCGGTATAGGCGAAAAGAGACCACTGCCATGATCCATTATAGCAGCGGCCGTCTTTCTCTGTATATGCTATACGTTGCAGTGCCTTTTTCGTTTCAAAACAGCCTATCTCAAAGACATGAACGCAGCCAGGACGGATCCCACCTCTACACACAGATCTTCGAAATCTTCGAGCGGCAGCGGATTAATGCCATAACCAATCTCCACGGTGAAACCCGGCTTCCGAAAATGCTGAATAAACCAATCTTTGTAACCCGCATCACTGCCCTGCAGCTTAACCGGACGATAACCGCTTGCCTGACCCAATGTTCTGGCCATACCCTCGCTTTCCGGCGGCTCGTAATCCCGATAATTCCAATAGATCTCTTTCCCCTGACTATGAAGCGAGATCGCACGATCCGGTGAGATGTCCAGGGTATGCTGATACAACACGATGGCTTCCGCCTCGCATAACGGTGCGCTTCCCGCATAATCCTGCGGCGAAGGCCTGACCTTCCCCTACGCGCCACTTCCTCATCCCAGTGGGCAGGGAATTGGTCTCCCAGATCTACACCGTTAATATTGGCTTTCCAGCGGCGAAAATCCTCACGCCCGCTATTCCATTCAATAAGACGCTCGTAATATGGATGAGAAGGCGTAACCCCTTCTTGTACAAGCTCTACGCCGTCCGGATTCGCCATCGGCACAATCCATAATGTATAGTTTCGGTACCACTCATCCGGCTCATAAGAATAAACCGATGAACCTTCCGTCAAGGCTTGGGCGTATTCCTCCAGAAACCGCATCAGGCAGGGGCTCGTCATCCATTCATTGGCATGCAAAGCGGCATTGATGTGAAGGTTTTTAGGGCCTCTACCGATTTTAGCTGCATAAATCGGTTTGCCCATAACACTCCTGCCGATGATACTCCACTCGATTGCAGGATAATGCAGCTGCATCTCTTGTATATCCCGCTCCAAATCCCGCGGTCCATATTCGCCGGATAATCGTATCCAATGTTTATGCGTTGTTGCCGGAAGGACAATCGTTTTTCCCTGTGGCAGATGGTTCGCCGATAACCCGGGGTTCAGCTCTTCCAGAGCTTCCTTCCGAAAACGAAAGGTTCCGGCAATACTATCAAAGGTATCATGTTCCTGAATAACATACCGTCGACGCAATGAAGTAGGAAGATATAACATTTGTCCCTGCTGGAGGTACGGCTGCTGCGCCGCCCATGGATTCGCCGTAATCAGCTGTTCAAACGCCAGACTGTATCTGGCCGCCACTCGTCTAAGCGTATCGCCTTTCTGTACGACATATTGCTGCATAATGGATTCCTTTCCGCGGCAAGGCCGCTTCGATTAGCGTCCATTCCATGTATATGAGCAGCTGGTTGTCCAACATGTATGCTGTGAAATTGAATAAGCAGACCGCTAAGGTGATATCCCTTGTCCGGCCTGCTTATGTTGATGACCTTCATCGTTCCTGATAAGCCCAAGGAAATGAACCATAGATTATAGCTTCGTAATTTGCCAAACAACCGGCGTCCGCTTGATATGATCCCCGAGCCATTCCGTAGCGATGCTCTGGAAAATCACCGGATCTCCTGTACAGAAGAATTGATGCACCGGGCTTTCCTCACTGCTTGCGAGTTGGCCTTTATCGTACAGAATGGTACTGACTTCACGTGCTGTCTCATCGGCGGAGCTGATCAGCTTGACAGCCGGACCCATGACGGTCTGAATGGTATTCCTGAGAAACGGATAATGTGTGCAGCCCAGGATAAGGCAATCTATGGACGTGTCCTTGATGCCTCTCAGGGATTCTTGCACAACCTGCAAGGATTCCTTAGAGCGAAATAATCCATGTTCGACGAGCGGCACCAGCTTAGGGCAGGCTTGGCTCTGCACCTCGACATAAGGTGACAGCTGTTTCAGAGCCGCTGTATACGCTCCACTGCCAATGGTACCCGTTGTGCCTATCACGCCGACATTAGGTCTTGGTTGCACTGATTGCGGCTCTGGCACCGGGGTGAATAACACCGATTACCGGAACAGACACTTTAGACGAAATATAATCGAGCGCCGCCGCCGTTGCTGTATTACAGGCGATAACAATCATTTTGGGATCATATTGAATTAAATAATCTACAATTTGCTCCGTAAATAATCGGACTTCTTCCGGCGTACGGGGTCCGTAGGGTGCGCGGGCTGTATCTCCGAAATAAATAATCTTCTCTCTCGGGAGCTGTCTCATCACTTCTTTAGCGACAGTCAGCCCGCCCACACCCGAGTCTAGTATTGCGATTGCTTGCTGCACGAACCCACCGCTTCCTTCTTATCAAATTCATGGTTTACAGTGATACCATATGTCATTTCGGATCGAAATGTACCTTAAATCTTACCCCAATTTACCTTTGTCTTCAATGAGGACGCCGCTGTAGAGCCCTCCTCTTACTTTGTTCATGCAATTGTAGGACTCTTGTGCTATTCGTCAAACGTGGGTAGTTTATACTATAATGAGTGCGCATAGTAAAGGAGAATATCACGTGAATGACAACATACATCCATCCGAACTTATGAAGTCGGCGGAACAATTTATCGGGCTCTGTTATGCAGAACTAAACCGGACTCAGGAAGAAGCGGAATCCCGGCTCATGGACATCCGCTCACAGATCGAGCTCACAGGTACATATGAGCATACGTCAGAGGAGCTGACGCACGGAGCCAAATGGCCTGGCGAAACAGCAACCGCTGCATCGGCAGATTATTCTGGGATCGGCTCAAAGTAACCGATGCCAGACACTTGAGCAAGACTTCTGACATCTTTTCGGAGCTTATCCGGCATATCGAGAATGCCACCAATGGCGGAAAGATCGTACCGACCATTACGATTTTCCGACCATCCCGTCCAGGTGAACCCCGCTCACGATCAAAAACCATCAATTAATACGATATGCGGGCTACGAAACGCCTGACGGTACAGTAGGTGACCCGGCTTCCATATCCTTCACGAAGGAATGCATGGAGCTTGGGTGGCAAGGTGATTTGACCCATCATGATGTCCTGCCGCTCGTTGTTCAGCAGGGCAACGAACCGCCGGAATGGCTGTCGATTCCACACTCCTCTGTACTGGAGGTTTCCTTGGAGCATCCGGAACTGCCGGACCTTATCGACCAGGGGTTAAAATGGTACGGGGTGCCTATCATATCGGATATGCTGCTGGAGATCGGCGGAATTATGTATACGGCCGCCCCGTTTAATGGCTGGTATATGGGAACCGAGATTGGAGCCCGCAATTTGGCAGATAAGGAACGTTACAACAAACTTCCGCTTATTGCCGAGCTTATGGGGCAGGATACGTCCAGCGAATCCACCTTGTGGCGGGATCGCGCACTGGTTGAACTGAATTATGCCGTGCTCTATTCCTTCAAAAAGCAGGCGTCAGCATCGTAGATCACCATACGGCGGCAACCCAGTTCGGCTTGTTTGAACGACGGGAAGAGCAGGCGAAGCGTGAGCTTACCGGGGATTGGAGCTGGTTGATCCCTCCAGTCTCACCAGCGACAACGCATATTTTTCATAAATCCTATAATAACGAAATCCGTTCGCCGTATTTTCATTACAGGAACAAGGGGCAGTAATATCATCTCTCATCTCCAATTCACAGCAAAGCCGGGGTCTCAAATGAGACACTTTCATGTATTTTGGCATATTGCTTATCCTCATGAATGATGGCTAGATACCGAATGCTAAACTCTTGTTAATCGTTGACCTTCACATCCGAAGTATAGGACGCAAACGGCTCTTCTTCAAAATCCTCGTCATCAAATGAAGAGACCTGCGCAACTTCTTCTTCAGCCAGCCAGCTCTCTTGCTTACGCCATGACTGAATGTCGGAGATTACGTTCTCTGCCCGATCGGTCATGATCCCAATCAGATTAACGCCTTGCTCTCCTACCTTCTCCGCTACCTCCTGAACCTTGCTGCCGATACCCCGGGCGCCGTCAGCAATATCCCCTCGAAGCTCTTTGCCGGATTTCGGAGCCAGAAGAAGCGCTGTAACGGAACCTGCAACACTGCCGATTAATACTCCCCAGAGGAGTCCTTTGCCCTTCTCTTTCATATCCCATCTCTCCTTCTATTTGGCCTGCCCTTCGCCGGACTTGGAGGTGTACCTGCTCCATGAATGCCAGAGTGTCATCCCGGCATCCACCCATCGGAACATCTCCCCGATTTGACGTTCATTATCGAGGCGTGCACGTTCCAAATGCTCGATGGCGGTGATAGAGGCTTTTTCCCTACGGCGTGAACGGCATCTGCCGTCTTGGCTACCGCCGATGCAGCATCAGTCATGGAAGCGGCAAAAGCCTCGCCAGCTGCCAGCTGACGCTGAATCATCTCTAAAGAGACAGACGTTTGCCGGAGCACCTGCGAGGCCTCCTTTGCTAATTGAGTACTGTCTTCCTCAAGCTTGCTCAGCATGGCCTCGGTCCGGTTCAGCAGTTTCTTCATCGACAGCATCACGATGATCGCTGCTACCGCAATCAGAACGATGCCGACGCCAGCCACCAGCGCACTCCACTCTGTCATAGGGAACTCCTCCTTTCGTCCGACCGGGCGAATGCCTAGTCGCTTGATGCATTATAAGCAGGATGGGCTTGTATTGACACAACATCACAAGTTTTTATTTCCGGCAAGGAACAAAACCGGAATCGGCAGGGCTTCGGACAACGTGTGTTTATGGATGGATCCCCACATAGAAACAGACCGCTCAAGGGATTCTTGGCGGTCTGCTGCGAATAGTTATAGAGTCGAGCCTATATTAACTAACATGGGAACTGCTTCTAAAGAGATACAGCAAGCAGTTAATACATTTCATTTTTCAGATAATGGCGTACGTTCTCAGCAAACTGCTCCAGCACATCAGGCAGAGCGGCAGTTAAAGGATGAAGTGTATGCCTGTCCCATTCATAGTAGTCCTGAACGAGCGGTTTACGCAGTCTGACCAGCTCCAGCAGCACGGTATGAACCTCTTGAGGGAACACCTTTTCCTCATGGTTGATGTCCATAATATCCTCATAGCTGCTGGCATCCCGCATAATAAACCCATCAATCAGATAACTTCCGACATCCGTAACGACCTCAATCGCCAGATGAAGCCCGCGCTCCTGTACCAAGCCAAGCACCAGGCCCCCATCCCATGATTGCGCTGCAGTTCGCAATCCTTCAGCTATTTCAGGGATCGCTTGCAGCCGCCGTTCAATTTGCTCTTGATTCACATAATACACGGCAAATCTCCTCCAGCCTGTTGTTGTATGTCTATTGTAAACCGCCTACACTTCAAAATCGACGCTAAGCGTATGATCTTTCACCGTATTAATGTAACGGATGACTTCCTGATGAACAGGATGAACGGCATAAGCCTGCAGATCTTCAAGGTTATCCACTTCAACTATCAAAGCCAAATCATAAGAGCGCTCGGAGCGAATAACATCAGCCCCCGCTTCTATGGATCTGAGCATCGGGATCTTCCCATCCATGTCGCGCAGCACCTGAACTGTTTTCTCAATATTCTCAGCCGTCGGCTCCTTCAATTTAAAAACACAATATGTTTAATCATCGCCCGTTCCTCCATCTCTCGCGTTTATGTAATTCTCCCGTATCTATCATAACCCGTTCGTCCAAAAAAGAAATCGCTCTCACTTACATGCAGGTAGGTAAACCGTCCCGATACGGAGCCCGAGAAAACAAAACAGGAGCATCGTTCGGCTGCTGCCGGAACGCGCTCCTGATAGAACATCCTGTTCTTGATAATTGTCATTGATATCATGAACTTAAACGGTTTAGCATGTTCTGGGCAATCCATATGCCCGCCGCCCCGGCTTGAGCAAGTCCCCTCGTAATTCCGGCTCCATCGCCACCACAGAATAGACCCTTGATCTCCGTCTCGAAGGACTCCGTCAGCTTCGGCCGAGCAGAGTAGAACTTCGCCTCTACCCCGTAGAACAGTGTGTGCTCGGATGCAATGCCCGGTGTGACTTTATCCAGCGCTTCAACCATCTCAATCAGGCTCTTCATCGTGTTGTAGGGCAGAACCAAGCCCAGATCTCCGGGGACTGCTTCCTTAAGAGTCGGCTCCAGAAAACCTTCGCGGATTCTGCCTTCGGTTGATCTTCGGCCGCGCAGCACGTCTCCGTATTTCTGTACAATAACACCGCCGCTGGATAAATCGTTAGCCCGCTTGCAGATTTCCCGCGCGTATTCGTTAGGCTTGTCAAACGGCTCCGTGAACTTATGGGACACCAGCAGCGCAAAGTTCGTATTGGCCGAGCCCAATGCCGGATCTTTATAGGAATGGCCGTTGGCTGCCATCACACCGCTGTGGTTCTCAACGACAACATGACCCGAAGGGTTGCTGCAGAACGTTCTCACGCGGGTTCCAACCGAGGTATTAAAGATGAATTTGCCTTCATACAAGTGCTCATTAATTTCTCTCATGACCACGTCGGAGGTTTCAACACGCACGCCCACATCCACTTGGTTGTTATGCATTTTCAATCTGCGTTTTTTTAATATGCTGGTCAACCAGGCAGAGCCGTCTCGTCCCGGGGCAACCATAACCAAATTCGCCTCATGAACCTCTCCGCCCTTCATTGCAATGCCGGTAACGCGGTACGTTCCGTCTTCTTTGACGGTAACCAGATCCTCTACCTCTGCCCGGAAGGCCATATCGACCCTGGTCTTCAAATATTCGTAGATCGATTTCAGAATCTCCAAATTTTGTTCGGTTCCAAGATGTCTTACCTGAGCGCGAAGCAGCTTAAGTCCGGCCGCATATCCTCGCTGCTCAATATCCCGAATCGCATTCGTGGTTGGATCCGTAATCGCTTGTGTCGCTCCATGCTCCAGATTAATGGCATCCACGTATTGAATAAGCTCCATTACCTTGGAGCCAGGCAAATAATCAGTCATCCAGCCGCCAAACTCTGTCGTTATGTTGAATTTGCCGTCACTGTATGCCCCAGCTCCGCCAAAACCAGCCGTAATCGAGCAAGTAAGCAGACATCCGGCAAATTCTTTGCGCCCTATGGCTGGCGGACAGAGCTTGATTTTCTCCTCCAGAATCGGGCAGCTTCTCCGGTAAATATCATGCCCCTTGTCCACCAGCAGCACCTTGCTGCCCGGTGATTTCAATGTCAGTTCATAACACGCGAATATTCCGCCATCCGGCGCCAACCACGATAACATCATATTTGCTCATCATATCCCCCTGTGTGTTTGACTGTACTCTTGCACACCGACTCCAGGCACAAAATCCTGCTACGAATAGGTATGCTTGCGCATCCTACTCGTAGTCAGGAATTTAAGGTCCCTTGTAGAAACCCCTGAACCTTATTATCAGGGATATACGAATAAGCATCATTCAACTTCAACAACCACAGTTAATATAAACTCTAATTACGAATATGTCAAACATAATCATATTTATCGTTCGTGTTTTAAGCATAAACAAATAATAAATTCTGATATAAAATAATATAATGACTAAAAGACGAACAATAACATCTGTAAACAAATTGTTAAACCAGGACTTTCAGACTATTACACTGCCCTTACAAATCACGTAACAACGAAATGGAAACAAATGTTTAACGATTGGCTATTGAAAAGTGAGTGTCGAATATTGTAGTATTGTGTTAAAAAATCGGAGGAATTATGCCTACACAACTGCAGCAAGAAAAACACTCCATAGAGGCGTGGTCCCTGATCAATCGTAAATATTTGGGGAAAGGTGTGCGAGTCAAGCGCTTTCGCCCGACCCGCTGCCAAATTCGTAACCGCGTCCTGCTAGCCATACTTATGGCCAACGACATCAAGCTGTCACAATTGGCCGAAGAACTGGGAGTATCCTCCCGTAGTGTCAGTGCCTGGGTGTATGAGGGACGCGTTCCCGGAAAAAACAACCTGGAGAAAGCCTGCAGCTACTTGGGTTATCCCCGTCATATCCTCTTCAGAGAAGAACTGCTGGAGAAATCACCATTGATCTGTCAGCCTGCACCTTCCCGCTTCATGAAACGCACCCTGACACGTTCTCCGGTCAGCAATCGAATTCTGACAGGCCTGTGCATGGTTCATGATTTGTCGGTAAGCGATGTCAGCCGCTGGATCGGCGTCCATCCCGGCACGTTCCGCAAATGGCTGCATCAAGGCACCGTACCATCCGCGGCATTTCAGGAAAAAGCGGAACAGTTCTTCCGTATCCCTAAATCTGTTCTGTTCGCAGATTGCGCATTGAAGCAAGATTCTCCTAAATGAAGTTATCATGATTTTTAATAACCATACTTAAGATGACGAACCAAACGCCCAGCAGGCCGGATTTGATCCGGCTTGGCTGGGCTTATTTTGTTAAGGCATATTTGGAAGAGATCAGGGAATACAAGTAACATCGAGAATCGCGGCATCCAGAATGGAGGTGACTCACGCATGAAGTTGCGCCATAAGGAAATTGGCGGGGCATTGGGATTATTGGCCGGAACTACGATGGGCAGCGGCATCGGATTTCTGCTCGGCTGGCACTCTTACGATCTGATAGTTCTGGTTGCCTTCTTCGGTTTATTCGGAATTACAGCCGGGCGGTGGGCTGGCTCCCGCATTGTATTCAAAGAGTTTCCGTAAACGTAAAAATCAATTGCCAAGCTCCACATTCTACAACCCCTGCCCAAGATGCAGTACAGCAAAAAAGCAGACAAGGAAACCATTCGCTTCCCCGTCTGCTTTTTCTCATTTTGAGAAAACCCTCACCCGCGGTTTTTCACAATTCAAAGCGATTTATCATCCATCGGCTCCCCTGCATAGCCCGTTGAATACTCATGAAAATAATCCTCGCCTAAGGTTGTATCCGGTATATCCATTTCTCTCCAGGTCTTTCCTCCATCCTCTGTTATGGCCTGACCACTGAATCCACTTTCTGGTGATATGAAATGGAGAAAATCCCCATTCGGCGTGCTTCCAATCCGGTCCCATGTCTGCCCGCCATTGGTTGTGCGGTAGAGATCGTTATTCTCCATAACGGTCCAAGCCTGCTTGCCGTTCAGTGCAAAGATTTGACGCACGGTTCCCTTCAGCTGAGCTTGAACCTCCCATTCCGTACCACCGTTATCACTATATGCAATCCAGCCTTCTCCGCCTATCCATCCCGTTTTATGATTAACCAGCCTGACTGCCGTCACATCCGCTAAATCCACATCGGGCTGTAAGGCCGAAGCTTTCTGGTCATTCGTATGATTCTGTTCTGCATCGGCACTATGATCTCCGGCGTCATCAGCTTCACCCGCAGCATGATTCGAGTTGGCAGGAGATTCTCCCTCAGGGTTAGCTCTGTTCGGAGCATTCGGGGATTGCTCCGGCACCGGAGCTTGGGCCCCATCCTCCATCCGATGGCTGGCAGCCTGCAACCAGGCCCACAACGATAAGCAGCAGTAAAATAAAGCCAAACCCAATTCGAGGTTTTATCATATGATCACACCCCTTGCATTCAAAGTATTAATCGGCTACAACGGTTAACGGGTCCTCTATACTATATATCCAACTCCATCAATTTCACCCAAATGAAGAACACACTCTCATCTTTAGTATAACGCGATTTCTCTCTGAATAGGAACGAAAAAGCTGCTCTTCAAGTAGAAATTCACTTGAAAAACAGCTTAAGTTCTTGGATGCGGTCGAGAGGACTCGAACCTCCACGGGGTTAGCCCACACGGACCTGAACCGTGCGCGTCTGCCAATTCCGCCACGACCGCGTATTATGTGCTTATGTTGTGTTGATCACCGTAATTAAGAGTATATTACGCAAGAAGTTAAAAAGCAAGCATTATTTTTAGGAAAATGTCGAAACCGGATATTCCGCATAATTTCAACATTTCAACCCGGCGCCAGATCGTCCATTGGTCAAGAATGATTCTGGAGAATACCCTCGTTTACTCATCCTCCACAGGGTATGTTTATTCGAGAAACCCCTCATACTAAAGTAACCAAGCTCTGGAACCTGTAGTATATACTTTACGAAGTGCGAGGACATAACGATGTATATGAAGAAATATGGAATCACCTTCCTGATGGGCTCACTCTGTCTTGCCTTCACCGTAATCACCGACATCCTGTTCGGTTTCCCATGGACTAACTTTATCATCAATTGGAAATTCACGCTGTTCTCCATTGTAGAAAAATGGACTGTTATCCTGCTGCTGATCTTATTGTTCGTTCCGGATGTATATCAATTCTTCAAAGAAAAAGTCCCGACATGCAAGCCAATCCTAATCCTCTTATAATAGGATGTGGCTCACGAAGCGGGACTTGAATTGGAATTAGGTTCGGATCTGGATTTGGATTTGGATTTCATCCTCCGTACCAGGATGCGGATCATCACCAGAATAACCAAGACAGCAGGAATGACAATCGTGAATACAGGGAGCACGGTATACAGATACTTGCTCCCTTTCATAAGATGTTCGCTATAGGAGCGCGACAGAACCATCGAATTCCCCAGTATGATTACAGCATAGGGATAGATTAGTTTTTGTACGGAATCTTAAACAGCTCCGATGTGCACATCAGCGCCGCATAATAATACAAACTTATTTTGAAAAACACGCCAATGATTAATACCATCACCACGAGTATTTCTGTTCGCTCGATAAACTCGGAAATATTGGCCTTGCCGACCATGGTAAGCAGCGGAAATACCGAACGCTCGGTAATATTCGTTCCCAGCACTGAAATGGTAATGGCTGAGGTCTGCGCCAGCATGACACCGCAAAATAATATCGCCAAATAACCTACCTTAATCCCTGTTTTCTTCTGATTCAAGGCAGGCATTAAGACTGTAGCAACAATAAGCTCCGCGAATGGAAAGTGAATGTTTTCTCCACTACGGATTTCAAGATCGGCCCCGTGCCTTCTCCCATCACAGGCAGCAAACGCTGCAGGTCCACAATCCCGGCAAACAGGATGACCAACAAGCTAAACCCTCCGATAATCAATACGACGGCTAAGAAGATCAGCGCAGTACGGGCGAGCACCTCAATCCCTTTGCCCAGCACGTACGCAACCGTCATCACCATGATAAGATTTACGATAAGCAGGGAGTCTCCTTCAGCGCTGCCGATGCCATCACCAGAAGTCCTCCGTCAACAAACATCTCTGGAAGCCGTATGCAAGTAGAACACACCGTACGACAATCCGACAAATCCCCTAAATATTTCCCGAGCAATATTCGGTAATATACAGTCGGAAGTTTATCGGGAAACAGGGAGTAGAGAAAAGCGTTCATTGAGAAAAGCAGCAGACCCATGATCATGCCGATCAGCATCGCGATCCATGAATCCTAAACTTGCAATCCAAGATTCACGACAAGCGTGGTTCCAAATTGAAACAGGACCAACAGTGAGAAGAATTGGAGCGGACTAATTCTCACCTTCTCCATACGGCTCCTCCTTTTCGTTACTCGATGTGGATGTCGTGTTTAAAGGAACGATCTCTCATCTGTGAATTTCGCACAACCGAGTTTACTTGGTATTCAACCTGAATTCGCGGATAAATCACATCCCAGCGGTCTTTCAATTCCCGCCAGACCGCGGTTTGGTCCGTTCGATTACGTGACTGAATCCCAAAATGTCACTATCCAATCTCTTGCTTTTTTCTACTGCTTTTTCAAAATTCGCACAACCTCTTTGTTGACAGCCTCTTCAAGAATCTTCATCGTATGAGGGTCCCTCAGATCAATACTGCTGTTCACTTCCCGGATCGAGAGGTTCGGCTCAACAAAAATTCGAATGATTGGCTGCAGCGGATCCTGAAGTTCGGCTTCAATTCGGGTCTTGGAGCGCATGACATCGAAAGCGACTTCACCTTGTCCATTTTCAAGTTTGATATGCAATGGCGTTTTTGCATTTTATCCCTGATCCACACGGTCCCGCGGCTCTCTTCCTTCGTCATCCAGCCCTTGAGTTTTCCGCCTTTGAAAACAGCCAGATTGGAGATGACGGCTAACCCGTCGCTCTTCGCACTCTCCAAATTCGATTTCTTAGCTGCCCCCTCTTTGCTCCCTTCGATAATGACACCATTAATAATCGGTCCACCTCCAGGCGTAAGCATCCCCGGATAACATCATCCACTTCAACCCGAAAGTTCTCGCTTAACTGTCTGGAGGTCAAATCGATCTTCTGTGCCAATGCGAAGGCTGTAATCTTCCCGATAGGAGTCAATACAGCGACAACCTCCTCGGCCCGCTGCCCCTTCCCGGCAACCAGAATTTCAGCTGTCAACCTGATATCGGAATCGATCCAGATAATCAAATAAATCGACGATGCCGTTCCTCGCGACATCATCAGATATGACAATTAAGCCCGTATGCGCCAGCGATATAATTCGCGGTACTTTTCGGGATGTATTGCGCATCGCTTCAATAACGGTTTTACCGGATGCTTGGTAGACTGATGTCGGTGTGGCCCCTCTTCCTGCTTTTCCGGAGATCTCATCGGCAACCACTGTTTGAAAAGAGATCAAGTACTGACTCTTGCTCTCCATCCAATCGATACCGATGCCGGATACGATCGCCCGCCGGTTTAACTCCACCGCATCCCAGCAGTAGGTCATCATGGCAAGGCAGCAGCCAAGCACAAGGAAGGCAAACCATCTGTGTTTCAACATATCTCATGATCGCTCCTAACCTGAGTTACGATTCCCCTCGGCACTGGGAGCGACGGCATGCTGATTGCTGCCCCCGTCCCCTCTCTCGCTGCCGTTGTTCTGTTCTGCAGTGCCCGAACCCCCGATGCCTTGCTGTGTCGATGAACGGTTTCCCTGCTTGCCGGATCCGGAAGCCGAAGCGGTGAGAGTGGCAGACTGAAGCGTTTTAAAGGGCATCCGCAGGACGGCATCCTTCTGGCTCTTGTACCGAAACGGGCTTATGGGCGCCAGGTAAGGTTCACCGAAGGAACGGAGACTGTTCATATGCGCAACAAGCACGATTAATCCCAAGGTGAGCCCATAAAAGCCAAACATGCCTGAGAGCACCATAAATCCAAACCGGATCAATCGGCCTGCAATGGACAAGTTGTACGCTATCGCAAAGCTTGCGATACGGTCAGGGCGACAACGATGACCATCGCAGGCGTGATCAGTCCAGCCTCTACCACTGCCTGTCCCAGGATCAAAGCACCCACAACCGAAACGGTTTGCCCGATGGCTCTCGGCATCCTCACGCCGCTTCCCGCAGTATTTCAAAAACAATCTCCATGAGCATTGCTTCAACAAAGGCAGGGAAAGGCACACCTTCCCGCTGAGCCACCAAACTAATCAGCAATAAGGTTGGTACCATCTCATAGTGAAACGTAGTGAGTGCAATGTACACCGACGGGCCCAAGATCAAAATAATGAAGCAAAGATAGCGGACAATCCGCATCACAATGGCAATATCAAATCGCTGTGCATAGTCTTCCGGCGACTGAAAGAAATGAACGAATACCGTTGGGAGCACCAGGACAAATGGCGTTCCGTCAACCAAAACGATAATGCGTCCCTCCAGCAATTTGCCAGCTGCGTCATCGGGACGCTCCGTATTATAGATCGTCGGAAACGGCGTCACCGTTTTGTCCTGAATAAATTCTTCAATGTATGCGGACTCCAGAATCCCTTCAATTTTGATTCCGTGTATCCGTTCTTTGATTTCTTTCACAATCTCAGGATCTGCCTTCCCCTTAACGTACATAATCGCCACATGCGTATGGGTTACCGACCCGATCTTCATCGTCTCCAGCCACAGATCAGGAGATTTCATCCGCCGCCGGATCAAGGATATATTCGTGGCAATGGACTCTACAAAGCTGTCTTTCGGGCCCCGGACAACAAGCTGTGAAGTCGGCTCCGTCACAGACCGCCACTCGCCACCCTGCGTACCAGCTACGATGGCTTTTTCCGACCCTTCGATCAGGATGGCGGTATCGCCAGACAGTATGGCAAGCATAATATCATTCCACTCGGTCATGGCCCTGGATTCACCCATCGCGAGCCCATCCTCCATGATCCGCTTCAGCATGGCTTCAGGGTCTTCTTTATTCAATAGGTCAGGATTTACATGCAGCAGGGATTCCATCACAAAATGGTTGACCATTTGGGGATCGCTAAGCCCGTTCAGATAAACGATGGCGCAATTATCCTTACCGCCCAGTTTCAAACGGCGGATAACGATATCCGGGCTGTCTCCGGATTCAGTTCGTATACGAGCCAGTTGTTCTTCCATATTGCCCGAAATTACGGATGGCCTCGTCTTCGAGGATAGCTCCAGTTCCTCTGAATCCTTCTTTGGAGCTTTACGGCGGTTACGAGATCGGTAGCCTATCATGTTGGTATCCTCATCCTTCAAAACTCAAGTTATCTCCATTATTTGCTTTACATTCCTATTTCATGCGGAGAGCAAAGAGGAATTCAGATACGGAGCGAAGAATTGTCTATGCATGAAGACTATATTCACAGGGAGGATACTATTTTGAAGCGTTACGGGTTGCCATTGGTCATCCTGATCATGAGCGTCATTTACATTTTCTTGATTCCATCTGAGCCATTAGCGGTCAAACTGCTGTTCAAGCTGATTCCGATGTGGCTCATCATACTCTTTGCTTATTGGCAATTCCCGCCATATAAATCAAAGGTTCATTATCTTCTGGTGATAGGGCTGTTCTTCTGTATGATTGGTGATGGAACACTGATCTGGTTCGTGGTCGGTCTCACCGCCTTTCTGATTGGACATCTGTTCTATGCGGTAGCTTCCTCACACAATGGCGCTACTCGCTCCTCCGTTTCCTCAGCATCGTTCCAATCGCAATCTACTCGTTATTCATGGGCAGCGAATTGGTGTCTTCGATTAAGGCCAATGGAGATCACGGTTTGATTATTCCGGTTATCGCTTATATCACGGTCATTTCACTTATGCTCTGGTCGGCCATCATGACCGGGAACCGGTGGGCGATGCTCGGGAGCCTGCTGTTTGTCATCTCGGATTCGATCCTGTCCTGGAACATGTTTGTTTCAGATATTCGCTACTCCGGCGTGTGGATCATGACAACCTATTACGCCGCCCAATTTCTCATTGCACGCAGCATTGCAGCCTTCGATAGTCCTCACATGCAATCCGGAAGCAACGCAGCCCTTAACACATCGGTTTTTAAATAGAACACAAAACAAGCTGCGCCCGGGTCCATCTTGCACCCGGGCTCAGCCCTGTTATCATTCATTGCTTTATCCTATTAAGGACCTAACTGGTACCCTCTTTAATCCCGCCAATTCATGCGTACCTGCTTAATTCCCTCAACCTGCCACAGCTGCTCGAACAATCCGTTAATTCCCTTGCTGTTAAACGAATAGACCCGAAATTCCATCGTCACCTTGGTTGAATCATCTTCCAATGTATCGTTGTTGACGATCATGCCCTCAACGGTCATGTTCGCCCTTTGCAGCAAATCGGTAATGGTGCTGACATGAACCGGACGGTCCCCGGTCTCAATCATGATTTTTAGGCTGCCGGATTTCTTAATAAAGAGAAACCTCGATTCCAGTTTATTCAGCACCAGCGTGCTGACCAGAACAATCGCCGTTGTTATGATCGCTGGCCAATAAAACCCGGAACCAACACTTAAACCAATAGCCGCCGCTACCCATAAGGTTGCCGCCGTGGTGAGACCTGAAATGATATGATTCGAACGCCGCAGGATAGCCCCGGCTCCAAGAAAACCGATACCGCTTACAACTTGTGCGGCCAGCCGGGCAGGATCAAACCTCGCATTGGGATGATTGATCAGGGCTGAATCAAACCCGTAAATGGAAGTCAGCATAATCAGCGTTGATCCGACGGCTACCAAGAGATGCGTTTTTAGACCTACCTGCTTGTTTCTGCGTTCGCGCTCCCAACCGATTAAACCGCCAAGCAGCGCAGCAAATAACAGCCGCATCAGCATGGTCCCTGTATCCAGTTGAAACACATCCATTCCTAATCTCCACCCATCCTTGTCATTTAAGGCGGCTCTTCGTTATGCCATATGTTCATCCTGCCAGCGCCATAACTCTTTGCTGGAGGTGGATATGCCGATTACACCGCTCTTCAGAGCTGTATCAAAATCCTCCAAATCGATCATGAGTCCTCCCGCGATGACAGGCACGTCCACCTCGGCACGAATACGGTCCATAATACGCTGACATACCATGCCCGGCAGAACTTCGATTGCGTCCGGATTGGAGGCCTTAATCATCTTGATTCCGTTATCCAGTGAGACGGAGTCAAATACAAACAGACGCTGAACTGTCAACAAGCCCAATTTTTTGCTTCCACGATCGCTGTGTTTTTGTTGTAACGATTCCGTCAATACCTGCCTTCTCGGCTAAATACCTGACTCCCGTCTTGTCTTTGCCGATTCCTTCAATGAGATCAAAATGAACAAATGAGAGCTTGCCAGCCTCAGAAATCTGCTCGACAATCGATTCAATCATAAAGATATCGGTCTTGAGAATAAAAACGATATTCGATTCGGTTGCCAGCACGGCGGGCAGTTCTTCGGCATGCATTAATGATGTGATAATGGGCCTTCGCTTCAAACAATACGAAATTCGCTGTGCACCTTCTACACTGGTTCTCATGTCTTCACCTCGTTGCCGCAGCAGCATCTCCAATTCTCCCGTTGCCCCGGCATATTTTTATATCCATCATGACTTTGCTTCATCTGCCTGCTCCAAGGCATGACCTGCGAGATAAATATCGTGGACCGAATTCAGGACGTAGGTAGGCGTAACGCTGCTGCCGATCAGGTCATCCCTGCCCGACACGCCAGTCAGCACCAATGCCGTACTCATTCCCGCCTCGTTTCCCATCCGAATATCCGTATCCAGCCGATCCCCTGACATCAGGCATGCTTCCGCTTTCACTCCCAAAATATCAAGTGCCGTCAATGCCGTCAAGACGGAGGGCTTGCCCATGACGGTCGTAATTCGGATGCCCGCTGTACCTTCGATGGCACCAATCATGCCGCCACAATCGGGAATATCCCCGCCGGGCATGGGACATGTTCGATCCGGATGGGTTGCAATAACATCGGCGCCGTGTTTAATTGCCTGATATGCGAAATCCAGATGCCGATAGTGAAACTCCCGATCCCACGAAACGACCACAACATCGGTTTCCTCCGGCGTAGATGCGAATGAAATTCCGTTATCCAGCAGTTCATTCTTCAATATGTCCTCACCGATCACGTAGACCTGTGCACCCGGATGATGCTTCTGAAGATAATGGATCGTAACGAGTGCAGGGTTCAATATATGCTTCAGTTCTACCTCAATGCCAAGCTTCGCTAATTTCTTCAAATAATTTTCTCTGGAATCAATCGTTTTGTTAGTTAAAAACAACAGCTTCTTATCCAGCCCCTGCAAATAGTGAATGGTCTCAACAGCCCCATCAATCGCCTCGGCCCCCAGATAGATCGTACCATCCAAATCAAAAATATAACCTGAAAAATGATCCATTGTCGTTCTCCTCTGCATGTTCAATCTGTAACTTCCGCCTGCAAACGTAAATGGGACGTAAATGGGACATGTTCTGGTTAGATCAGTTCTGTTATGCAATCACAGCCCCCATCCGTATGTATACATATGACAGCACCATTCCCTTTAGTCCTTGGACAAGCGATCATACGGATACAAAAAAGAGAAACACTTCGCATTAAAAACGCTTTCATCCATGACAAATGAAAGGTTCGTTATGCAAAGGGCTTCTCATCATCTCTGCCCAGCTCTATAACTTCATATGGTTATACTACATCCAGCTTTTACATTTGACAAGATGATAATAATTCAGAATTATCGAATCATGGCTGAGATGGTGGGAGAATCCTCCTCTTTCTCTTGGGTGTCCACCATTTCTACATGTTCCCTACCCAAAGGATACGGAAACAGCTCCGTCCTGTCGCCTGCAGGAGCCCCCATGCCAACTGCAATTGATCCTGCAGCAGCTCCAGCTGTCTGTCAACTTCCTCTTGACTCCATTCTAAATAATCCCTCATCATCTCGATTACGGGAGCGATTAACCTCTCGGCCCTTGGTAAGTCAAACAGCACCCAGCCCGTTCTTCTTAGCAGAAAATCAACAGCGGTTATTGTCATCTCATGTTCTATGGAGTACTGGATTTCTGCTCGCAGCACTCTAATTTCCATCGATTCCGACGCCTGCGAAGCAGCATGAATCCGATGAAGCAGCTCTTTGTATTAGAGCCGTATCGGGTCATCAAGCCCAGCATGAGCTCCGACGGGATGCCAAGCGATTTCCCCTGCTTAACCAGCATTTCTCGCAATTCCTCATAAGTAAGACCATTCAACTCTCCGCCGCTTATCGGTACCCGGTCTGTTGTACAAGGAGGATAGATGGTGCCATCTGCCTCTTGAAGCTGTCTGGCAGCCAGGTTCACAACCTTCTCGGCCATTTTCCGAAATCCGGTCAGCTTTCCGCCTGCAATGGTAATCAATCCAGAATCGGATACAACCATTTCGTCCTTTCCGGATATCTCCGAGGGCCCCTTCCCTTCCTCGCGCACGAGAGGACGAAGTCCAGACCAGCCCGCTTCGATATCGCTTATCTTCAAATGGACATCCGGGAAAGCATGACGAACCGCATCAAGGAGATACCGCCGATCTTCAGCGGTAACGCCCGGCGTCTCCGTTGCACCTTCGTATACGGTATCGGTTGTTCCGATGTAGGTCTTGCCCTCCCTGGGAATAACGAATATCATTCGGCCACCGGGCACATCAAAATAAGCAGCTTGTCGTATCGGGAGCTTCGCATGATCCACCACCAGGTGAACGCCCTTGGTGAATAATAATGACCTGCCTTTCAGCGAATTGTCCTTCTGCCTGACCTGATCTGCCCATAGACCTAGGTTGCATTCACGATTTTTTGGCGAATACCTCATAGGTTTCCCCGCTCCATTGATCCTCCACGTGAGCGCCTACCACTCTTCCCCGCGATAAATAAATGCGCATACTTTAGCGTAATTCGCGATCAGTGCTCCCCTGGCCCGTGCAGACTTCATCACTTCAACCGTTAGCCGTGCATCATCGGTGCGATATTCATAATAATAACCGCAGCCTCGTAACCCCTCCTTACGAAGGAGCGGCTCCAGCGCTAGGGTTCCCTCGCGTCGGAACATGGTCCCCCGCTCACTGCCCTTGACCCCCGCCAGCCAGTCATGCAGATACAGTCCGATGGCTCTGGCCAAATAACCGTAGGTGCCTTTCTTATAAATAGGCATTAGCATCGGAATCGGCTCCACAAGATGCGGAGCGCTCCGGTGAAGCAGCGCCCGCTCGTAGCCTGCTTCACGTACCAAGCCAAGCTCTCCCTGCCGCAAATACCGGAGACCTAAGCATGGATCAGCTTCGTCGATCTGCTGCTTGTTCCCGAAGCCAAATCGCCCATCTCGACCAAGCCGACAGCCATCCCCTGCAGCTGGCGTCCCAAGCAATTCCCGCACCCGTGATACCGCCGCCAATCACCAGCACATCCAGCTTGCTAGCCGACATGTCCTGCAAATATTGGGTCCGCATCCTAGCGGATAAGCTTGTGCCCACCTGACATTCCCCTCCCTGAATCTATTAAGAAAAACGTATAAATCTAAAAAAGAACCGCATCTGCTGAATGCATACTGAAATACAGTACGCATTGAAGCAAAAGGGTTCTCCATGATCTCTGCCCGTTTATGCAATAAATATGATTATTCATTATATGTTGCTTTTATGCTTATGTCTACATAGAACCTGTTATTAGAACTTTGCAGGTCTAATGTCATTTTTCGTAAAGCCGATGGAGCCATTCGCTTATATTTCTTGAAGGTCCGGCTGAAATAATAAATATCGTTGAATCCGGTAGCCGCCGCAATTTCTGATACCGTAAGCGGACTTTCGCGGAGCAGGTAATCCGCCCGGTTAAGCCTGGTTTCATTCACGTACTCCGTCACGGTCCGGCCGCTGATCTCCTTGAACAATAGGCTGAAATGAAAACGGCTGAGACCAGCCATGCCGGATAACAGCTCCACGGACAGATCGTCCCGGTAATGCTCTTCAATGTATTTGAATATCGGCGCAAACCGCTCCACATTTTTCATTCGCTCCACGTATTCGTCCTGTGTGAGAACCGTGGCGACATAACCTCGCAGCAGCAGCGTAAGCAGTTACAGCTCCGATTTGATGGCCAGCTCATAGCCGAATTCCTGCCGTTCCAGCTCCTTGATAATGGATAGCATGGGTGCCAGCGCATCATCCCCGTTGATTCGGTTCTCGAAGATCAGACGGTTCTGGGTGATCGGTGTGATGAATTTCATCTCGGGCGCATCCAGGGAATGGCTCTGCAGCAGCGAGAAATCAGCGATTAACGCATAATAAAACAAATGTTCCGACTGGCTGAGCCCGTAATGCAGTTCATTCCGGTTAATGACGATCATATCGCCTTCCTTGGCGGTGAAGGTGGACGATCCGCATTCCAGCGTCGCTTCCCCGAAACAAAATACAGAATTTCAAGATGCTCATGCCAATGATGGTTAAATAAAACCTGTCCCCGGCCATCAAACTCGCAACGATGAACCTTGATTGGAAACTGAGGATCCGGCATCGTCATCGGTTCTCGCAGTGTTTTGTCCAATGCTCTGATCTCCTTCCCGTAAGACAGCACAATTGTACAAACAAACAGCACGGTTTATCATGGTGTCTTCCTCTAAAAGGATTATAATACGAAAGTGTAATGCAGTAAATTCAGAGGAGTGAAATCATGAAATCTATTAATGTTGGCGTCATTGGCACTGGATCGATCTCTGCTATGCATTTGCAATCCTATCAAAAACATGCGAACGCGAATTTGCTCGCCGTGTGTGATTTAAATGAAGAAAGAGCACAGCGTGCAGCTGAAAAATACGGCGCTACCAAAGTCTATACAGACTATAACGAACTTCTGGCTGATCCCGATATCGATGCGGTTAGCATCTGTACCTGGAACAATACCCATGCCGAAATCAGCATCGCGGCACTGAATCTTAAGCAAACACGTTCTGGTTGAGAAACCTCTCTGCCGTACGGTTGAGGAAGCGCTTCAAGTACAGGAAGCCGTGAAATCCTCGGGCAAGCTGCTTCAGGTCGGATTCGTAAGACGTTACGACCCTAACGCCCAGATGCTGCGTGAGTTTGCAGACAAGGGGAATTCGGGGATATTTACTTCGCGAAGGCGTCCTCCATCCGTCGTCTCGGTAATCCGGGCGGCTGGTTCTCCGACATCGAACGTTCCGGCGGCGGCCCCTTATCGATATCGGCGTGCATGTCATTGACCTGTGCTGGTATATGATGGGACGTCCAAAGCCAGTTGCCGTCAGCGCAAATACATACCGGAAACTGGGCAACCGCTCCAATGTTCGCAACCTGTCCTTCTACAAGGCAGCTGATTACGACGCGGAGAAAAATACGGTTGAAGATATGGCAAATGCGATGATCCGTTTTGAAAACGGTGCCTCTTTGCTGGTGGACGTGAGCTTCACCCTGCACTCCAAGGAAAACCTGCAATCCGTTAAGTTGTATGGAGACAAGGGCGGATTCGAGATTGATCCTGAGGTTTCCATCGTAACCGAGAAACACGATACCATCATCAATATCCAGCCGCAAACAGACAACAAAGGATTCGACTTCGATGCCGCTTTCCAAAGCGAAGTCAATCACTTCATTTCCTGTATCGAGAACGGCACGACACCGCTCAGCCCGGTTGAAGACGGCGTTGAGATCATGAAGATTCTGTGCGGTATCTATGAATCCGCTGAGAAAGGAGCTGAAGTTCTGCTATGAAACTTGGAGTGAGCTCATACAGCCTGTATCAGGCCATGAACAAGGGCGAGATGACCATTACCGATGTCATCGACTACGTTGCAGAGATCGGCGGAGAGCATATCGAGATCGTTCCGCTCGGCTTTAACCTGAAGGAAACGCCGGAGCTGATCGATACCATCAAATCCCATGCTGCATCCAAAGGGCTTGAGATTTCCAATTATGCCATCGGCGCCAATTTTGCGGAATTGGATGACGCTGCCTATGAAGCGGAAATTGAAAGAGTTAAAGGCGAAGTGGACATAGCGGCGGCCCTTGGCGTTAAGCTGATGCGCCATGACGTTGCTTCTTCCAAGGACTTGTCCATTACTCATTTTCTGGAGGAACTCCCGCGTCTGGCCAATGCTTGCCGTATCATTGCCGATTACGCGGCAGAACGCGGCATCACCACCAGCGTGGAGAACCACGGATATTTCATACAGCAGAGCGACCGTGTAAAAACACTTGTCCAAACCGTAAATCATCCAAACTTCAAAACAACCCTGGATATCGGGAATTTCCTCTGTGCGGATGAGGTATCCACCGTGGCTGTAGCCAACAATATCGGCTTGGCCTCGATGGTTCACTTCAAGGACTTCTATTATCGCCCGGCCAAGCGTGTGCCTGGATCGGGCTGGTTCAACACCTCGAGCGGCAATTGGCTCCGGGGCGCGATTGTCGGCCAAGGCGATATCGATATGCCGGAAGTCGTTCGCATCGTGAAGGAATCCGGTTATGACGGCTACATCTCGATCGAATTCGAAGGATTGGAAGATTGCCGTACGGGAGCCAAATTTGGATTGGAATATGTCCGCAAAGCATGGAATGAAGTTTAATTCAGACGGACGATGGATGATATAAGGAGGATATAACGATGTCGAAGCCTATCATGCCTAACAAAATTGGCGTTATTGTGGACAGCTTTCGTGTTGGCGTAAGAGAAGGTCTTATCAAGGCTCGGGATGTTGGTGCCGATGGTGTTCAGATTTATGCCGTTCATGGCGAAATGGACCCAGCCAACCTGTCTGCTTCCGCTCGCAAAGAATTGAAGGATTATATCGAATCACTCGGACTTGAAATCTCCGCACTCGTGGGTGACCTTGGCGGACACGGCTTCCAGGACCCTGCTGAAAATGCGGCCAAGATCGAAAAATCCAAACGGATCATGGAGCTTGGTTTGGAGCTTGGAACGAATATTATCACTACCCATATCGGTATCGTTCCGCAGGACCACAACGGCCGCGTATACGAAACGATGCACAATGCCTGCGTGGAGCTCAGCACCTTCGCAAACTCCATGAACGCATTCTTTGCCATCGAGACGGGCCCCGAGCCTTCCGCCCACTTGAAGGCATTCCTCGACGGTTTGGGTTCCAACGGCGTATCGGTTAACTTCGACCCGGCAAATATGGTCATGGTTACAGGGGATGATCCGGTACAGGGCGTGTACAACCTGAAGGATTATATCGTCCATACGCATGCGAAAGACGGAATCAAGCTTGCCGACTATATCGATCCTCGCGATGTATACGGCGATTTCGGATACGAGGCGCCGCCGCTGGACCATGACTTAATCGCCGATATGGCAGAATCCGGCGAGAAGTTCCGTGAGGTTCCGCTCGGTGAAGGCGGCGTGAACTGGTCGGCATATCTGCAAGCCCTCAAAGACATTGGCTACACCGGATATCTGACGATCGAACGCGAAGTGAAAGCAAATCCGGAGGCTGACATCAAACTCGCCGTAGATTTTCTGAAGACGTTCAGAGCCTAACCGATTCATTACCATACAGAGTCTCGCTGCAACGGGTCTGGGCCTAATAAGAGCCTCACGCAGCGGGCTCCATATGCAAAAGCAGGCAGATCAAGGATATTTCCCGATCTGCCTGCTTTTTATTCATGCCATGCTGATGAACTTAGTTAAGATACGGTCTGCTTCCCAGGCAATGTCTCCAAGGAGCCGTTCGCATTCGCGGAACGGATCTCGGCCTCGATAATTTCCAGTGATCCGGCAGCGCTTTCCGGTGTGCATACCGTTACGGGTTTCCCTTGTGCAACATGCTCAAGGAAATACTGGAGTTCGCGATAATAACCGGAATCACCGGACAGCTCAGCCGTAAAGCCCGGAGCATCTTCAGGATAAACCTTCAATTCATTATTCTGGAACACAAGCGTAGCCTGCTCCAGATTCACCCGGTATCCCATATGGAATCCGTGTTCACCGCTCAGTGTCCAGTCCGCATGGGCGTTAATCACCTTACCATCCGGATAGCTGTAATGAGTGGACACGATATCGTACAGGCTGCCTTCAATGATGGTTTTGGCGAATGTGGATACCCGTTCCGGCTTGCCCATCAGCCAGTGGATCATATCCACGTCATGGACATGCATGTCGGTGATGCAGCCTCCGCTTTTGTCCCCTTCCAGGAACCAGCCCTTCGGCGGTTCGGAGCCGCGGAAGAACTCCCCGCTACGATGCTTCCGTATCGTCCGTCCTCCACGCAGGCTTTTAAATATTCATAAGCAGGCCAGAAACGCAGGCATTGTCCGATCATCAACGTTTTGCCTGTACGCTCTGCTGTTTTCACCATGCGCCAGGCTTCTTCTGCACTGCCTGCCATCGGCTTCTCACACATGACGTGAATCCCCTTCTCCAGCAGCATGCAGGTCATATCCGCATGTAAATAAGTCGGCAGACATACGTCCACGATATCAAGCTCTTCATTCTCCAGCATGCTGTCTACATGATCGTAGAGATGATAGGGCTCCAGATCATATACATCACGCTCAGTGGCCATATTGCCATTGGCTTTGCTGTCTTTCAGCTCATCGATACGCAGATCGCAGATGGCAACCAGCTTAATGTCGGCACCTTCTTCCATGAGACGGACATAATTGTCGAAATGCATCCGTCCCATGAAACCAAAACCCAATATTCCGATTTTCAGCATCCTATATTCCCTCCGTATCCCTTATTATGATTGGCCTTGACGCTGGCGCGCGTCAGGCTGGCGCAATGACGGTGTACGTCCGAGAATTGCATCCATTGCATTGGATGTATTAAAAATGATCTGCTCCGAATAGTGGGTATAGGCCGGGATCATCTCTGCCGTAACATAGTTGTCATAGCCGATTAAACGCAGCGCTTCCACCACGGCCGGGTAATCAACATCTCCTGCCAGCAAATCAACAAAGCCGTGCAGCCCGCCAGCTTGCCTGCGGTAGTCCTTGAAATGGACTTTTTGATCCGCTGACCCAGAATCCGAATCCACTGCTCGGGATAACCGTTATGAACAACATTCCCTACGTCAAAATAGGAGCCGACATAATCGGAACCGATCTCGTCAATGAAATTTCGTAATTCCAGCGGAGACAGCAGAAATTTGTTCCACACATTCTCAAGCGCGATGGCAACACCACTCTCTGCAAACGGCACCAGCTTACGAATGGATTCTTGAGCGCGATCGTATGCATATTCGTAATCAATCACGGCGGAGCCAGGGATGAAATCGACGCCGACCGCGCCGGGGATAACCAAAATGGCGTCCACGCCGAATGCGGCAGCCAGTTCCAGCTGCTTCTTGCAAACATCCATCGCTTTTTCACGGACAGCCGGGTCTTCGCTTGTCATTGGATAATCCCAATAAAGGCCTGTTGCCAGTCCTGCAATTTCCAGGTCCGCGTCTTTCAGCTGTGCAGCGATGTTCTGCACTTCCTTATCATACTTGGAGCCCAAGCTCGCCCGTTTGGTTTAATGACAATTCGATTCCGTCAAACCCAGCTTCTTTTGCCAATCGGATGCAGTCGGAGATGGCCGCATCCCCTTGGAATGACCAAATGTTAATCCCTTTCTTCATGACGAATCCCTCCTCAAATCAATAGGTTGATTGATGCAGCTTCCGCTTTCACATGGAAGTCTTTGAAAATAAATTGAAAGATTCATGTAACGCAACATTTGACTTTTTCCGTCAAGTTGTAAATAAACCATCAGGATGTAATAATACTTATATAATAAATAAATATTCCATCAAATGATTTAGATAGAAAAGTGATTATTTGGACAATTCCGTTCTCTTCAAAAATTTTATTTCATCCCTTTCTGGAGTGATTTATCTATGAACGATACAAACTCGGATTACCCGATAAAGCGTGAAGCGTCCTTCCGGGAATGGTCGCCCAGCATTCATTATGCTCAATTCCAACGCATGGCGACGGGAGCTCTCCCGAGGCGAAGATTGTACGATTTCGAGCTGCTCTACGTATGCCATGGCGCAGCCGCCACAACGATGAACGGGAATCGGTATGTCATCGAAGCCGGGCAGCTCATTTTCCTGCCCTCCGGTGTTTACCATCAGAATGAGGTGATATCTGAGCCTGATGCGCGATTTTTGGGAATTCATTTTGATTTCTTTGATGAACTGGACATTCAGACCGAAGCGGACATGATTGTGAACGAATCCGTGCTGGCTCCGGATAAATTTGCTCAAGAAGCGGTTTCATCCGCTTTCCTTCCGCTGTCCTCACGGACCATCTACACGCCTCCATTGCCTTGTGTTCAGATGATGGAACGCATCGTTGAAGAGTTCACCTACCGTCCTGCCGGATATGAACTCGCCTGCAAAGGACTGATGCTGGACGTGCTGGTTCAATTGTGTCGGACGCATCCTTTCCAGGCCCTGACGGAAACGTCACCGCATGATGCCAAACTGATTGATCTGATGAGCCAAATCGAAAAACTCCAGCCAAAGACTGGAGCAATAAAATAATAGCCGAGCATTTAATGTTAAGTGCCGATCATACCGCGAAATTATTCAAACGATTTGCCGGAATGCCACCCAGTGAATTTGTGCAATCCGTTCGTCACCGGGAAGCAAGGCGGCTCCTCCGGGAATCCGATATTTCGATCGAGGCGGTTGGCGAAGGCGTCGGATACCCGGATATTCATTATTTCAGCCGGATTTTCCGAAGGTTAGAGGGGATCACCGCTACGGATTACCGTAAACTCTCAAGAATTCTGTAGGATGTGCAGGTCCTGGACTGCACGGGATGAGTGTGCCCTAAGCCAAAGATCTATTCGATCAAGCGCTTCTGTCAGCCGAGCGGAGG
This sequence comes from Phytophthora syringae, assembly GCA_012656105.1. Classification (NCBI taxonomy): domain Eukaryota; phylum Oomycota; class Peronosporomycetes; order Peronosporales; family Peronosporaceae; genus Phytophthora; species Phytophthora syringae. The sequence continues at coordinate 48,718 of JAAKBD010000004.1, forward strand.
AAGCGGCGTACGAGCAGCGGATAAAACCTTCGCCGCCAGCGCCGAACACATGACCCGGTACAACAGCGACTTTCGCTTCCCGAAGCAGCCGCTCTGCGAACTGCTGCGATCCAAGACCGGTTTCTGCAATGCTGGGAAAGGCATAGAAAGCACCTTGCGGATCGCGGCAGGTCAGGCCGATATCGCTCAGACCCTGCACAAACATCCTTCTGCGTTCATCATAAGCCAGCTTCATGGCATCCCGATCCCCGAGTCCGTTCCGCAGACATTCGATAGCGGCAATCTGTCCCATGATGGGTGCGCATAGGGCGGTGTACTGATGAATCTTGACCATGGCGCTCACCAAGTCCCGATCTCCGCAGAGGTAGCCGACACGCCAGCCCGTCATCGCAAACGCTTTGGAGAAGCCGCTGATGACAATGGTGCGTTCCCGCATTCCAGGCAGTGAAGCGATGCTGGTATGTGTGCGGCCATAGGTAAGATCCGCGTACATCTCGTCGGAGATGACCACCAAATTGTGCGAAACGACCAGGCGGGCAATCGGGAGCCAATCCTCATAAGTCATGACGGCACCTGTCGGATTGGTCGGAAAATTAACAACGATCGCTTTGGTCCGGGGTGTAATTACCTTCTGAAGTTCATCCGCGGTTAATTTGAAGCCCTCCTCTGCCGATAGCTCCAGTTCTACCACATTCCCCCATTCAGCTGAACAAGCGGAGCATAGGCAATGTACCCGGGTACCGGAATGATGATTTCGTCTCCCGGCGAGATGAGCGCCCGCAGAGCAAGATCAATCGCTTCACTGCCGCCAACGGTGACCAGAACCTCTCGTGACGGTTCATATTCCAGCTGAAAGCCCTTGTGCAGGTATTCCGCGATTGCTTCTCTTAACTCCAGAAGACCCTCGTTTGGCGTATACATCGTACGCCCATGCTCCAAAGCGCGCTTGCAGGCTTCTATCGCACACTGAGGTGTCACAAAATCCGGCTCACCTACGCCCAGAGAAATGACATCATCGTCCGCTTCGGCCGCATTAAAAAACTGTCGAATTCCGGATGGGGGCATATCTTGCACAGTCGGCGATATAAAGCTGCTCGTTGTATTCATATCCTTCTACTCCTTGTTTTTCGCTTTTTCGTTCCGTTAATGAGAATTCAATAATAGCATCGAGCAAACTGCTGAACGAAAATCCCGCTGCTTCCGCGCTTCTTGGCAGCAGACTGGTCCGCGTTAAACCCGGGAGGGTGTTAACCTCCAAAATATAAGGAATATTATCCTTCAGGATGATATCGATTCTGGCATACACACTGCACTTCAGTGCCTTGTAACATTGAATCGCCGCCGCGTTCACTGCCTTCCGAAGTTCGGGGGCAGCTCGATCACCTGCTCATCCGCTTCGCCTTCCACATATTTGGACGTGTAGTCAAAAAATTCGGAGTTCGGTTTAATCGACACAATCGGAAGCATTTCCCCGTTCAGGATCGGGCAAGTGATCTCCTCACCATCGATGAATTGTTCAATCATCACGGCGCGATCCCATTGGAGCGCCTCCTCGACAGCGGATGCCAGCTCATCTTGGATACGGACAATCCGGGTGCCAATGCTGGACCCGCCTGCATTCGGCTTCACAACAACGGGGAAGCCCAGCCCTTCCACATCCGCGGCGGCCAGCTCCTGCATACTGCCCACCACGACCCAGTCTGCGGTAAACAAACCTTCGCAGCGCAGCAGCTTCTTGCTCAGATCTTTATCCATGCAGACACTGCTGGACAGGACATCGCTGCTTGGTGTACGGTATCCCGAGAGAGTCCAGCGTGCCTTGCACCGTGCCGTCCTCCCCGTATTTGCCGTGCAGCGCGAGCAGGGCGATGTCGATGCCTTCGGTTTTGCTGATCAGCTCGCGTTTGTCATCAATCTCGATCGGGCAAACCTCGTAGCGGTTTTTATCCAGATGGGAGAGCATCTCCCTGCGGTAGCCAGCGAAACCTCCCTCTCTGATGATACGCCTCCCATGATGACACCAACCTTCATGATGCTGTCCTCCTAAACTGTTATTCTTCCGATCTCTTTTTGCCCTGCTAGTTGAGCAGCTTCCTCGCCGTTTCACCGATAATGCGGATCCCCTTCTCGATGTTCTCGTCCGAGACGCGTGAGAAGCCGAGGCGCATCGTGTGATGACCTCCGCCATCGGTATGGAAAATATCACCCGGCGTGAATACGACGCCCTGGGCGGAGCAGGCAGCAAGCAGCTCCCGCGTCCGGAAATCCGGACCAAATTCAACAAACAGATGAAGTCCACCGTCTCCGGACAAGCGCTCCATCGGAATCCATTCCTCACAGCAGCGGATCGCAAGCTCATATTTTCGCTTATACTCCGCCTTGGCCCTTTTTAAATATTTCTCGAAGTTGCCGTTGTACAGATATTGATAGAGCAGGGATTGATCCAGCGTCGACGTATGGATGCTGCGGGCACGCTTCACACTTTCGAGATAATGAATCAGCGTCTTGTCGGCAAGCACCCAACCGACGCGCAGGCCAGGGAACAAAATTTTCGAGAAACTGCCCAAATAGATCACGCTGTTGTTCTCCCCGCCTGCACATGCAACGAGAGGGGCAATATGCGAGCCCGAATAACGCAGCTCCTCATTGAAACCATCTTCAATAACGGGAATCTGATACTCATTCAGCAATCGCAGAGCTTCAAGCCTCTTCTGGTGAGACATAACAATTCCTGTAGGATTATGATAGGAAGGCACAAGGTACGCCAGATCGTAAGGGCGCTTCGACAGCTCGCGTGCAAGCCCTGTCAGGCTGATGCCGTCCGGCTCCATCTCGACGCTTGATGTCGTACCCGTGCATTTTAAAATTTTTTATGGCTGTATGGTGGGTTGGATTCTCACACAGAATGCGTCCATGCCCCTGGTTCAAGGTCGATAAGACCAGGCTCAGCGCTTCTGTAAAACCGCTTGTGATAAGCAGATCCTTGCCCTGGATATTCACGCCCTTGTTCTCCATATAACGGAGAAGATAATCGATGAGCGGTTTATAACCCTTGGCATAACCGTAGTTAAGGAGAACCTCCCCTTCAAGCGACATCCGGTCCAGAAATGCACGCTTTACATTTTGCAGATCAAACAGCTTCTCATCGGGAGCGATGCTTGTAAAAGATATGGCGCCCTTCTCGGCGCGGATGCCATGCTTCATCAGATCATTCTCTTCCGCGAGCCGGGCGTAATCATTCAGACGCGGAGCCCAATCCAGCCGCTTACCTTCTAGCTGTACAGATACCCCACTTACCGACGGGACAACGAAATGTCCCTGCCCTTTGACCGCGTAGATATAGCCTTCGTCCTCCAAATCCGAGTAAGCGCTGAGCACCGTATTACGGCTAACCCGAAGTAAAACACTCAGCTCTCGCGTGGAGGAAGCTTCTGATCCGCTTGCAGCGCATAGGTTGTCATCAAGCGCTTCATGTAATCCTTGACTTGAATATACGCCGGACGGTCATCCGCAAACTTGAAATCCAAATACATCGTATTACCCCCTTGCCTCTATGATGGCATAAATTCAGCTGCACCACTAGAACCACAGCAGACCTCTTTCGCCGAAGGCGTGGTTGGCCTTAATCGCCCATGAATCCCTCAACCACCTCTATGGGTTAAAAAAGGACTTTTACGTTGATAAGCAGAACTATATCATCTTCACTCAAATAAGGAGGCGATTGTTGCTTGTGAACCGATCTAAAATTATAATCAGTGATCCTCATTCCATGGTGGATGCTCCTATAAAGATATCTGCCGCTGGGATGCAGCCGCAAGAAACCGTAACATTCCATCTGATCAAAAAAATAAATGAGGAACGATATTTAGCCTCACAGGCGAGTTTTGTTGCAGACCCTGAAGGTAAAGTAGAGCTGGACCATCAAGCACCCATCCATGGCACATACTGCGGCGTGGATGGAATGGCCTTGTTTTGGTCCATGGAGCCTACCGTAAAGAATGCACTGACGCATGTTCTGGACGAAAAATATAATCAACCCGACACTCGTGATGAACTGTCGCCACAAACCTCGCTAATGCTGTTGGAAACTCATGATGAGATTGTGGCACATCAAGCTGTAACCCGCCATTGGACAAGCAATGATACTGTGAAGCAAACCGTGCGGGAAGCAGGTTTGATTGGGAACTTTTTATAACAAGGATTTGAAACCCAGACCCGGCATTATCGTTGTGGGCGGATCCGAGGGAGGCATGAACGAGAAAACCGCTGCCCTTCTGGCCTCGCACGGATTCTCGGTATTCGCGCTTGCCTATTTCGGCGTGGAGAATCTCCAAAAGCAGCTAAGGGATATACCACTTGAATACGTTGAATCGGCCATAAAATGGCTGCAGAAGCGATCTGAAATTCAGGCAGGAGGATTCGGAATTCACGGTACGTCAAGGGGCAGTGAACTTGCTCTGTGGTCAGCCGCCTTGTTTCCTGAAATCACAGCCGTTGTCTCCTTGAACGGATCAGCCGTATCGTTCAGCGGAATTGTCCCATGGAGTAATGATCCAACGCTTCCACCTGCATGGACCTACCAAGGCCAGCCGCTCCCCTATCTGCAGCCAGATAATCCAGTCCAATTGGCGAATGAATGCAAAGAAATGTGGATTAGCCAAAAGGGAAATCCTTTCCGTAAATGGCACGACGGGTTGTCCGCTAACATCGATTGGCTGGAGAGGGCAACCATCCCTTTAGAAAAAATAAACGGCGAAGTCTTAATGATATCGGGATCAGCCGATGAAAGCTGGGATTCTGCTGCTCTATCGGAGCAAGGATTACGGAGAAAAACACAAAACGATCCAGCAGCGATATCCAAGCATCTAATCTATGATGGGGCAGGCCATTACATCGGCATACCTTACTTGCGTGCGATTTCCCCGATCCGGGAACCAAGCAGCAACTTGCGGAAGCCAGTGTGGACTCGTGGAAAAAAACAATCGAATTCTTTAAGCAGAGGTTATGTACATAAAACGAATGCCCCACGTTCACCGTTAAACGGTGAATGCGGGGCATTTTCAATATATTCACACGGGTTTGGATGGAGCTGCACTTGCCCTCCCGTTTACTTCACAACCATATTCGCCTTGATCTCCTCATTCATCCACTGCCGCTTCGACAGCAGCCATTCCATATCCCTGGGGTAGCACTTAAAGGTGATCGGCTCCTCCAGCCCTTCCTCCAGCGACTGCATGACGGCTTCTCGGCCGATCAGCGTCTCGAGCAGCTGAAGCGCTCTCAAATCCTGCAGTGCCTCCTGAAATACCTTCAGCCGAATGGATTCGATAGGCCCTTCTTCGCCAGGGTATACCACAAAAGCATCCCCGGAAGGAAAACCGCCGTCCGCATCCGTCACCTGGAATGGATCAATGGCGCGGCGCGAGTATTGCGAGTTCCAAAAGTTGTATCCCCAGTGCAGGAACCCCTCGATGTTGTACTTATACAGCTGAATGCCGAGAATCCGGTTTCTTGCCGACGGCAGATTGAAGAAGCGGTTCGATACCTCTTTGTACTGGGAACAGCAATAATAGGTCCACAATGGCGTTACTTGTTGGTCCAGAAAAGGCTCGATGTGGTTGCTTCCTGGAATCGGTCGCTTCACCAGTCCTTGCTCATAGAACGAAATATCGGATAAGGCATCAATAATTGGATAATCTGGCAGCAGTTCATTCATCAATCGGCTCGCATGACTATATGCCTCCAGATGGGAGACAGACGGCTCGTCGGATACATGGAAATAGCAGCGCTGTTTCAGTCCCCGGCTTTCGATCCAGCCGATCAGCGCCGGAATGAATTGCCTGATGAAGGCATGGTACGAAGATCCCATCGCATCCGTATCCCACCCGAACAGCTTCTCGCTCTTGCCGTTCACGTTGCCCATAATCTTCGGCGCATGCCGGGCTCCCCATTGCGTGAAGAGATGCGAGAACTCCAGGTATTGAATTCCATGAGCATCGCATAAGTCCGCCCAGCGGTCGAGTTTATCGAATGCAAACGCATACGTTCCATCTTCGCTAACAGCCACATCAACCAGTTGTACCGTGGGACGCTCCCCGCCCACTTCTGTATCCAGCGGAGGCGTAAACAAAGGCGTAAGGATCATATTGATCCCATGCCGGGCAGCAGTCCCCATAAATTGTCCCATCAAGGCCCAGTGACGCTCACTAAAAATCTCGACACCGTAATAGGCAGCCAGACAATCGGCATGAAACCATTCTGTATGAATCAGCGTTTGGGCAGGTAATGATGCCGGAATGACTTCCAGTGTGAAGACCTCTTCACCAAGCGACTCCCCGAATCGGCTTCAAAGCGGATTCCTATTTCATATGTACCGCCCTTTACCTCATCCTCAGGCTGCACCGTAATCCATAGACTTCTCCACTGGTTCGGGTATCCTGTCACAACAGATTCTGCGGTCAAGGGCAGCAGCGGGTCCGGATACAGGCCCGGCGTGGATCTTAAGACAAATTCGTCATGATCATGGTACGCTGGCAGCTCCGATGGAACCAGACCAACGGAACGGACGATAATGTGCGGGCTTATCTCCGACTGAAGTATGACACGGATGTTTTTCAACAAGCGATTGGAACGGTAAGCGACCTGAAACGAAAACGTCTCATTACAAAATGCGGACCCGTTGTTATACGAACCTTGCAACAGTTCTTCATCGGCAAACACTTTGGACAAGGAGCTCAGAAGCCGGGTCTGGAACGTTACGGATTGGCTCATGCGCGATACATCCTCTCTACTGTGGAGTAAGGTCTGGTCTCACATACATCTTACACTAATCTGGAGGGAGCGGAAGGTGAACGAATCTTTTTTGGAAAAATATGATTCGGTTTCGCAATCAGCCTATCAATCCCCAGCGCCCCTGTACACTTCAAAGCTGGACAGGCGCGGGCACCATCTCGATTCCATAATGGTCAGCCGAATATACTGAGAACGCACGGCAGAAAATCGACAGATGCGCTTGTGACCAACAACGGTGCCGGATTGAATCGGATGCCAGGTTCCATTTGCGATATATTCAAGCTCAAACCTCTCGATTCGTTGTCCATACCGATATTCAGCCAGCACAATATGATCGAAATCGATCTCACGTCCGAAGTCCAGTTCAATCACGGCATACTCGGTACCGTCCTCCGGACTCCAATACGTATCTCTGCTGCCATCCAGCATATGACGCGCGTCCCATCCCTGCTTGCTTTCCGATGCCGTTATATGTGCATCCGCTGCGAGATTGGTCCTGAACGTATTGCGAATGGCATCTCCAAGCTCCCGCAGCCGCTGCATGTCATGCTCATGAACCAGTCCCCGGGTATCCGGCGGAATATTGAGCAGAAAAGTCGCGTTGCCGCCAACCGATCCGTAATAGATATGGAGCAGTTCCTTCAGAGATCTAACCTTACCGTCCTCGGAAGCATGGTAGAACCACCCCGGACGGATGGACGTGTTGACTTCAGCCGGATACCACACCAGCTCCTGCTCGCCCTGAATGACATCACGGCTGCCCAGATCCTCTTCATCCGACTCATAACGGCGCGCAAACTCCCGATCGTCGGCTTGCTGCGATTTTTCCTGGATGGCTTCATTCTGGCGCAATGACGAAGGAACTACGCTCCATTCGGATTCTCTGCAGTGTCCCGCCTCATTCCCGCACCAGCGGATATCCGGCCCGCATACCGAGATGGCGGCGTTCGGCTGCAGCTCGCGAATCAGCGAGTAATACGCCTCCCAGTCGTATTCCTGACGCTTGCCGTTCGGTCCTTCACCGCAGGCACCGTCAAACCAGACGCAGAATAGATCGCCATAGTAGGTCAGCAGCTCTCGTAATTGATTCAGGAAGAATTGATTGTATCGCGCTGAATCTCCATATGACGGTTCATGCCGATCCCAAGGGGACAGGTAAATCCCGAATTTGATTCCGCCTCTTCTGCAAGCATCGGCAACCTCCTTCACCACATCGCCGAGCCCGCTTCGCCAAGGGCTGTTCCTCACGGTATGCTCCGTATAGCGGCTTGGCCAGAGACAGAACCCGTCATGATGCTTGCATGTGAGGATCAAGCCGCGCATGCTTAAGCACTGATACAGGCTTCAACCCACTGGTCAGCATCCAGCTGCTCGGGATTAAACCATGCGGGATCCTCTTTTCCGGTGCCCCATTCCATATCCGTGAACGTATTGATTGTAAAATGAAAGAAAGCATAAAACTCCGTCTCCTGTACGGCTAGTTGGCGCTCCGAGGGCTTAATGTTGGCAGCGTATTCAATGAAATTGTGCACGCGATAAACCTCCCATTCCTATCTATCCTTGGTTGTCTAATGCCTTCTGGTGAATTTCCAGATACTTATCCAGCTGCAGTCCTTTAAACCCGCTAACATATGCATCCCAATCCTTCTCAATATCCTTACTGCTTAGGTCACGAATTGGGCCAGGTTCGATTTCACGTAATCTTGAATAGTCTTCTGAATCTGAGCGATAAAGGTTGCATCGGCGGGATCGATAAATACGTCCGTCGGGTAGACCGCATCCGGCTTCGCAAATGGCTCGTATTTCTTCGCGGCAAGCCATAGGCGATATTCATAGGCTCCGTTGCCAAGCGGATCCGCGTGCCACAAAGGATTCCCGAAGCGAGTTCACCATCAGCATCGTGCCGAGCTGCCACCAGGTCACGTCAAGCGATCCATCGGGCACATCCCGTTTCAGCGCTTCGTATACGGCTGGCTTGCCATTGTAATCCAGAGCCCCGGACTCCGCCTTCCGCCAGCCGTCTCCTTCAAAACCCCACGAGGTCATCACAGTGCCTTCCTCGGAGAACAGGTAATCCGCCAGCTTAATCGCTGCCACCCGCTGCTCCTCTGTCGCTTTGTTTGTAATGACAAACGATCCGTCACCAGCACCTACGCTGTACCCTGCAAGCTGTACCCCGCCCGGACCTTTCAGCGGAGGCACGACATCGTATTCCTTATGACGCGGCTTCGCTTCCGTCGGTTCCAGCACACTGCTGATCAGTGCGTACCCAACGGTACCGACTACATTGTCCGTTTTGTTCCCGAGCTGCTTCACGGCATCCCCATTTTGCGTAAAGGCTCCCTTGTCGATCAGTCCTTCGCTGTATAGCTTGCGGAGGTACTTCAGCCCTTCCTTCCATTCGGGCTCAGCCGCGGACAAGATCACCCTGCCATCCTTGACACTTAAATAGGTTGTGCCGTTATTGTAGATGAAGGCATTCATCAAAAAGCATCTACACCTCCACCCCACACATCAAGGGAGGTTGTCATCGGAATTTCATCCGCTTTGCCATTGCCATTCGGATCCTGCTCCTTGAAGGCTTTCAGCACTTCATAGAACTCATCGGTTGTTGTGGGCATCTCCAGCCCCAACTTATCGAGCCAGGTCGTATTGACCCACATCCGCTGACCATATGTGCAGTGCAGGCACTCATTCACCTTCGGAAGTGCATAAATATTCCCGTCCGGCGCAGTTATGGTAGGTTTAAATAGGAAACTTCCTCCAGCGCTTTTTGATGTTGGGTGCGTGCTGGTCAATTAAGTCATTTAACGGAATGAAAGCCCCCTGCATGCCATATTTGATCTGATCCGCCTTGGATATGCTTAAGCATTCATGATGAGGGCCGGATAATCCCCGCTTGCCAGCATCAACAGTTTCTTATCGTTGAATACCGCGTCGGGCGTTGTATTCCATTTAAATGTAATGCCCAGCTTATCTTCAATATGCTTGGAGAACGGATTGACATCCAGACTTTCAATCCCCGCTGTCTGAGGAGCAAACACCGATAATTCAACAGGTGCGCCTGACCCCGGGGAACTTGCCGAACCTTCAGTTCCTGTTTCACTCGCCTTACCGCAAGCTGATAGTACCAGTACAACGGCCAGAATCAGACTTAAACATAATCCAGTGAACCTTCTCAAATCAATTCCTCCTTAATATGGAATACCCGCCCATTGATCTTGTATGAAACCGCTTTAGCAACGACCCCCAGTTTGTCTGAACATCAGAAATACCCTATTCTGCAATGTCGGCCTCACCCCTCCATAACATCCGGTTAACTAAGGTTCATCCTTTCAAGGAGCCGATCATGACACCCTTGACAAAATACTTCTGCACAAACGGATAGATGATCAACATAAGCGCGCTTGCAACCACAATCAGCGAATATTTCAGCAAGTCCTTCAGTCCCTCACGAGCCAGAAGCTCATTCACATTGGTCACCATCTCCGAGCTGACGGAATTCAGAATCAAAATGTCCCTCAGGAATATCTGAAGCGGAAACAGGCTGCTGTCCTTGAGATAAATCAAGGCGTTGAAATAAGAATTCCAATGACCGACCGCATACATAAGTGCGAGCACAGCCAGGATCGGCTTGGAAAGCGGCAGGACGATTTTAATAAAAAGGTAATGTCGCTGCTCCCATCCATCTCCGCAGCCTCGGCCAGTTCCTCTGGAATGGTGGTCTGAAAAAGGTTCTGGCAATGATGACCTGAAATACGGCCAGCGCACCCGGTATAATCATGGCCCAGCGCGTATCGAGCATGCCCAGCGACTTCACGAGCAAATAGTTAGGAATCAATCCCCGTCGAAAAACATCGTGAACACCAGCAGCATCATCACCATATTTCGAATGTAAAACGTCTTTCGGGCCAGCGGATAAGCAAGCATCACCGTGAACGCAACATTGACCATTGTGCCGACGACAGCATAGAACAAGGAGTTGCCAAACCCGATCAGAATGTTGGAATTCTGAAATACAGCTTTATACCCCATCAGCGTAATATCCACGGGCCACAGCCACACCTTGCCAGAGGATACTGCCGAAGGAGAACTGAAGGATGCGCTTACAATATGCAGCAGCGGAAACAGAATAACGATCAGAATGATGGCTAAGAACAGATATACGATGCCAAGAAATATCCGGTCTGCAGCGGACTCCCGTACTGTGGTTCTGCTCATGCGATTCCTCCTACCATAGACTTGTGGATGAGACTCTTCGGGATACGTAATTGACAATAACCAGCAAAATAAAATTGATCAACGAGTTGAACAAGCCGATTGCGGCCGAGAAACTGAAGTTTGCTCCAAGCAATCCGACCTTGTACACATAAGTGGAGATGACCTCGGACGTATTCTGATTGAGCGGATTTTGCATGAGATAAATTTTCTCAAAGCCGAGGCTCATCAGGTTGCCAAGATTCAGAATCAACAGGATGACGATGACGGGAACCAAGCTGGGAATATCGATATGGATGATTTTTGGAGGCGGGTTGCACCATCCACCCTTGCTGCCTCATACAAATCGGGGTTAACTCCAGCCAAGGCCGCAATATAGATGATGGCGCCATATCCGGTGAACTGCCATACATCAGACCAGACATAAATCGATTTGAACAGCCCTGGAATGCCTAGGAAATCCACAGTCTCAAGCCCCAACGCCCGGTATAGATTGCTCATCAGCCCGGTATTTGGCGAGAGATTCACAATCAGAATGGAGACGATCACAACTGTTGATATGAAGTATGGGGCATACGTAACCATCTGGACGGTTTTCTTGAATCGGCCGTTCCTGATCTCATTCAGCGCCAGCGCCAACAGAATGGGGGCAGGGAAACCGACTAGGAGACCGTACAGGGAGATTTCCAGCGTGTTGCGGACATACTGCCAGAAGAACGGTGCCTCAAACAGCTGACTGAAATAATCGAAACCGATCCAGGGGCTGCCGAATATGCCTTGCACCACGTTGTATTCCTTAAACGCAATCAAGACGCCGAACATCGGAACGTATTTGAAGAGGATGATATAGAGCAGCGGGAAGAATATCAGCAGGTAAAACTGCCAGTGCCTCATCAGCTTCTTCTTCGTTCGGTTTACGGGCTTGTTCGGTGGTGCAGATGCACCTGCAGGTAATGTCATGACTTTGCTCATACGAGCCATCAGGTCACCCTCCTTCACTTCGTGATGACCTCAAGTTTAGAGGGAACACCTCGCCCCGTTCAATAAACAAGATTCTCCGGATCAACGTATTTCCGCTAAAAGAGACGCAGCACAATCCATACATGTAACGTCGAGCGATAAACCTTTTTCTCCACTAAACCAATCTCGCGTTATAGCAAAAAGCCCGGCAGGACCGCAAAATCCGCAGGACTTTCTAAATGGCAAGGTCATGTATTAGAAGGGTTAGATCGAACGGTCGGCACCCGTAGTCCGAGTGTCTGAAGCCGCTTGCTCCCGGTAGTCACCCGGCGACATTCCCGTCATTTTTTGAACATCCGCCCAAACGAGATGGCATTCGAATATCCGACTTCGGTGGCTATATCCTGCACGGGAAGCAATGTCTCTTGAAGCAGTTTCCGGGCATGATTCATCCGCAGCTCGATTAAATAATCCACAAATTTCTGTCCAGTCTCCTCGCGAAACAGCTTGCTCAGCGTCTTCCAGTTTATATCGAAGCGTTCGCTCAAATAATGGAGTGATAGGTCCGGGTTGCTCGAGTTCTGCTCCATAAACAAGCGTATTTTCAAAATCGCATCCGCATGATTGCGCCCTTGCATCAGGGCTGACATGCTCTTGAACAGGCTGGATAAAGCTTCCCCATAGCTATGCTCCAGCTGCTCCAGCGTCTCGGAAGATTGAAGAGCCCTCCTTAAGGTGGCTGTCCCTCCTGTATCCACAAATCCTGAAACTCTTTGGCCATGCACGACATTTCCCGACCCAGCGAATACATCATGTAATCGGCCAAACTCACCACGCCGTCCCGGTCCAGCATATTCTGTTCAATGTTATGGATGAGGGTATCGTATTTCGCCTGCCAGTCCCCGTTAACAAGCCGGAAAGATTGAGCCATGGACCGGATCAGGTTCAGAAAATCAAAGGCATGGCCCCGCTCCTCATGGGTTACTTGTGTATAATGAATGATTCGGTTCTCGCCGAGGATCATTTTGTACTTCAATGCGGTAAGTGCCTGCTCGTAGGACTCCGTGATGTCCGTGTACCGCTCCGCTATCTCCCCAATGCCAATTGTAATGGTCAGTTTAAGATACTCTTCCGTCCACAGGCGGGCATGCTCAAACAGCGCAACCATCTGCTGTTCAGCGTTCTGCTCCCGTGCCTCCGTTATGACGCCCAGCTTGGAGGCAGATATCCATTCTGTCCATATGACCGCTCCCTGTCCTGCAGCAATTTCCTGGACTGCGCTTTTCAGGGCAAACTTCATCAAATATTGGTCCTGCTGCAGGTATTGATCGCAGAACAGTGTGTATTTGTCGATCTCGATCACTTGAACCGTTAGCGGTTTGGACAAGTCAGGCAATCCCATGACATCGTGCTGCACGTTCCATTGCTCCAGGCTGGACGGGTACTGCCCTTCCATCAACTGCTGAAACAAATACGCTTTTCGCAGATGCAAATCCTCCCGATGCTGCTGTTGGAAGCTGTTCGACTGCTCCAGAATGCTCTCCAGCGCAGATTCGATAAAAGCAAATTCATCCTGTTTACTGCCATGGAGCAAGGAGCTTGTCTTGGACTGCGAATATTTCTGAATCCGGGACACGATGGCCTCAATGGGTTTATAATTTCTACGGGTCACCCATATAATCCAGACGATACCGGCTGCGCACATGAGTAGGCCGACCATAAACCATACATTGTATAGTTGGCTGACGAAATCCGCCATCTTGCCCCGGGTTAATCCTCCCTCATAAACCCAATTGGTATACGGAGACACCGCACGGGAGACCATTTCCCCATCCTCCGAGGCGGAGGTGCTTGCATTCATGGCATAACCTGCCGCATCCAACACATGAATAAAACTCACCTCGGGATTAACCATGCTGAGTATCATTTGATGTATGGCATCTGCCTTGATATTAATCGTTATGATGCCTTTGCCATGCGTAACGAAGGGCGCTTCACGTACAAGGGTCAGCACCTTCGATGCGTTATGAAAGCTGAATTCATGAAAATCCCTGACGCCACTCCACTTGGCTTCGCTGTTGGCCTGACTTAAATAGGGCCTGAGAAAGCTATAATCAGCATAATCCTGTAATTTGAAGGTGGATGAAGTGCTTAAGACAAACTCGTCCTCTGCCCGAACAAGCACCATAGAATCCACGAGCGGGTTGGAGACCTTGAACTGCTTCATCGCCTTCAGCGCCTGCATGTTTAAATAAACATTATCCTGATCCTCATGATTGAAAAACTCGGACATATCCGGGTTGAACAACAGTTCCTGCACCAGCATCTGGTCAATCGCTTTCAGCGAATTATCCACCGAGCGCATCGCCTGCTGAATCATCATCTCATTGGCTTGAATCGCGCCTTGCCGCGACTGTTCGCCGAGCATTTGGAAAAATACAAAAACACAAAGGAAATCACGATAAAGAAGATGGCATATACGATAAAAGCTGTCGGTAAAACCACGCTTTTCTTCCCATAGGCATCCCCCTGAGTGATAGAATTCCTAATCCGATTCATCGATTGGAAGTAATTTCATCATAGAAGAACGCCCGGGGTTTACCAACACTTTTTGGACAAGTCATGAAAAACACGTCTAAAGCATCACTACTTGCATAGCATGGACTGGATCTTAATCCTATGGTATTTATCCTTACCCTTAACTGTGTGGTAATTCAGAGGATCCGCCCACCGCCGATATTCGGAGACTACGGATTGGGAGGATTGGGAGGAGTGGGCACAGCGGGTTCTCCCTCGCGGCCCAGCCGCCACTTGCCGTTTCCTGCGTCCCGTCGCTGGAACATGGGCTCCGGCTTTCGCCAGACCGAACCTCGGCATATTGTTATATACACATTCGTATTGACCTTGATCGATGAGATAGGATTCGTGAAAAATACCAACGTCCCCACCCGTTCCAACCTTGCGGTTGAAGTCCCTCCAGGCGGTCAGATGTTTGGCTCCATGACGGGCATAATGCTCCAGGTGTTCGAAACTTCTCCAATATTGAATGAGGGTAACTCCCCGCCACGACAAATGAAAAGTGCCATCCAAAAATCCAAGCTCCTCTTTGTTCCGGTACAGCTCCTGAGTCATGGGGGACATGGCGTTCACCACAGGCAGCCATTTATGCACCGACCACCATTTATTAATCCGCATCCCGATCACAAATACAACGAAGGGTCCATCTATGTGTGCGGTATAACGCCCTGGGATTACCTTGCTCATACGTGTGTATCACTCCTCTTTTTCGTTTCCAGCAGGCCCAGATGGGTCTCGTAAAAACGTTCTATGTCTGTTGAATTGTACAGCTGTGCCGTTAGAAATGCGCCGTAAAAACCGTGAAACCTATCTGCACGGCCTGCTCCAAGGTCAAGGCTTTATTGAGGTTACTACCTGGGCTTCTTCCTTCATGAATTGCTGGAACAATTCGTACATATTGGGCGATAAGCTACCCTTCCTCTTGGCCGGGAAAGAGCAGCGTCACCTCCGCCGGGCTAAGCTCAGGCATGCTGGGCTGCATGTTCTGCTCGGCCAGAAAGGAGATCAGGCTCGGCATCATCCCCGGCCTCACCTGATGTTCCTTCGCCACCTGGGACAACAGATGGCGAAATGCCTGAAATCCCTTTTTACCTTCCGTCTCAATCTCAATGATCCGCTCGGTCAGCCATATCCGCATGAAATAAACCAGGATATCCTCTTTGCGCTGGTAGAACTTGAAAAAGGTAACCTTTGAAAGCTCTGCCCTCCGGCAGATGTCCTCCAGCATGACTTGGCTGAACATCCGACCCTGCATCAGGGACAATCCCGCTTCATACAGCGTGATTTTGTTTTTGGCTTTTTTAATTCTCTTAATGGGATATCTGAATGTGTTGTCAATGCTCGCACCACCTTTTAGATTAACCTATGTAAATAAATTAACATAAGTTAATTTATTTTGTCAAAGTAAAGTGAGAGGGGCTATTTGCTTAATGTGCCAGCAGACGTGTCGATGTTCATACCACCGGGGCTTAACTGACCTCAGGTACGTTATTCACCCGATTTATGCCCATCACACTTTCTAACGGACTCCACAGCCGCTATTCAGCTTGAAAGCGACCAAAAAGTCGTCTGTTATAGAGAATAACGGCTCTCATGTCCATTAGATCCGCCGAAACCCCTTTTTCCAGGAAAGAGGGTGTCCTCAGTCCGCTAAACTGCTGGAGTCATCCGATTACCTGCTGCCCCCGCGCACTGCTCGGACACTCGATTACCTTATCTGATCCAGCACACTGCTCCGACACTTGATTACCTTCTGATCCCAGCACGCTGCTCCGTCACTTAATTACCTTCTGATCCCAGCACGCTGCTTGGACCACTCGCTTGCCTTCTAACCCAACACACTGCTTGAACGCTCGATTACCTTCTAACCCAGCACGCTACTTCAACACTCGATTACCTTCTGAACCCGCACGCTGCTTGGACCACTCGCTTGCCTTCTAACCCAACACACTGCTTGAACGCTCGATTACCTTCTAACCCAGCACGCTACTTCAACACTCGATTACCTTCTGAACCCGCACGCTGCTTAGACCACTCCCTTGGTGAAGCGGGAAACGCGTTGAATGGGAATGCTTAAAACAAACAAAAAGGCAAGTTCAGGACATATTCCTGTACTTACCTCGGTACATTTTTGATATGGCACAAACAGGTGCCTTTATAATTCTCGAAAATTCTCAAGATTCGGCGGTTCCAGCCACTGTTGGCAACCGTTGCTGCCCACGGTAGTCACCTTGACGACGGTGGATGAACATACCTCCGAGGCTTAACGGACCTCAGGTACGTTATTCACCCGATTTATGCCCATCCGACTATCTAACGGACTCCACAGCCGCTATTCAGCTTGAAAACGGCCAAAAAGTCGTCTGTTATAGAGAATAACGGCTCTCATGTCCATTAGATCCGCCGAAACCCCTTTTTCCAGGAAATAGGGTGTCCTGGGTCCGTTAAACTGCTGGAGTCATCCGATTACCTGCTGCCCCCGCGCACTGCTCGGACACTCGATTACCTTATCTGATCCAGCACACTGCTCCGACACTCGATTACCTTCTAACCCCGCACGCTGCTCCGACACTTGATTACCTTCTGATCCCAGCACGCTGCTCCGTCACTTAATTACCTTCTGATCCCAGCACGCTGCTTGGACCACTCGCTTGCCTTCTAACCCAGCACGCTACTTCAACACTCGATTACCTTCTGAACCCGCACGCTGCTTGGACCACTCGCTTGGTGAAGGCGGGAAACGCGTTGAATGGGAATGCTTAAAACAAACAAAAAGGCAAGTTCAGGACATATTCCTGTACTTACCTCGGTACATTTTTGATATGGCACAAACAGGTGCCTTTATAATTCTCGAAAATTCTCAAGATTCGGCGGTTCCAGCCACTGTTGGCAACCGCTGCTGCCACGGTAGTCACCTTGACGCTGGTGGATGAACATACCACCGAGGCTTAACGGACCTCAGGTACGTTATTCACCCGATTTATGCCCATCCGACTTTCTAACGGACTCCACAGTCGCAATTCAGCTTGAAAACGGCCAAAATGACGTCTGTTTTAGAGAATAACGGCTCTCGTGTCCATTAGATCCGCCGAAACCTCTTTTTCCAGGAAATAGGGTGTCCTGGGTCCGTTAAACTGCTGGAGTCATCCGATTACCTGCTACCCCCGCGCACTGCTCGGACAATTGCCTACCTTCTGACCCATCACGCTACCCGGACACTCGTCCACTATCCTGACCCAGCAACATGCCCGGATACTCGCCTACCAGTTGAGCCACCAAAAGGTTGAACAGCACCCTGCAGGTCCGCTTGGTCATTCACCGCCCCCGAAGGAACGGCTACCCCAAGCAGCACGTGGTGATCACCCCGGGCTGCGGCGTCCGCGTAGAAAATAATGGTGTAGAACTTCGTTGTCTCTTTGCCTGGATTGACGTAACGATGCGGCCGGTTGGCAGAGAAGTGAACGGAACTTCCGGCAGGAACGGTATAGCTCTCGTCTTCGCGCCAGAGTTCCAACTCTCCCTGGTGGACAAAAATATACTCCTCCACGCCTTCATTATGTGCTTCAGATCCATGGTCGCAGCCCGGATCCATCATAACCATATACGACTCGAATTTAGTGCGCAGGTTGTAAGAGAACAGCGGGTACACCCGGTACGCGCCCTCTGCCTCGTGAAAAGGCTCCAGGTCATCCGGAGATACCACGGTCACCTCGGTTTCCGTCTCTTCAATGAGTGTGGTGAATGAAATGCCAAGACCGCTAACGATGCGCCACAGCACGGAGATCGTCGGGTTGGAATCACCGCGCTCGATCTGTCCCAGCATGGCTTTGCTTACGCTTAACTCGGCTACGTTATCGAGGCTGAGGCCTCGGGATTTACGAATGGCTTGCAGATTTCTCCCTACCTTTTTATGAATGGGTTCCAAGTGTAACAATATCCTCCTTCTGATGCTAAGCCGTTAACTGATCTTGCTCTGATCAGCCTGCGACTTCTCCATAAGCTTTGACACCATATCATCGGTCATATGGTTCAAATCATATTGTACATCAAAACCCCATTCTTCGCGTGCTGCAGTTGCATCGATTGAATCCGGCCACTCGTTTGCAATCGCTTGGCGGACAGGATCCACCTCATAGCCAAGGCTAAAATTCGGTATATGACGGCGGATGCTGGCCGCAATACATTCAGGATCGACACTCATCGCCGTTACGTTGAAGGCATTGCGGTGCTTTAATTTTGCTGGATCGGCCTCCATTAATGCAATGACAGCCCGAATCGCATCCGGCATATACATCATATCAAGGTACGTCCCTTGATTAATGTAGGAGATATAGCTGCCTTTATGGATGGCGGCACCAAACATCTCAACCGCATAATCCGTGGTACCTCCTCCCGGAGGCGCGGAGTGGGAGATCAGTCCCGGAAAACGCAACCCCGGGTGTCCACTCCATATTTGTGATAATAGTAGTCACACAGTAGTTCACCTGACACCTTGCTGACTCCATACATCGTGTGCGGACGCTGCAGGGTGTCTTGCGGTGTTGCGCTTTTTGGGGTATCTGCCCCGAATGCCGCGATAGAGCTAGGCGTAAAGAATTGGCAGGATAATGCGCGAGCCGTCTCCAGGGCACTTAACAGTCCGCCCATGTTCAAGTTCCAGGCAAGCGCCGGATTGGATTCAGCTTTAGCCGACAACAGGGCTGCGAGATGAATGATCGTATCGGCCCGATGCGCTTGAGCCGCCTCGTGAAATGCATGATGATCGGTCACATCCAGTATTCGGAACGGTCCTGACTGTACCGTTTCATGCTGGATCTGTCGTATGTCTGTTGCAAGAACCGCCTCTTCGCCGTAAATCTGCCGCAATGTTGCTACCAGGTCTGAACCAATCTGACCGAGTGCACCCGTTACCATAATTCGTTTCATTGTTCGTGCCCCCTTAAGTTAGATCAGACCCAGTTCGCGTCCGATGGTTTCATATGCCGAAAGTGCACGGTCCAGCATCTCCTGTGTATGGATAGCGGTCGGCATGTTGCGAACTCTTCCCGTGCCCTTTGGCACCGTCGGGAATACAATCGCTTTGGCATACACGCCTTCTTCGTACAATCTTGTGCTGAATTTCTGTGTCGTTGCTTCATCTCCAATGATGCACGGTGTAATCGGGGTTTCCGTCCGTCCGACAGAGTAGCCAAGATTCTTGAGTCCTTCTTGCAGATACCGGGTATTCTCCCAAAGCTTCATTTGAAGCTCTTTGCTGTTCTGCAGGATGTCGATGGCCGTAATGCAGGCCGCTATGCTGCCTGGGGGCAGCGCTGTTGAGAACAGGAACGGCCGACTGCGGACCTTGAGCCAATCCACCAAATCACGGGATCCTGCAACATACCCTCCGACAACACCAACTGCCTTGGACAAGGTTCCAATCTGAAAATCCACTCTATCCGACAACCCAAAATGCTTCACTGTACCTGCACCGCCGCCAAGAACGCCCGAGCCGTGCGCATCATCCACATAAGTGATCAGATCATAGCTTTCGGCGATTTCCACGATTTCAGGAAGCTTTGCAATGTCGCCATCCATCGAGAATACACCATCCGTAATAACCATAATTTTGCTGTATAACCCGGACTCTCTCGCTTCTTTTGCTTTTGAACGCAAATCTTCCATATCCGAGTGGTTAAAACGAATCACCTTCGCCTTGGTCAAGCGACAGCCGTCAATGATGGAGGCATGGTTCAATTCATCCGACAGGATAGCATCTCCTGCTCCCATCACCGCTGAGATCGCCGCCATATTACAATTGAAACCGGATTGATACGTAAGCACCGCTTCCGTTCCTTTGAATTGAGCAAGCTTCTCTTCAAGTTCAATATGAAGCGCAAGCGTTCCGTTGATGGAGCGAACTGCCCCGCTTCCGGTTCCGAAATCGGTTGTTGCCTGAATTGCAGCTTCCTTCAGTCGCTCATCATTTGCTAGACCAAGATAGTTATTGGAAGATAAATTCACAAATTCACGGCCCTGAATAGTAATAATCGGACCATTCGGACTTTCAAGAGGCTGGATGGTATTATAAAGTCCTTGCTGCTTGAGTTCTGTTAGATTATCCTGTAAGAAAGCGCTTAACGAGTTGCTGGCCATATAAATTCCTCCCGTGGATCCGAAGTTCTGAAACGTACATAACATTTACCATTCCATTGTATGCAAAAAGTCACACCTATGCAATATCCCGCACATAAATATGCTATATTAGATTTTTCGGTAAAAAAATCCCTTCAGCATTCATAGGAAAACATCTGCCTATGATTAACTTGAAGGGGCAATAAGTCATTACGATTTTCAGATCTGGTCTGCTATTTCTTTAATTAAAACTCAGTTTTTTCTGCCTCTATGGTTTCTCTACCTCACCCGAAAATAATCTCTCTGTTAAGATAGGTATACCATATGGATGCTGCTCTATAGTAAATCCAATAAACTATAGCCAGTTATAGTAAGAAGCTATATCGTACAAAATCAAGTTGTTATCGCTTGATGGAGCGCCTCCACATAAGCTGTTGCCAGCTTGGACAGCGATGCATTTTTATGGCTGATCCAGCCCACCTTGATCGTCTCATCACAATCGAGCGGAACCGGAATAATCTCATTCCCGTTCAGGTCTGCACTTAGCACCCCGGTGGAGATGGTATAACCGTTCAGCCCGATCAGCAGATTGAACAGCGTCGCGCGGTCATTGACCCGGATGCTCTTTTTGTGCGACAGTGTGCTGAGGATCTCCTCGGAGAAATGAAATGAATTATACTCCCCTGCTCGAAGGACAGATACGGATAATTCTGCAACGCATCAATCGTGACGATGGACTGCTTGGCGAGCGGATTGTTGATGCTTATAAAAATATGCGGCTTCGCGGTAAACAAGCTGGTGAACTGCAAGCCCGCGTCCTTCAGCAGCTTATTGATTACCTTCGCGTTGAATTCATTGAGATAGAGAATGCCGATTTCACTGCGCAGCGTTTTGACGTCCTGAATGATTTCGTAGGTCTTCGTCTCCCGCAGAGCCAATTCGTATTCATCCTGACCGTATTCCTGAACGAGGTTTACAAAGGCGTTCACCGCGAATGCATAGTGCTGGGTCGATACGGAAAAATGCTGCGGGGACGGCTTGGCGTTCAGGTAACGCCCTTCCAGAAGCTCCGCCTGTTCTACTACTTGCCGTGCATAACTCAGAAACTCGGCTCCCTCTTTGGACAGTGAGATGCCTTTATTGGTTCGCTCGAAGATCGTGATGCGCAGTTCCTCTTCCAGATCCTTTATCGCATTGGACAGGCTGGGCTGGGAAATAAATAATCGTTTGGCCGCCTCATTCATGGAACCACGGTTGGCTACCTCGATGGCATATTTTAATTGTTGTAAGGTCAATGTGATCCCCCTCATCAAAACTTCATGCTTCTCTATGAAGCTGGTCGTTCATGTTTCTATATCTCTATTATACAGTCTACAGCATGAAGGAATCTGATTCATTACCTGAATCGCTCACCTTATACAAGCCCATTAGGGACAAGCCAAGATCAGATTACTCAAATTTCAAGCTGCTCCTGTCTCCCAATTAACATAGAACTGTACACAAAAAAGGACAGCCGTATTGACTGACCTTTAAGTGTCTTCCGTGTCTTCCGTGTCTTCCGTGTCTTCCGTGTTTTCTATGCCTTATGTGTCTTCCGTGTCTTCCGTGTTTTCTATGCCTTACGTATCTTACGTGTCTTATCGTGTCTTACTTGTCTTACTTGTCTTATTTATCTTACCTATCTTCCATTTATTCCGTTTAATCCATGTATTCCATGCTATTCCGTGTCTTAAAAACACTCACACGTCTTCCATTCTTGCGTATCAGAAATAGCTGCACTCTTAAATATTCACCTGATACCCTAATGTCAGTTCATCGCCGGGAAGGCCACGGATTCCCCAATTGTGCTGCGGCGTTTCGAATATCGTGATCTCCACATCCCGGGAAGAGATGTGCAGCGCATGCTGAATCCGTTCGAACAACAGTCGAATCAACTGTTTCTTGGCTTCCACGGTCCGGCCTTCAAATATGCTAATCTCGATCACGGTGTAACGATCCGTCCTCCCCTCAGGAAAGTAGAAATCCTCCCGGTTCATGGGGAAAAAGCGATGGAATTTTTATCAACGGGAAGTCCAAACGCTTCAACCACACACGAATGGATCACTTCCGATAATTCTTCCTTCACAGGGTTCAGGCGCTCCCTGACGCCATAAATCTTAATCTGTGTCACGCTCATCTCATCTCCTCTGTTCTCATCTAAGCTCAAGCTATGTTACCTATTATTTCTATTCGTTCGGGCTGTCCGAAAGCCCTTCTTATATCGGTGAATTTGTTGAATACGGTATACGGATCATTCTCCCCAATCCGGTTGTTCCCCGATTTCTATTACTACCTCTATTCATAGGTCTGGAACTGCTTCTTCGCCCATTCCACATAGGATGGGTGGCTCTCGATTAATTCCTCGTGCGTACCGCTCCCCGTAATATGACCCTTCTCAAGGACGATAATCTGATCGGCCTCAACAACGGTAGATAACCGTGGGCGATGACCACGGTCGTGCGCTCCACCATCAGATTATTCAAGGCCTTCTGCACTTCATGCTCGGAATCACTGTCCAGACTTGCCGTTGCCTCGTCCAGAAGCAGAATATCCGGCTTCCGCAAGAGCGCCCTGGCAATTGCAATCCGTTGACGCTGGCCTCCCGACAACTGGATGCCTCTCTCGCCAACCTCCGTGTCATACCCTCTTGGCAAAGCTTCGATAAATCCCTCGGCATAAGCCAGTCTTGCCGCCTCAGCTATTTCTTCCTCGGAGACTGGCTCCTCCCTTCCATAAACGATATTGTCCCGAATCGTTCCGGTCATCAGCGGGCTGTCCT
The DNA here is from genome assembly GCA_012656105.1 of Phytophthora syringae. NCBI lineage: Eukaryota > Oomycota > Peronosporomycetes > Peronosporales > Peronosporaceae > Phytophthora > Phytophthora syringae. The sequence goes on from JAAKBD010000004.1 coordinate 72,197, forward strand.
GGGAGACATACCCGAGCTTTCGCCGCCAGGAGTCCAGCGTATAATCGCGAATCTCGTCCGAACCAAACCAAATCTCCCCGCCGGAAGGCGTATAAAAACGTTCAATCAGGGAAAAACCGTCGTTTTCCGCTGCCGCTCGGCCCAACCAGGGCGGTTACCTTCTTGGCAGGTATCGCGAACGAGACGTCGGACAGGATCGTCTCCCCTTCATGATAGGCAAACCCAACCTTTTAAATTCAATGTTCCGATGCCCTTGCGGTGCAAGACGTATGGCTCGATCATCGGTTTCCGGCTTGAATTCGAGAATAAGCCGCAATCTCTCGGTAGCTGCCATTACCTTCTGCAGCTGGGAATAGAACGTAGCGAATTGGCTGAACGGAAACATGATCTGGAACAGCAGCAGGATAAACGACACCAGTTCACCTGCGCTGAGCGCACCGGAAGAGACGCGAACGCCGCCGTACCCGATAATAACGACCAGCAGCACGACCATGACCATGGACATCAACGGGATCAGGACCGAGTTGATTTTGGCTTCCTTCATACCGAAGCGGTACAGGCTGTCCATGTCGTCGTAGCCGCTTTTCTCCTCCTTCCGCTCGGCATTGGATGCCTTCACCAGTCGGATCTCGCCGATCACCTGGGTCAGCATGGCCGACAACTGGGCAAGCTGTCCATACATGCTGATGGAGATTTTGTACATTTTACCGCCGATGGGCATTAAGATTCCGAACCCTACCGGGACTGCGATGAGGATAATGAGGGTCATCCGCCAATCCAGATAAAACAGGATCGCAACGGCACCGATCACGGTCAGCAGATTCGAACAAAAAGCGATCAGATGATCCGTGATCAGCGTCTTCACTTCATTCGTATCGTTGGCCACCCGGCTCATCGTATCCGCCGAGCGATGCTTGTCAAAGAACGGAACCAAGCAACGCCAGCACTTTGCTCCAGAGCCGTTTGCGAATCTTGTTCACCGTCTGGTTTCCGACAAAGGCAAGCATATAATACGAGAGTCCGCTTGCTACGGCTTCCAGCAGGAACAGAATCGCCAGAAATCCGACCGTGCGGACATTAAACGAATCCGCTGCAAAATTATCGATCAATTGGTAGGTGATGAGCGGGACGACCAGTCCGGTCACCGCCCCGACCATACTTAGCAGAATGGCAAGAAAGAGCACCAGCTTCGGAATACCCGCGGAACGCAGCAGTTGGATAAAATAGCGAATCGTGGTCTTCGTTACCTTGCCTTTCTCTTCTTCTACGGTTTGCTCCATATCGAATCCCTCCTATCTCTTTCGCTATGATCACATATAGATTTCTTGGATGAAACGGTAGGTAAACGATGCTTCCACTGCCGCCACTTCCTCAGGCGTTCCCGCTGCAACCACCGATCCGCCGGAGGCTCCCCGCCAGGACCAATATCAAGAATCTTGTCGGAGTTCCAGATCAGGTCCAGATTGTGTTCAACCAGAATGACGGTGTTTCCCGCATCCACCAAGCGGTTCAACAGAAGCAGCAATTGCAACACATCTCCTGGGTGCAAGTAGGTTGAAGGTTCATCCAGCAAATATAGCGTGTGGTTCCTCGTCTTCTTGCTCAGTTCCTTCGCCAGCTTAATCCGCTGACCCTCGCCGCCGGACAACGTTCGAACCGATTGACCCCACTTCAAATAACCAAGTCCGACATCGCAGAGCAGTTTGGTCAACTCCATGATTTTCGGCCGCTCCTCCAGCAGCGTCAGGCTCTCTTCAATTGTCATATCCAGAATATCGGAGATCGTATAACCGTTGTAAGTCACGCGCAGAACCTCTTCCTTGAAGCGCCTCCCTCTGCAATCCGGGCAGCGCACTTCCAGCTCCGGCAGAAAATGCATATGCACCGAGACCACGCCAAGACCTTGGCAGGTCTCGCATCGGCCGCCTGGTGTATTGAATGAAAAATGCTTCGCTGTCAGCTGGCTTTGTTTGGCTTCCGTCATAGCGGCATACCAGTTTCTAATATGGGTATACACATCCGTGTAAGTGGCAATGTTGGAGCGCTGCATGCGGGATACCGGAGATTGGTCAACTGTAATGAGTTGTCCCACGGAATCCCAGCCCGTAATCGCTTTGCAGCCGGTTGGAGTTGATTGATCGCTTCCGGATTCCGCCAGAAGGTCAAACAAGAGCGTGGATTTGCCTGATCCCGACACACCTGTCACCGATATGAGACAGCCGAGCGGGAACGATGCGGTTATGTTCTTCAAATTCCTTAAATGCGCCTCCTCGATCGTAAGCAGGCTGCCGTTGCCTGTCCTGCGCCGCTCGGTGCCGCAAGCATTCCATTCTCGCGGAAATACGATCCGGTAACGGAGTCGGAGCTGTGGATTAATTCCTCCAGTGTTCCCTGACCCACCACCGTACCGCCCATCGTTCCCGCACCCGGTCCGATGTCGATGATATGATCTGCGGCACGCATGACTTCTTCGTCATGTTCGATCACAAGCACCGTGTTGCCCAGATCCCTCAGTTGTTTCAGAACCTGAATGAGTCCACGGGTATCTTTGGGATGAAGCCCGGTCGTCGGTTCGTCCAAAATATACAGGACCCCCGTAAGCCCCGATCCCAGAATCGATGCCAGTCTAAGCCTCTGGGCTTCTCCGCCCGACATCGTCACTACTTGTCTATCCATGGACATATAGCCAAGGCCGACATCCATAATGCGTTTCAGTCTCACTACGGAATCATAGATGAGTGGTTCCACGATCATTAACTGATCCAAGGATAGCTTTCCGAGTAATGCTTCCATCCAAGCGAGTGCATCCCCAATCGACCAGGCATTGACCTCATGGATAGCCGCCCCGGCAACAAGGACCCGGCGGCTGCCTTCTTTCAGTTTCGTTCCATGACAATCCGGACATTGCTGCTCCTGAAACAGAACCGCCTCACCGGATTCGCTCCCCTTCTCCCGGTACCTTCTCCATATTCCGGTTACAACACCTTCGTATTTGCCTTGCCCTACGGACTTCGGCGGCTTCACTTCCGGAAAATGCCGAATGAACTGCTCACTCTCAACGCCGTAATACAGAAGATCACGCTGAACTTCGTTATAGTCCCGCAGCGGCAAATGATCATCGAACATGAAGCCATAATGTTGCGCGGCTGCTTTCATCGTACTCGTGTGATACTCAACTAAAGCGTTGAACCATGGCTTGACCGCACCGTCTCTTATACTCAGTTCCTGATTGAACACGGCATCCATATTCAGGCTGACCGTTTGGCCGAGTCCGCTGCAGGTTTCGCAGGCGCCTTCCGGCTTGTTAAAGGAAAAATGCGACATCGTTAACTTATCAAGACTGTGACCGCATCGCCTACAATGAACCGTCTCGTGGGAGTCGCTGATCTCTTCCGCGTCCGACGGACCTCGACACGTTTCCCCTCCACATTCGGCGTGACCGTGTCCCCGCAGGAAGGACAGGTACGCTCACCAAGCTTGGCAAATAAAATCCGCAGCAGCGTGTAGATATCCGTCACCGTTCCGATGGTCGACCTCGGGTTCCGGTTCGTAATGTGCTGACCCACGCTGATCGACGGGGAGAGACCTTCAATCGAATCCACCTTCGGCTTGCTGACCGAGTCCGACACCATGCCCATGGATTCCATATACTGCCGCTGGCATTCACGCTGAAGAGTGTCCATTGCGAGTGTGGACTTACCCGATCCTGAGGGGCCCGTCATGACAACCAGTTTGTACTTCGGGATTTCAAGCGAGACATTCTTCAGATTGTTCTCCCGCGCACCGCGAATCTTAATCGTTCCATTCATAATTCCAACCTCCTTCGATTTACAAACCCATCTTACAACATTGATGCAAGTCTAAAATTCCACAATTAAAAAGGTTGATCCATCACCGTTTTCAAAGGCGTAATCCGTCACATCACTTTAAGGTTTATGTATAATGTTTGTTGGCGGTTTATCCGTGTACCATCGCACGGACTAGATAATGGGCTATAAATAGTTCGTTTCGTTATTTTCCCATCAGGCTTCTTTTCTTTGACCCTTACTTCATGATACAATCCCCCAGAAAAAGGATTATGGCAGATCCGCGTAAGGCAAGGGGGACCATTATGGGCATCAGACCGATTGATATAGCAAAAAGCTGGGGATTACCACAAGTGCACTAAAGCACTATGAGAAATGGGGAATTGTCCCTCCTGCTGAACGTGCCCCGAACGGATACCGGGTATATACCGAGGAGCATGCCGCTTATTTTGAATGCATCAGGGCCATGTTTCCCGGTTTCGGTGTAGATGTTACTAAGAAAGTGATGGTCAAACTGCAGGAACAAGAAGTGGATGAAGCGCTTTGGATCGTAAGCGAGGTACAAGCCCGCCTTCAACAGGATAAAATCCTTGCAGAGCGGACGATCCGCATTCTGGATACCGAGCAGCTTGATATTGTAGATGCCCGTGGCCGGAAAAAGAGCTGACGATCGGTGATGTTGCCGCTGAAACCGCGTTCCCACCTCGGCCATCCGCCACTGGGAGAAGGAAGGCATTCTTAACCTGCCTCGAGATCAGGACAACGGTTACCGGAAATTCGATGATGCTCAGATCCGGCAGATTATGATCATTCGTATTCTCCGCTCGGCCAATTACCCGCTGGAGGTCATCAAGGATGTATTACAAGAACTCGAGCACCATCATGTCCATAACGCCAGGCGGGTACTGAAGGACACGCTGGTGTATCTGAATTACCGCAACCACAACCAAATGCGCGGCGTACACTACCTATACCAGTTATGCCGAGTATTGAAATTAGTGTAATTCCAGTTCCCTTTCATATTGTGGTGTACACATACAACAAACCAGCACGGATGGAACACATCCGTGCTGGTTTGTTTCTTGCATTCTATGACCTTATGATTCCTGTGACCGTATGCACACGATTTCTATGGATTAACCTTAATGGAGCCCACCGAGGTCGATAGGGATATCGCAGCTCCGCCACCGTTCACGTCGCTCTGACCCCGGCTTGCGCCTGTAATCTGCCCAAGCTCGGTTTGGGTATCCAGCGTATACTTCATCTGCGGCGCAAACGTGGTCGTGATGCTCCCTGCCGACGTGTTGACCGCCAGGGTGCTGTCCTTATCGATCTCCTCAAGCAACATCTTGACGCTGCTTACTTCGGTTACGATTTTGGAATTCCCCGTAATTTCCGTTTTGTTGAGCTGAATCTCCCCGGTCCCTAATCGAAGATCAAAAGCCCCCTTCAAATCGTTCACAAGGACCTTTCCGACATCATTATTCATGCGAACCTCTTGAAGGGCTTCCGGCACTTCGATCACATAATCAATCATGAACCCGGAGTCGCCAAACTGCTTCTGCGACCAATCCCACAAACTCGTGCTTGAGTCCTCTTTAGGATGGGTTCTTAATTCCAGCATGCCGTCCTTGAGTGTAAAGGAGCTGGCCGCCTGCTCTGTAACCTGGGTACGGATGTTATCGTTCTTAAAGAAAGCTTCGTTAAACCACACGGTTGTTTTTACTTTGATCTCGCTGTCGGATGCTGCGATGAGCTCGATATTGCCCACGGCATGGTCAACAACTAATCCCTCGGCTGTGCCGATTTCCTGGGCCGCCGTCAATTCGAATTCTTTCCCCTCCCGCTTGACATGATCGCTGATTGCCACCGCGGAATCTCCTGCAAGGTTCCCAACCTGTGCTAATTTATCAAGCTCCTGAATGACGGCTTCATCTGCGTTGTTGGCTGCATCACACCCGACCAGCACGGCAAAAACCATTAGCGATGCGATTTTAACCGCCATCGTTCTTTGCTTTTTCATGTTATGATCCTCCCAGTCCATTCCTGTTTATGTATAAATCCATTATAACTGGATGGCAGGATTTAACACGCTTCCCTGGACTGGTTGCTTCCTGGACTTTAGTCGGGGGCAAATGATTGAAAGTGCTACTTCACGGTTCGATTATAGTCCTGAATTTTAGCCGTGATTTCTTTGGCGGCATCATCTAGTGCCTGCTGCGGAGACTTTTTGTTGTTAAGCACTTCTTCGATTGCACCTTCCACGATCTGCCTCGCTTCCGGAAAAACCCCATCACCGCACCTTGTGTCGCCTTGACCAGTTTCGTCTGATGCAGCTGATCAATCGCGGTTTGGAACTGCGGGAATTTCTCCAGATTTTCCTTCACGCTGTCCTCCTCATACGCCTTCGTTGTGATCGGAAAATACCCGGTATTGATATGCCAGTACGCTTGCTGAGATGGAGAAGTCAGAAATTTAATAAACTCCCATGCGGCCTTTTGCTCTGTGTCAGGACGACTGTTCATCATCCACAAGCTTGCTCCGCCAACGATTACTCCTCCTTCAGCCGAGCCTGCAGGCTTGGGAAGGAACCCCGTTCCCACCTCGAATTTCCCCTCCGCACTGTCAACCAGTCCTTTCAATGCCGCAGTCGAATCCAGAATCATGGCAACTTGGCCCGCCGAGAAAGCCTTTTTGGAATCGTCGGTCTTGCGTCCCAGATTGTTGGCAGCCTTCGAATCAATCAAATTCTTCCACCAGGTTAACACCTTTACTCCAGGTTCCGTGTTTACTAGTGATTCCGTTGCCAGATCATCACGGCCATTCCCATGATTCACGTATTCAGCACCTTGGCTCGCGAATAGCTGCTCCATGAACCAGCCGTAAATCGCGAAATTAGCGCCCACGGCTTTCCCTTTTTCGATATCGTTTCGGCCGCAATCGTCAACTCTTCAAACGTCTTCGGAGGATTCTCCGGGTCTAGTCCGGCATCCTTGAACAAGTCCTTGTTATAATACAATATAGGATTGGATGAGTTGAACGGCATCGAGTACAGTTTGTTCTCGAATGTATAATAGCCGCTGATATTCGGTTCAAGTTGAGCCGCATCCCATTGGTCCGCATCAATGAAGTCCTGCATGGGGGTAATCAGTTTGGAATCAATCATAAAACGGCTGCCAATCTCGTACATCTGCACAACGGACGGCCCCTCGTTTGTACCCATCGACGCCTTTAATTTGCTTAACAAATCATCATAAGTCCCCTGATACACCGCTTCAACCTGTACCTTATCCTGGGACTCGTTAAAGTTGGCGACAAGCTGGTCAACCACCTTGGTTGTCGCTCCACCCATCGCATGCCAGAACACAACCTTTTGCACGCCAGCTTCTGTCTTGCTGCCAGTATCCGTCCCCTTCATGGCTCCTCCCCATATTAACGTTGCATGCACTCAGCAGCACCATGACCGCAGCCAGCACCACACCAATCATCCTGATTCTTCTCTTCATCACACCAATGCCCTCCCTTTTCTATTCAAAATGACAACCTATGATAAGCCTGCATAAGTGCAAGCGCACCACTTCATTAGCCCTTCAACGCACCTGCCGTAATTCCGCGAACCAGTTGTTTTACTCCAAAAGCGAGCAGCACAAACGACGGGATCAGCACAATCGTCACGCCCGCCAAAATCAGATTCCATGACATCACTTCGGCATGCTGGAGCATGGCGACCCCGATCTGTACCGTGCGCATCGATGCCTTGTTCGTAATGAGCAGCGGCCACAGGAAGTGATTCCAATGGGTAAGGAATGTATACACTGCCAGCGTGGCAATGGACGACCGGGACAACGGGAGCACCATGGAGAAATAACAACGAATATGACCGCATCCGTCGATCTTGGCCGCGTCAAACAGCTCGCGCGGAAGCTGCAGGAAGAACTGACGGAGCAGAAACACCCCAAAAGCACCCGCCATGAAAGGTACGATCAACCCTTGGTAGCTGTCCATCCATCCCCAATCCTTAATTGTCAGATAGTTAGGAATAATCGTCACTTCCCATGGAATCATCATCGTGGACAGGAAGAGTCCGAACAGCACGGCCTTCCCCTTAAAATTCAAAAATGCGAATGCGTAAGCCGCCAGACTCGAAGTAATAACTTGACAGAGCATGATAGCGGTAGAAACAATAAAGCTGTTCAGAATAAAGCGGACGATGGGAAACCCTGAAATGGCTTCCGCGAAATTGCCCAGGTAGAAGCTCGACGGGAACAACGGCGGCGGAAAATTAGCTACCTCCTTCTCCGTCATAAAGGAAGAGAACACGGTAAAGATAAGCGGATACAACACGACCAAAGACAAGAGCAAAAGCAGCAGATACGTGAATGCGGACGCAGCTCTTCGCAGGATCATTGATAATGCACCTTCTTCTCCAGTACTTTGAACTGCAGCAGAGTCAAGAGCAGAATAATCGCAAACAGAATCAAAGCCTGCGCGCTGCCAATGCCAAATCGGAAATTAACGAACGCATCCTGATAGATGGAGTAAACCATCACATTGGTGGAATTGATCGGACCGCCCTTCGTCAAAATGTGAATTTGCCCAAACGCCTGAAATGCACTGATAACCGAAACGATCAAGGCGAAGAAGATGGTCGGTGACAGCAGTGGCAGCACAATTTGCAGAAATGTCCGAATCGGCCCGGAGCCGTCCATTCTAGCGCTTTCGTAAATCTCTTCCGGCACCCCTTGTAATCCGCTTGACAGCAGAATATACAGGAATCCCATGTTCATCCAGATGGTCATGATGGAAATGGAGATAAGCGCCCACGAAGGATCGGTTAACCAGGGAATCGGCCCGACATGAACGAGACTTAGAAAATAATTCAGCATCCCTGCCGTGGGATGGAACAACAGAAACCAAATGATCGAGGGTTCCGACCGAAATCACGATGGGCAAGGAGAAGATAAACTGAAACACCTTCATGCCGCGCAGCTTGTTGTGGGTAATGGCAGCCAGGAATAGCGACCAGATTAAGGAGGTAGGGACCGTGAACAGTATAAACATCAAGGTGACACCCAAATTTTTATAAAATTGTCCTGTCGATAAGAGCCGGATAAAGTTCTCCAGCCACACAAATTCGACCACTTGACCTCGGGGATCGGTAATGGTCATGCTAAGATAAACTGATTTCAACATCGGATAGAACAGAAACATCATAAATACGATGACGGAGGGTGCCAAAAATCCATAGGCTAAAGCTTGCTCTTTCCAAACTCTTTTTCTTACCTCCTTAGATTTTCTGTCATTTAAAACGCTTTCATAATTAGGCAATTGCCATTCCCCTTTCTTTGGGATATTCCCCTCAAACCGAAATGGAAAGCAAAATTCCGCAAAAAAGAGAACAAAAAAATCACAAAACTGCATGCCTAAACAGACAAGCAATGATGTGATTCTCCTGTTCTCCATCACATATGTAGCTGCTCCTATATTACAATCGGCTCTCAAATATTGTCAACGAATATTCACATATGCATATAATCCCATGTATTGTAATTTTCGGTGGGACAAGAACATCACCCTGCAATTTACATGGGCTGTACTTCTGATCGGCTCTGACTCACCAGTATTACCTTCGTGACTGCCTTGCACTTTGAACCCGACAGCGGCCTAAATGCCCTGTTTAGCTTTGTTGCAGTATTCCTGCTGGACGGAGTGAAGCAGGTAGGAGCTTCTATCGCGCTTAAAGCGTATACGCCCGGTGTCATTACGGCAGCGCTTCTGGAAATCCCATATGGCATTTATACCTTTATCGCTTCCTGAACGAAGATTTCGTTGAACCTGCTGCACTCCCAATTGGAACTATGATTTCCTTACCCGTCGTACTTTGTTTGGTATGGTTTGGTCTAACGCTTCCGGAAGCAGATTGCGCCCATTCGCAGAGATTGTTAAACGTTCGAAGTTGATGCCTACTGGTGTTTTTAAAAAATGCCGCCGGATCTCATCATCCGGCAGCATTACATTACTTATTCATCATGTTATCCAAAGCTCTGTGTTTAGCTCCAGTTACGTCTAGGCTTGTATCCGGCTTTCTCCAGGAATTCCAGCTCCGTCTCCGGGCCAAGTCCCTGGATGCCCACCTTCGCGCTCATCGAAGTAATCAACATACGGCTGGCAACCTCCAGCGTCTGCAGTGCCATCCGGGCTTCGCGGATGGTGGTATCATAAACAACCACGCCATGGTTCTCAAGCAGCAGCACATTGGCAAGCTTGGCCTTTTTCCGGACGCCTTCACCCAGCGCATCACTTCCTGGATGGCAATACGGCACTCGTTCTATTCGCTCCAGGTAATACATCGTCTCAACGAACATGTTCGAAGGAATTTCCAGATCTGAACACGCAATAAGCGTCGTATAGAACGGGGAAGCATGGAGCACGGCTCCGATCTCCGGACGACTTTCGTAAATCGCTCGATGCATGGGGGTTTCTTTGGACGGTTTACGTCCCTTGGCTCCATACACATTCCCGGACAGATCGCATTCGATCAAGTCCGCCTCCTCCAGTTCTCCGAGGAAGGTACCGCTGGCCGTGACCACGTAACGATCACCTTCGCTCCTGGCAGAGATGTTGCCTGCATTTCCCCAAGCCAGATCGTATTGCATCATATATTTACGGTATGCTGCAGTTCTTTTCTAATCGTCTCCACGTTAGCCATGAGATCGACCTCCTGAATCAGTTTATATTTTTCACTTGAGATTCCCTTACTAGTACACGTTGACTTCTACACGTTGACTTCTACACGTTGACTTCGTGAGTCCCTTATTTACCGCCCAACAAGTTTGGCAGGAACATCGACAATTGCGGAAGAAACGTAATCAACAGTAAGTCTATAATCAGCACAATATAGAACGGCACCATGCCTTTGCTGATCTGATCCAGCCGGATTTTTGCAATCTGCGCGGATATAAACAGGTTGATGCCAAGCGGCGGCGTACACATCCCAATCGCCAGGTTGACGATCATGATAATCCCAAAATGGGTTGGATCAATACCGAACTCGGCAGCTACTGGAGCCAGCAGCGGCGCTAAAATAATAATCGATGCATTGGACTCCATGAACATTCCTACGATGAGCAGGAATACGTTAACCAACAGCAGGAATACGATTGGATTATCGGATATGTTCACGAAGAAGCCAGCAACTGCCTGTGGAATTCCTTCGCGCGTCATAATCCAGCTGAACAATCCGGCGCTTGCAATGATGAACATAATGACAGAGGTCGTAATCGTAGATTGCGTCAGAATGTTAATCAGCTTGGAGAATTTAATCTCTTTGTAAACGAATACGCCAACGATGAAGGCATAGGCTACAGCAACGCCCGCGGCCTCCGTTGGCGTGAAGATACCGCCATAGATTCCGCCAAGGATAATGATTGGCATAAGAACTGCCCAGAACGACTCCTTGAAAGCCTGCCATACCTCTGCGCGCGTCTTTCTTTTTCCCGTGCGTAGCCTTTGCGCTTAGCAATCATGTAAACGGCTATCATCAGCGACAATCCAATCATCAGTCCCGGAATAAGTCCCGCCATAAACAGATCACCGATTGAAGTCTCCGCCGCTACCCCATATAGAATCAATGGAATACTTGGCGGAATGATAACCCCCAGCTCACCCGATGTTGCCTGAAGGGCGCCCGTGAAGTTCTTATGATATCCTCGGGAGATCATCGCAGGAATCAGAATGCTGCCAAGTGCTGCCGTTGCAGCAGCGGAAGAGCCTGATATCGCAGCAAAGAACATCGACGTTACAATCGTTACAAGTCCAAGTCCGCCGGGTAAATGACCTGTCAGTGCATTGGCCAGATTCACGAGCCTTCTTGAAATTCCGCCAAATTCCATTAATGTCCCTGCAAATACGAAGAATGGAATCGCCATTAAGGGGAATGAATCCGTTGACGTGAATGAACGCTGAACCAGAACAAGCAGCGGCGTGCCGCCTTCCCACCAGATCGCCACCGCCGAAGCCATTCCCATTGAGACGGCTATCGGTACGCTGATAGCGAAGAAAAGGATCAGACATCCGAATAGTATGATAGGCATTATAATCCTTCCTCCTTCGCTGGCGGTAGTTTCTCGGAAACAATCGTTTCCAGAATGACCGCTACCGCATTGATAATGAGCAGCATCGCCCCGACAGGAATCGCCGCATAAGGGATCGACATGCTGAGTCCCATGGCTGCCGACGACTGCACGGATACCCGATTCAGAATATCAATGCCCTGGACCAGCAAAAGAACAAAGAACACAATGCATATCACCATCACGGTAATGCGGATAACCTTCTTGTTTACTTCACTCACCAGCTCCGGCAGCAGCTCGATCGCAACCAAACGGTGATGCCGCAGTGCAAGCGAGGAACCCAGGAATACGAGGTAAACCATCAAATATCTCGCAAGTTCCTCGGACCAGTGAAGTGGATAACCGATAATCCGGTAAATAATCTGCATGATAATCAGGATGGACATTACACCCAGGATCATGGCCACTGCGATGCCCACGAGTTTGTTGAGCGCGTCGATCGCTTTTAATGTCTGCCGCATGGCTTATCCCCCTATTGAGAAAAAATGGTTATGGCGTATTAATAATTTTGTCGTAAAGCTCTCTTCCGTACATGTTGGCAAAGCGTTCATGCACGGATTTGGCAGCGGCCTCGAATGGGCCTTTTTCAACCTCAACGAACTCGGTTCCAAACTCCTTCAGTTGATTGATGATCTGCTCTTCCTGTTCAAACACCAACTGATTCTCATATTCGGTGGCTTCCTTGGCAGCCTCTTCAACCGCTTGCCGCTGGAACTCATTCAAGCGTTGGTACGTCACTTCACTCATAGCAAGCATCACGTAGCCGTATACATGATCCGTCATCATCATATATTTCTGGACTTCCTGAATTTTGGAGCTTGCCGTAAAAGCAACCGGATTCTCCTGTGCATCGATGACTCCGGTTTGAAGCGAGGAGTACACTTCTCCGAAGGCCATTGGCGTCGGCGTAGCGCCCATCGCTTCCCAAGCTGCAATGGAAGCCGGAATCTCGGGCACGCGGATTTTCAAACCGCGCAGATCGCTTGGCGTTTCAATTTTCTTGTTCGCGGTCAACTCGCGCGGGGTTCTCATCCAGAACTCCAAGCCACGGACCTCGGCATTATCAAGCAAGCTCTGCTTCAGTTCGTCTCCGACATCGCCATAGAGCACATTCTCCAGATGCTGCTTGTCGCGGAACAAATATGGCAGCTCCAGAATTGCATAAGGACTATAGAAATTGGATAATACGCCACGGCAGTGCAAAATCCACCGACCCTATCTGCATGCCTTCGATCAGGTCTCGGTCATTCCCAAGCATGGAGCTGGCATAAACTTCGACCTCAATCTCTCCGTTCGTTTTCTCCTTGACCAGTTCCGCAAATTTAAGCGCACCGAGATGCCATGGATCGGATTCGCCCGTAATATGGCCGAGTCTCAGCTTGATCGGACCATCGCTCGTATTGGGCTTGGTTATAAATAAAGCGCTTACAATGAGCAGTGCAACCACCATGACAACTGTGATTCTTTTCCACATTTGCCGTTCCCCCAATCTGATATGAAGTTCCTGCGGCTTCCGTCCCTAGAAGCAGAAGCCGCGGGGAATATGCTGATTATTCAAAGGTGACAATGACTTTCAGAGATGAATCTTCTTTCTTGTCCACTAGACGGAAGCCTTCCGCCGCCTCTTCATAAGGCAGACGATGGGAAATGACTGATTTGACATTCACCGCCCCGCTGGACAACAAATCAATGGCCGAAATGGTATCTTCACGCGTATAGGTCATGCAGCCCACAATTTCTTTCTCTGTTTGCTGCAAATTTACGATATCGAAGGTTTGCGTGCCATGGAACATCGCAATCGTTACGCAGCGGCCGCCTTTGCGAAGCAAGGAAAGGGCATCATCCACGATTCCCGGAACGCTTACCGCAATCAGCACCTTATCAAATTCGCCTGCAATGTCTGCCTTGGCTTCCGCTGTCCAATGATCCTTGCCGTGAATATTTAAGGTGTGAGTCGCTCCCATCTCCTTAGCGGATTCAAGCGCGTAATCCATCACATCGGTAACCATCAGCGTTGTAGCCCCTGCCGCCTTGGCTGCCGTCATGGCGAGCAGCCCGATCGGACCTACTCCAAGAATGGCAACTTTGTCTCCAATTTCAATTCCGGCTTTCCTTACCGCATGAACCCCTACCGCAAACGGTTCAACGAGCACACCCAGCTCATGGTCCAGATGATCCGGCAGTTTGAACACACACGTCTCCGGGGCGGCAAAATATTCAGCCATCGAGCCATACCAGCCCTTCAGGCCAGGCGCTCCCCGCTCCGCGCAATAATTCGTTCTGCCGGTAAGGCAGTAATCGCATTGCCGCAGCCCACCTGCGGCTCAACGGTTACCCGGTCCCCGGCTTGAAGGAGGTGACGTCCTTGCCGACCTTCACGACTTCACCGGACAATTCATGTCCGATAATGACGGCTTCCGAAACAGATGCAATCCCTTATAAGTATGAATATCCGAACCGCAAATACGGCGGCTTTTACCTGTATCAATACTTCCCCGTCCCGATTTCCGGTATATCCACGTCTTTAACGACAACTTTGTATGCATCCTCCACATATACAGCCTTCATTGTCTCTCCCCTTGTTGTAATTCAAGCTTCGCGGTATGATTTCGTATCTCTCTGTTATATAAAAAGCGCTTGCTTCGATTCCTGCAAATGACGGCGCATCACGTCCGCACTGCTCTCCTTGCTTGGTCTTCAGCGCTTCGTAAATCTTCCAATGATCCTCCATGAACTTCTCCATCCGATGCGGATCCTTCCGCAAATGTCGGCGCGTGATCCGCTGCAGATGATCATGGTAGTTCAGCAGCACCCGGTGAATCTCCTGATTGCCCGTGCATTCGCAGATAATCAGGTGGAATTCATGGTCGGCCTGGGCAAAATTCTTCACATCAAGTCGGCTGACGATTTCTGCCGTTTCTTCCAGATTGCCTTCCAGCTCCTTCTCCTGTTCAGGCGTGAGTCTGGTTTCGATCTGCTGGCAGTTGAACGTCTCAAGCGCAATCCGCAAATCATATATATCCACAATCCGGTTCACGGACAGATCATTAATGATGATGCCCTGCTTCGAGGAAACGGTGACAAACCCCTCGGTCTCCAGCCGTGTCAGTGCCGCTTTAATCGGCGTCTTGCTCATCCCTAGCAGCTCAATCAATTCCCTCTCGGACAAAAATCGGCCCGGCTCAAATTTCTCATTCAGAATGCTTTCCTTGATTTCATTGTAGGCCACATCCTTTAACAGAAGAGAAGATGCTGCCCCTTTGCTTTTATCCATCGTCATTCGTGTATTCTCCTATCTTGGGCTATTCATCCGGTTCAAGCGAACCTAAGATCCCGCACGTTAATAAAATAATCCGGTGATCCCAGCTGCCCACCCTTAAGCGCCAGTTCCAGACCTAAGCAAGTCTGGCATCGTCTGAATATACCCTGCACAGTGGAGCGCCCGGTGAAACATCCCATATCATCTCCAGCCCGTATACACCCATTTCACTGGTGACAAAACCGGAGGTATCTCCTCCAGCAATGACAACACGGCGAAGGCCCGGGTTCTGATCCATAATCCGTTTGGTCAGCTTGCCAAGCCGTCTCCCGATAAACTCATAGGTTTCCGCTCCGGACAGCCCAAGCGAATTCAACCTGCTGCGTGTCTCTCCGATGGCTTCATCCTCAGGACCAAGTGCAGTGTACAGCACCACGCTCTGTCCTTCAGCGAGCTTGTCCGCTGCTTGATGGATCCATTCCGACAGGGTCGTTTCATCCGTATTCTGCATCAGGTCCGGCGTTATGCGTATTCCATGAAAACCTTTGGCTATCGCCCGCTCAATCTGAAGCTGAGTGACGGGCGATGCACTCCTGACATAACCAGAATTGTATCGGTTGGCTGAATACGGGCATCAGGTCCGTTGTTCTCCGATGAGTGCGAGCTAAGTCCAAGCTCATCCCAATGAGCAGCAAGAGCATATTCAACGCCAGAGGAACCGACAACAAACGTTCCCGCCCCTTCCGGCTTACCCTGAATGAGCTCCCCACATCGCTTGAGCCTGTCTTCATCCAGAGCATCAAATAACAGAATTCCCGGTTTCTCTACCAGTTTATCATGATATCGGTGATGAACCGTATCCTGGTCTCCGTCAAGCTCTACGATATCCATCAAAGCGATCACTTCTGAGGTCTGCTCGGCAAGGTGAAGACGCAAATCCGCCTCATGCATCGGAGTGGAAGGATGCTGCGACATCACGGGGTGCCGATCCAAACGGTACACCGTATCATGCATTTTCGCAAAATGCTGGCCAAACAGCGTATAACGTCCGAGACGGGGCGCGCCGACCAGCAGCGGAACCGTAACCTGGTCAGGAAAATAGTCTCTTGCCACCCTAATCGCATGGCCTATGCTGCCAACCTCTGGAGAAGAATCGAAGGTTGAACATGTCTTATAGTGGACGAGCGGTGCGCCGCTCATGGACAGCTTCTCGAATACAGGCCGAAGCTCGGCCTCCATATCCTCTGGAGATTTGGCTCTGCTTGTACCTGCTACACCTACACAGCGAATGCCTTCAAACTTCTTCAGCCGCTCAAGCGAAGGTGCTTCCAGAAACAATACCGTGCGGAAACCGCTTCGGGCCAGTGCCTCCATCGCATCCGTCGAACCTATGAAGTCATCACCATAGAAAGCAAGCAGCAGCTCATTGTTGTTCATGCTTGTCCCTCCTGAATCTATGATAGATCTATCATAGATCTATTTGAGACCTATTGTATGTGCAGCGCTTTCAAAAGTCAACAATCTTTTCGTTTGCAGTGATAAACATCATGGCATAGGGGTTCATCGTGTGCCGCATTTAACCCTCATATTAGTCAAGCACCCCTCATAATCATAAAAGATAGCAGTTTTAATCGGATGTTCGTAGATAAATGAACACGTGGAGGGAGAAACAAAATTCATGGGGAATCAGAGCCATAACCAAAAGAATCAGCATCATGTGCCTCAGCCAATACGCAGTGACGGGTAAGCGGGCCTGACTATGGCCCGCGGGACGTGATGAGGATATCGAGAATCCCGACTTGCTTGTGCCTCCAGCTACGGATGCGGGCTTAATGCCCAATCTGAAAATGTCCTTCTCCGACACGCATATGCAGCTCAATCATGGTGGCTGGTCGCGGGAAATTACGGTGCGGGACCTGCCGATTGCCACCACACTTGCGTCAATATGAGCCTTACGCCCGGCGGCGTGCGGGAGCTGCATTGGCATCAGCAGGCGGAATGGGCCTACATGATCTGGGGCAGCGCCAGAATTACGTCCGTGGATCAAAACGGAAGAAATTTCATCGCAGACGTGGGTCCAGGCGATCTGTGGTATTTTCCCGGTCTCCCCCACTCCATCCAGGGACTGGAGGAGGGCTGTGAATTCCTGCTTGTGTTTGACAACGGCCACTTCTCGGATCTCAATACCTTGTCGATTTCCGATTGGTTTGCCCATACCCCCAAGGATGTGTTGTCTGCCAACTTCGGCGTACCGGAGAACGCATTTGACCATATCCCGGACAAACAGGTCTACATTTTTCAGGATCAGGTTCCGGGCTCGCTTGAAAGCCAGGAGGTCCAGTCGCCTTACGGGAACGTGCCGCTCAGCTTCAAGCACCGCCTGCTGGCGCAAGAACCGATCGTAACCCCTGGCGGAAGTGTAAGAATCGTGGACTCCAGTAATTTCCCGATCTCCAAAACCATTGCTGCCGCCCTCGTCGAGATTAAACCAGGCGCCATGCGGGAGCTCCATTGGCACCCGAATCAGGATGAATGGCAGTATTACCTGTCCGGACAGGGACGCATGACCGTATTCGCGGGCCACGGCACGGCACGGACCTTTGATTACAGAGCTGATGTGGGATATGTTCCATTTGCTTTTGGCCACTACATCCAGAACACAGGCACGGAATCGCTATGGTTTCTGGAAATGTTCAGAAGCGACTAGTTCGAGGATGTATCCTTGAATCAATGGATGGCATTGACTCCTCGGGACCTGGTCCAGGATAATCTGAGAGTCGGACCCGATGTAACCGATGCTTTACGTAAAGAAAAATGGCCTGTTGTAAAATATCCGGGATTCTCGTATTACCCAAGGTAAAGTTCTAACTCCTGTTTGAACGGGGTAGGTTCTTCAACAGTTTAAGTTACATAATACAGACCTGCCAAGGAGACTCCTTCATGGCGGTCTGTTTGCTCCCATTCTGACATTTGACTTTTCTTTCCTTCTGCCATATAGTTCATTAATGAAACTATTTCACACGTGAACTATTCGAAAGGAGAACTATCCTTGAACGATAAGGCAAAGCAATGGATCGACCTATGTGGACGTCTACCTGCTGGTAACCCGCCGGATCAACGCCCAGATTCGGGAGCATCTCGGAGAGGATCTGACCCATGACCAGTTTCAGGTTGTGCGTTTGATCAACAGCATCGATCACTGTACTTCATCCCATTTGGCTGAGACGCTTGCCGTTGGTAAGAGCTCGATCACCGCCATCGTCAATCGTCTGGTGGATGCAGGCATTATTGACCGAACCCGGGACGAAGCGGACCGAAGGCTGGTGTATTTGTCGTTAACGGAATACGGCAATTCCATTTTTGAGTCAGCCCAGGAGCAGGTGCGGGAGATCATCTCCCTTACTTGCAGCATTTTGAAGAAAAAGATATTGAAATGTTCATCTCGATGTTCGAGAAGCTGGGGCAGTTGATGTTTGAATCAGGAGGGAGAAAAATTGAAAGCCATACTGAAAGCAAGATGGGCAATCATCGTTCTATGGCTGGCAGCAGCTGTTGTGCTGTTTATGCTCGCGCCTTCCATGTCAGACCTGGTTCGGGAGAAGGGTCAGCTATCCGTACCTGACGGATACAGCTCGTCGCGGGCCACAGAAATTCTCAAGGAAGCATCCGGCGGAGAAGGCGGAGAAACCCTGCATCAGGTTGCACTTGTCTTCAACAAGCCCGACGGGCTAAGCACCGCGGACAAGGATAGTATCCGGCAAGGCGTTCAAGCCTTAAACGACAATAAAGAAAGCCTCCACATCGATTCCATCAATGAACCGTTCACGCAGACGGAGCTGGAAGACACCCTGATTGCAAAGGACGGCAAGACCATCATGGTCGCACTGCAGGTCAGCGGGGGCCAAGAGGCTGTAAAGGCACTTCCCGATAAGGTCAATGAGGTGCTGGAGGGCGTTCAAGCCGATCATTACCTGACAAGTGAAGGCCTCATTAATGAAGATACCATCGTCAGCTCCGAAGAAGGCCTGAAGAAAACGGAATATATTACGGTTGTCTTTATTCTCCTCATTCTATTCGTGGTATTCCGTTCCTTTGTAGCGCCATTCGTTCCACTGTTGACCGTAGGACTCAGTTACATTGTGTCACAATCGGTTGTATCTTTTCTCGTGGACCAGTTTAACTTCCCGATATCGAGCTTCACCCAGATCTTCATGGTCGCCGTCATGTTTGGGATCGGAACCGACTACTGCATCCTGCTGATCAGTCGGTTCAAGGAAGAACTGACGGCATCAGAAGATACGCAATCGGCTATCATCGAGACCTATCGGAAAGCCGGAGGGACCGTGCTTTATTCCGGGCTTGCCGTATTTGTCGGTTTTGCCGCCATCGGTTTATCGAAATTCATTCTCTACAAATCCGCGGTTGCGGTTGCGATCGGCATCGCGGTTATGCTTCTAGCGTTGGTTACGGTCGTACCGTTCTTCATGGCGGTGCTTGGCAAGAAACTGTTCTGGCCGTCACGCGGCAAGCTTGAGCACAGCGAGAACAAACTATGGGGAGCAGCAGGCTCCTTCTCTCTCAAGCGTCCTTGGGCTGCACTGCTGGTCGTGGCTGTCATCGTAGCCCCTTTCCTTGTTACGTACAGCGGCAAGCTGTCGTTTAACAGTCTGGAGGAGATCGGTCCAAGTTACGCTTCGGTCAAGGGCTTTAACATTATCTCGGACAGCTTCGGTCCAGGGCAATCGCTGCCCTCCACGATCGTAATCAAGAATGATGATCGAATGGATACGGCGGAATATATGGGACTCGCGGAGAAAATCAGCCGTGAGGTGGAAAAGGTTGATGGGGTATCCAGCGTCCGCAGTCTCTCCCGTCCAACCGGCGAGCAAATTAATGATTTCCTCATCCCAACGCAGGTCAAAACGTTAAATGAAGGGTTGGGAGAGTCCAAAGACGGACTGACTCAAATTCAGAATGGATTATCCGAAGCGGGCAAACAGCTCAGCGAAAATACGCCTAAACTGAATGAAGCCGCAGCGGGGGCCAAAGAACTGACCAAGGGAACCGCCGATCTTAAGGACGGCATTACCGAACTTGGTCAAGGTCTCAGCGCCATTCAAAAAGGTATTCAGAGCGGAAGTGCGGGCGTACGAACTTAAATCCGGACTTGCGCAAGCTGCGCAGAGCGCTAAAGAGTTAGCTGCCGCAAATGCCCAGCTGCTCCAGGGCTATAAACAGCTTGATGCCGGATTAACAGCTCTTGACGGCGGCGTTGCCGGACTTCAGGAGCAGCTGGGTGGCGTAGCTGCTGCACTGGGCGGACTTGACGGTTCCTTCACAGGCCTTGAGAGCAACTATCCGGAGCTAATTCAAGATACCGACTACCAAACCATAAAGGGAACCGTAACACAAACAGCAGCAGGTACTGCCGAGTTGGCAGCGGGTCTTGGACAGATCTCCGAGCAGCTCAAGGGCGCATCCGCCACTTATCGGAAGCGAACACCGGATACGCTAAAGCGGCCGCCGGGCAAAAGGCGCTTGCCGACGGACTCCAGCAGCTGGTGTCCGGTATCGATGAGCTTCAATCCGGCCTCTCCCAGGCAGCTAGCGGGCAAGGCCAGATCATAGGTCAAATCCCTTCCATTACAGGTGGGCTGGATCAGCTTCAGGGCGGTCAGAAGCAGCTTGCCGACGGATTTGGCGATCTGACCGGGCAGATCGGAGAGCTGACCGAAGGCCTGAATTCCAGTGCCGACGGGCTGAAACAAATCTCGGACGGACTGCATTCCGCCCAGGATTATCTGCAGCAGATTCAGGATGTTCAGGATGAAGAGCTCAGCGGATTCTTCATTCCGCAGGAAGCGCTTGAGAATGAAGAATTTCAGACCGTATTTGATACCTACTTGACCGATAACCGCAAAGTGATGACGCTGGATGTTGTCTTGGCTACCAATCCATACAGCGAAGAAGCGCTAGGCAGTGTCGAGCAGATCCAAACCGCAGTCGATCGTGCCGTGAAGGATACGAAGCTGGAGAACGCCGAAGTTGCCATCAGCGGCATCACCAGCACCAACAACGACCTGCAGAATATTTCGAATGAAGACTACACGCGGACCGTGATTCTCATGCTGAGCGGGATCTTCATCATTCTGGTCGTGCTGCTGCGCTCCATCGTGATGCCGATCTATCTGATTGTTTCATTGGTCATTACGTACTTTACCGCAGTCGGTGTTACGGAGATGATCTTTGTCCACGGCTTCGGATATTCCGGCATCACCTGGGCCACGCCGTTCTTCAGCTTTGTCATGCTGATCGCACTCGGGGTGGACTACAGCATCTTCCTGATGGCACGCTTCAACGAGAATAAGAGCTGGGATGTTCAGGACGCCATTCTTCATGCCATGCGCAATATGGGTACGGTGATCCTGTCTGCCATGGTCATCCTTGGCGGTACATTTGCAGCAATGTATCCATCCGGCGTACTGTCGATGATGCAGATCGCAACGGTGGTTCTGGTTGGCCTTGTGCTCTATGCACTGGTATTCCTGCCATTCTTCGTACTGGTCATGGTACGCATCTTCGGCCGGGCCAACTGGTGGCCCTTCACTCCCAAAGAGCGGAGCGAATCCTCTAGTAAAGGACATGATCTGAAAATGTAATTCAAGCGCACGAACATGCATGCTGATCTGCCTTCTTTATGAAAAAGAAGCTCCTTGCATGTGAGCGGCAGGTTCTCTTTCTCCAGGCTTATCCGGTGCTTCACACGGACCGTGCATGCTGGTTAAACACAACAAAGGGCTGCACCAGGGTATAACTTACCTTGGGTGCAGCTCTTTTTCCTGCGTTCCGATACATGGCTTCTCCTGGTTTGCCTTTTCAGCGTATGTCTCATTCCGTTTAAGGGCTTAGTGCGATCTCATATTGCTGCCTACTGTACAATACCAATGTAGAATCCGTCATACCCTTTGCTTCCCACGGTTTGAATCGCGGTGCCGGAGATGGTACTCGCCGGAGAGCATATCCATGAACTTGCGGATGCCCTGCACCCGAGGATCCGTGCTGTGATGGTCGATCACTTCTCCATCCCGAATGACATTATCGCTTATGACAACGGTACCCGCACGCGAGAACTGTAACGCCCATTTCATATAATTCGGATTGCTCGGTTTATCGGCGTCAATGAAGACCAGATCGAACGGCTCTGCCTTCTCCTTGGCCAACTGCTCCAACTGCACCAACGCATCGCCTACCCGGATTTCGACTCTATCCTCAAGCCCTGCCAATGCCACATTGGATTTGGCAACCTGAGCATGAAACGGATCGAGCTCCAGTGAAATCAGTTTTCCCTCCGGTCCGATCGCTCTTGCCATCCAGATCGTACTGTATCCGCCAAGCGTTCCGATCTCCAGAATGCGCTTTGCTCCCTTGATACGGGCGATGACATTCAACAGCTTTCCCTGAGTCGGGGATACGTCGATTTCGGGCAAGCCAGCCTCCCGGTTTGCGAGCAGCACCTGCTCCAGCACCTCATCGTAAGGGATCAAGCGCTCCGTAACGTAATCGTCCACTTTTCCCCACGTCGTGACATCATTCGTTATCATTTTGATTTCCTCCTCTTGTTCATTAATCATGGTTCTTACAAATTCATTGTATGTGATTTATTATTATAGATATAATATATCTTTTATTAGTTTATATAACTTAAATATATAAATGGAGGAGAGCACTTCACATGAACTTACACGCGCTAAGATTATTCCATGTCATAGCAACGACAGGCAGTGTTACCCGCGCTGCCGAACTGTTAAATATAAGCCAGCCCGCCATTACCGCCCAAGTCAAGAAATTTGAGAGAGAACTTTCCCTTACCCTGCTTCAACCGCAAGGTAGAGGCATTGCTCTGACGGAAGCCGGAAAGGAGCTTGTCCCGCTTGCCAAAAGACTCTTCTCCGTTGAGTTGCAGATCGAGCAGTTCTGTCAGGATTTTCGAAGCGGTTCGAGAGGACATATCCGGTTGGCCGCCACTTATCTCCCTTCCCACTTCCTGCTCTTACCTGGTTAGCGAGATATAAACAGCAGTATGAAGGCGTGGAGATGAGTATCACAACGACCAACTCCAGCGATGCGCTTAAGCAGCTGCTGAATATGGAAGTCGACATTGCCATCTATGGAGGGCTGCCTGAAGAATCTCCAGATGAGATTCAGACCGAAGAATTGTTTCGGGATGAGCTGTGGTTCGTGGTATCACCGGATCACCGTTTTGCCAATCTGCATATCTCGCTTGATGAGATGATGAGGGAGCCTTTTGTGATGCGGGAGGAGGGAAGCTCAACCCGTGAACGGTTACTGGCCTTATGCCGTACCCATAGCGCCCCTTCGCCGCGCATCGCGCTGCAATTCAATGGTCTGCATGAAGCGATCACCGCCGTCATTGCCGGATACGGTGCCAACTTCGTATCTTCGCTTGTTGTGCGCGAATACGTGGAGCGCGGAGAGCTTAGCCGGGTGTATGTCGAAGGAATCCAGCTGCAAAATATCATCGCGGTCTGCACCCGCAAACAAGAGCCTTTATCCGCCGCAGCCATGAACTTCGTGGATATGATTCGGGATCAGTCCTGACGCCTGATGCGCGAGAATGGTCTGGTTGCCTCTCAGCCTGCTAAATTACCCACGAAATTCATCTGCGATGGTAACCAGTATGTTACGACAACGATAGACCCGCATGCCGATTCATGGCATACGGGTCTGTCATTGTTGTCGTTACCTCGGGTGCTTTTTCCCCGGTTTACTGGACTCTGCGTATGCCGTTTCACAGATACAGACCATTGTTGTTGTCGTTACTCGGGTGCTTCCTCCAACGGCTACTAAACTCTTCGTATGCCGCTACACAGATACAGACCATCGTTGTTGTCGTTACTCGGGTGCTTCCTCCCCAGTTTACTGGACTCTGCGTATGCCGTTTCACAGATACAGACCATTGTTGTTGTCGTTACTCGGGTGCTTCCTCCACGGCTACTAAACTCTTCGTATGCCGCTACACAGATACAGACCATTGTTTTTGTCGTTACCTCGGGTGCTTCCTCCACGGCTACTGGACCGTTACGTTCCCCTTGTACATGTTCCCTGCCGGACTTCTCGTATTCTGAGAGGCCGTAGCTGAGGTATTATTATACGCACCGATTACGTACACAGCTGGATCGCTCAAGTAAACGGTATTGCCCGTAAAGGTATTATTGATCCCCCATCCTGGAACGATCTCATGCAGCTGAAACGCATCTACAATGACACTGTTGCCATTCTGATAAGCCGCATTATTCCGAATAATCGCGTTATTCCCCTTCACATCGATGAAGCTGTCGGCATAATTGGCGCCGCTAATTCCCTCGCCATGGAAGGTGCAATTCTCCACCAATGTCCCGATGGATCTCTCCTTGATATCGATGTGCTCTGCCGTAATATTTGGACCGAAAGTGACATTACGAATCGTATTGTAGTGGGTGTTCTGGTTGTAGCTCGCTCCCTCCGCGGAACCTACGTATACGCCTTCTCCGAAGCCCGCGCCTGTCTTGTTGGTATTATGAATACGGGAATTCTCAATCGTGCTGTACGAGGTGCCGTCCCGAAAATGCACAGCTTCATAACCGATATTGTAAACCTCCACATTCGTTATGCGGCTGTAATTGGAATTATCCAGCAGAATGCCCTTCTGTGCATTGGTAAACTTCAAGTTTCGGATGATCCAATAGTCGCCTTGAACCCGTAAGCCATACCCCGAGCCCGTAGAGTAACCAGAAATAATGGCCGGATTCGCCGGATCCTGGCTCTCAATGACAATATTGCTGTGCAGTCCCTTTAACCGTGGACGAGAAGCTCCCTGCGTATGTACCCGGCGCCAGAACGATGCGTTTACCAGGAACCACATTCTTCAATGCACTCTGTAGACAGGATGTTGTGGAACATGCAATCGCACCAGAAGGCACCTCCGGCGGAGCGCTTCCTCCGCCATCCCCTTCACCCGGTCCGCATGGCCCCTTGTCTTCCCATACTCCCCATTGTCCGGTTGTACCTGGCTCCTCGCCTGTCGTCCACCACTTGGCCCTCCATAGCTTGCCTGCATGTGATACCTCAGCCCCGCTGCTATAGGCGCTTCCTGTACTCCATGGTACGGCCGCACACTCGGCAAGCACCGCAACTTCATAGGCTGACGCCTCACCGGGCGAGGTTTGCGGTTCGGCGCTCGCGATGCCCCATGTAACAAACGTGCCCAGCAACAGCAGCAGTGCCATGACAGTCATGGTCGTTTTCTTCAGCCTGCGCGAACGTGAGCGTGCCTTCTTCATAAATCTCATCATCCCCTTTATGAATTCGTTCGCCATCGTAACCGATCAGCGACATTATCATATTAATGAGATCGAGAACCAAAATATTCTATGGATGTCGAAACAAATATAATGATTCATATCTGAATCCCCAGCGGACTGAGAAGGCGCTATTCGAAAGAAATGCTCCATTTGAAAAGATAACGGACCTGAAGAGCGTTATTTACACAAAAAGGGGCAAACAAGCGATGAAACGACTTCATAACGCCTGCTGTGTCCGTTACATTTGGAAAAGATGCTTATTTTCGAAAATAACGCCTACTGTGTCCGTTGCTTTCGAATGAGAGGTTCTAACAACGCCTACTGTCCGTTACAATTGTGACAGGAGCTTTTCGATAATACGCCTGCTGTGTCCGTTAGAAATCACTCCATGTCCTCGCCGTTAAACACATTCTGAAATCCGATCAATCGGCGCTTCATACAGCCTGACGATCTGTTCAACTTTAAAAGCCGATCCGGCTGGATCGGCTTCCTCGCTCATTACTTACTTGCTCATCATTTTACTTGCTCACTACTTTACTCGCTCATCACTTTTCTTGCTCACTACTTCACTTACTTATTACTTTACTTGTTTACTACTTTACTTGTTCACTACTTTACTTGCTCTCTACTTTACATGCTCAAGCTGCGCCAATGCACAGAGCGCCTTAACTTATCAGCTTTACGCGGCGTTCTATTAGTACACGTCTTTCCACTCGGCAATATTCGAGGCGTCGAATTTGAACGGGTCGCCCAGCATGATCTGCGTACCCTCACCGTCGGCGACAATCTCCTTCTCACCCAATTCGCGGCCGTAAACTTGTTGCCTACGGCCCCGGTAATATCGCCTTTGACCAAAGCATCCGCCGTGTAACCCGTCATATAACCAACATCAATCGGGTTCCATAAATACATCCACTGGCTGACACCGCTCTGAATGTACTCGGCCATCTCGCTTGGAAGCCCCAGACCGGTCAGCTGCACCTTGCCTTTCAGGCCTTTATCAGTCAGCACTTTGCCTGCCGCAGCGATACCGACAGTGGTGGGAGCGATGATCCCCTTGAGATCCGGATACGATTTCAACAGAGCCTCTGTCTCGGACACACTCTTATCACGCAGGTCATCCCCGTAAGCCACTTTGACAAGCTCGATGCTGCTGTATTTCGGATCTTCCAGTTCCTTCTTCATCCATTCGATCCAGATGTTCTGGTTTGATGCTTGGGATGTCGCACTCAGAATGGCAATCTGTCCCTCATTGCCAATCATTTCGGCTACCCCTTGAATCAAGGTACGACCGATACGCTCAGGGTCGGCTTGGTTGACATGGACCTTGCGGCTGGCCGGATTCAGTGCCGAATCCAGAGACAGCACTTGAATTCCCGCGTTCATCGCTTTTTCAGCGCTGGCTGCAAGGCATCCTCGTCGTTGGCAGCCACGGAGATGCTGTCGACTTTTTGTGAGATCAGCTCTTCGATCATCTGAATCTGCGCTTCAGCTGTCGGTTGATCCGGAGCCTTCAGAATAGCTTCATTCCCTTGCTCCTCCACCGCATTCTTGAAACCCTCCATCATTTTCTCACCGTATGGATTTCCTGTGTTTTTGAAAATAATGGCGTGTTTTTCTTACCGTCCTTGTTGCCATCTCCCGCAGAAGCACTGCTCTCTCCAGGCGCTTTCGTGCTGCATGCCGCCAGCAAGCTCATGACCATAACCGCTGTCAGTATGGTGGATACCCACTTCTTCATCCGTCGTTCCTCCCTTTTATATATCATGTTCTATGCGTATCACCGACGCTTGACACGCCAGCAGCTACCAACATGTAAATCCGTACTAGCCCTTACGTGATAACCCTTTGCCAAATTTCAGCTTGGGAACAGCTACGGCAACGATAAGCAGCAGTCCGATAATAACGAGCAGCACCTGGGCCTGTACGTTAACAAGTCCGAGTCCGTAGCGAAGGAAGCCAATCAGGAATATCGCCAAAATCGCACCGATCATGCGCCCCTTCCCGCCTGCTGTACTGATACCGCCAAGTACTACCATGGCAATGACGTCCAACTCGTAGCCTGTCGCTACATTCGGTCTGGTGCTGCCCATTCTGGAGGCAAGGAACAAGGCCGCAATTGCCGACATGAGCCCGGTCAAGGTAAACACCATCATCTTGATCTTATTCACCTGAATACCGGAGAAACGGCTTGCCGTCGAATTGCTGCCCATCGCATACACGCTGCGCCCGAACTTCGTTTTGTGGAGCAGCCAGCCGAACCCTGCGGCAAAGATAGCAAATACAATCAGAATGAAGGGAATCGGGCCCACGTAACCCCAGCCGAGGAAGCTGAACCATTCCGGGAACGAGCCTGCAGCCTGATCCTCCAGCATAATGTAAGCAATGCCCCGATAAATGATCATGGTGGACAAGGTCACAATGACCGCTGACAGCTCTTTAAACTTCACGATCAGCAGACCGTTAATGAAGCCGCAGAGGATACCGACACCAAGACAGACCAGCATGGCAAAACTCATGGGCACACCATGGTTATACAGATCAGCCATCACCGTCGATGACAGAGCGATGATCGAAGCTACCGAAATATCGATATCCCCCAGAATCATGATGAACACCATCGGGAGTACAATGAACGCTTTATCCAAAAACCCCATGGTGGCATCACGCAGATTTGCCGAATCCCAGTAATACTCGGACAAATTCATGTTCATGACATGGATTGCGATAAACAGAAGAACCAGCATCCATTCCCATTGGAGAAAGAAGCGTTTCCAGGAAAAATCCTGTTTATGGATGAGCACTCTTGTTTCCATCGTCTTAAATTCTCCTCCTCATCAAATGACTTCGGTCTACCCCGCGCTTCACAAACGCATTCACCAAAATGGCAATCAGAATGACGCCTCCCTGAATGCCCATCTGCCAGAATGGCGATACGTTGATTAGCGGCAGAGCATTATTCAAGATGCCAAACAGGATGGAGCCTAAGAGAATGCCGGATATTTTGCCCGAGCCGCCAGCGATGCTGACACCGCCAAGCACGCAGGCTGCGATCACGCTTAGTTCGTACCCGGATGCCGTGTCCCCTTGGGCGGACGCGAATTTGGATACCCACAGCACCCCTGCCAGACCTACCAAGGAGCCCATAATGGCATAGACCAGCCAGATAATGCGTTTCGACTTGATCCCGCTGATCTGGGCGGAATCGGGGTTACTGCCCACCGCATAAATTTGTCGACCTGTACGAGTATGCTGAATGAAATAATACGCAACCAGATAAATAACAATGGCAATGAGAATCAGGTTGTTCACGCCGAGGAAGCTTTAGGTGGCAATACCTTTGAAGCTGCTCGGCATTTGATGGGCGCTGACCCATTTTCCCCACTGATCATATACGTCAACCCTCGGAACACATTCATCATCCCGAGTGTCGCAATAATCGGCAGAATGCCCACCTTCGCCACCAGGAAACCTACGACCAACCCGCTGATCCAACCTACCGCCGTTCCCAGCATAATGACCAGTGCCGGGTGCAGGTCCGGGAATGCCCCGACTGTGAGTGCTGCAGTCATACCGGACAGCGCTAGAATGGCACCAATGGACAGATCAATGCCCCGAGTGACAATAACCAGCATCATCCCTACTGCCAAAATGCTTAATATAGCCGTATTGGTTGCCATATCGCTGATGTTCTCAAGGGTCAGAAAGCTCGGGTTCCTGATCTGCACCGCAATCGATAACAGCACGATGAAACCGAGCAACCCCACTTCCCTGAACTTCGAAATTTTCGATGCAAAAGATCGTGTCTTGACTGTCCCTCCCGTAGCGGGCTGTGAAGCTGCGATTGTTGCACCTGTGCCCTTGTCTTCCATAGGTTCTCTCCCACCTTCTATGCTCGATTATTCAGGGAGCTTCATCCGCCATCGCATGTTGTAAAATCGCCTCTTGCGAAATTGAAGGACGATCCAGAAATGCCGTGATTCGTCCCTCGCGCATGACAGCAACTCTGTCGCACATGCCAATAATCTCCGGCATTTCAGAAGAAACCATGATAATGCCGTAACCTTGCGCGGCCAGATCGCTGATCATCTCATAGATAGATGATTTGGCGCCGACATCGACCCCTTGGTCGGTTCATCCAGAATAATGACGTCCAGCTCGCTGGTGAGCAGCTTGGCGAATACCACCTTCTGCTGATTGCCGCCGGAGAGCGAGCTTGCCAGATCGAATATACTCTTGGCTTTCACACCGACCTTCTCGGCAATTCGCTTGGCTATATCCGCTTCCGCGGCCGTATCGATCGTCCCCGCTTGCTCACATGCTCCAGCGAGGACAAGGTAATATTGCGGGCAATGCTCCAGTCCAGCACCAGCCCTTGCTTCTGCCGATCCTCCGGCAGGTATCCGATTCCCTTGCGCATCGCATCAAGCGGACTCCGAATTCGAACAGGCTGCCCTTTGAAGAAAACGCTGCCCTCATCATAGGGTTCGATTCCAAACAACGCCTGGCATACCTCCGTCCTTCCCGCTCCTACGAGACTAGGTCAAGCCTAATATTTCGCCCCGATGGAGCATAAAGCTGATGTCCGCAAAATACCCCGTCTTCGACAGCCCTTCTACCCGCAGCAATTCTTCCCCTAGAGCTGCTTCTTTTTGGGGAATAGCTGGGTAATCTCCCGTCCAACCATTGCTACAATCAGATCCGAATTGGAGATCTCATTCACATTCCAGGTTCCGATATATTTGGAGTCGCGGAACACGGTAACTTTGCTGGCAAGTAGGTACATGTCCTCAAACCTATGGGAAATGAAGATGATGGCAGCTCCCTTATCCCGCAGTTGTTCGGTTATCCGGTACAACTCCTCGCTTTCGCGGTTGGTCAGCGCTGCGGTCGGCTCATCCATGATGATGATCTTGGCATTGGAGGACAGCGCCTTGGCAATCTCTACGATCTGCTGTTCTGCAATGCTGAGCGCCCCCATCAGCGTCTTGGCACTGAAGGTTGCCCCGAGCTCGGATAGCAGCCGCTGCGCCTCCTCATGCATCTCTTGCCAGAGAATCCGCTTCGTTCCCCGCTTTACTTTTTCATGCCCCATAAAGATATTCTCCGTCACCGACAGATCCGGATAACAGGTAACGTGTTGATATATGGCAGCGATGCCCTGATCCTTGGCAGCATTGGGTGTCTTAAACTCTACATGCTCTCCATTCAACAAAACCTCGCCTTCGTCAGGCTGATATACGCTTAATGACTTTAATGAAGGTGGATTTACCCGCGCCGTTCTCTCCCATCAATGCGTGAATCTCGCCTGGCTTGAGCTTGAAATAAACGTTATCCAGCGCCTTGATGCCGGGAAAAATTTTGGTGATTCCTTTCAATTCCAGAATGTACCCAGCCATCGCTCACCCCTCCGAATCCTGTTTTGTTGGCTGTTTCGCAGTTTACTGTACTGATCCTAGGTTACTAATTAAAGCGCTTTCCTTGTAGTAGACAAATAGGTTATGAAGGGGTCATTTCTGACTACATTTGCGTTTTCTTCATTCTCTTTGCGTTGTTTGCATTCACTCCCCATAAAAAAGCCCTCATCAATTCATCATTGACGGGAAGCTTTTTGGATCAAACATAACTGGAGCATTGAATAAAATCAGTGCGTGTTCAAAAAGGTCGGTTTTCAGCACCGAGGCTTGCTAGTTGGGAATAACCACGCCGCAAAGTCAATCCAAGAAGTTAGGGACTGCGCCTCTTGGGGCGACCGTACGGCCCTTGGGCTCCTCCCAAAACTCTTGGCGACCCAGCGCCGTCTCATCGAGAAAGTAGTACGAGCCGCCAGCTTGCTCGAGTCCGCGGGCATAGACCGAGTAGGTGTGAAAGATTCTGTCACCGTCCCGTAGGAAGGAGCTGCGACCGGGCATTTCTATCGGCTGCTTACCCTCAAATATGGATTCGCCGACCTGAGCGTGTTCGATCTTACTGCGGTAATTGTACACGAGCGGAGTGACGGATTCGTCCAGCGTGACATGGAAATCGTAGTTGAAGTCGCTGCCGTACGAGGAATACCAAGGGAACGTCCATCCCTTGCGTTCTTTGTACCGTTCAATCTTCGCTAGCGGGGCAAGGGAGACATACACAAAAGACGTATCACGGGCGTGCAGATGCCGGAGGTGGCCGCTTGACATTTCATCAGCTCCGGCCGAGCAGCTCGAGCATCCCTGCTCCCAGTCAGGAGCGAACATGAAATGGCCGACAATAAGCTGACTTCGGCCGTCAAACAGGTCGCGCAAACTTGCCTTGCCGTCCGGCCCCTCAAAAATGTATTCCTTGTCAATCTCGACCATCGGCAGTCGGCGGCGTTCGGCGTTCAGTGCATCCCGCGCGCGGGTAGCTTCCTTCTCCTTGGTCAGCAGCTCTTTGCGGGCCGCTAGCCACTCGTCTCGTGTCACGATTTTCGGTAATTCTCCTTTGATCCTGTTCATAATGCTTCCCCTTCCTAGGTGAATAAAGTAGTTTCCTTTAATGGATGAGAATGAGATTAGACTAACCTTAGTCTACCAATTACAACATGTCGTCATTTCTTATCAATTGCTATTATGCTTAGTATCCACTCCATGAATATCTTAATCGACAAGCGCACCACACATGTCGGTACTACAACAGCCCCCATCACAAATGACAGGGGCCGCCTCGCTTCTGCACGATATTCATTCTTAATCTGCTCCTTCCAGCCGCTCCCTGTACTTCGAAGGCGTCTCCCCGTACCGCTGCTTAAACTGCTTACTGAAGTACTTCACATCCTGATATCCGACTAAACTGCATACATCCGAAACCTTATGTTTAGCGTCAGTCAGCAGCTCTTTGGCCCTCTCCATACGCAGATTTGTAATGTAATCCAGTACCGTGACATAGGTTTGCATCTTGAAGGTTCTGCTGAAATAGGAAGGATTCATGTACACTCGATCGGCAATGGATTTTATGCTAAGATCGCTCCCCAAATGGGCAATGATCCAGGATTTCGCCTGCTCCATAAACTTAAGGCTGCCGCTCTGGCGGGAGTCGCGCACCAGGGATATGACATCAAGAATCAGCGTGTCCAGCTCCTTTTTCAACACATGTAAATGTGCCGCCCGGGATAATGACTGAATCCCTTCTCGAGCGATCTACGGTACGGTATCACCGCTGACATATTCAATACCTACGGAATGGATTTGAATATAGGCGTTCTGTACCGCATATTGAATCGTCATCGGGGAGCTGATCTGACTGAGCCGCCGGAAAAATTGCTGCGACAAGGCAGCGGCTTCCTCCGTATTGGCTTGCTCCGCCACCGCCCGCAGTAGGTGGGCGAAATGGGCAAGCTCACTATCCATCCGCTCCACCGCCCAATCGGCCATATCATCGTGAAAGGTCCGGTTACTGCCGTAGAGCAAGCGGTAATTCATCAGCGACAGGGATCGCTGCCGCGCCTCTGGAAGCATATACAGATCCTCCATTCGATTGCCGTAGGACACCGACACACTAAATGGCGTATGCAGCGCGATGGCTGTACGAATGCTTGCAGATAAATCACTGGCCGATTGCTCGATTTCAGTGGCTTCCGGGTTTCCATTACTGTGAAGCATCACCCAGTAGTCGGAATCGCCGCCCTTCCAGCACCATTTTTCCATCCGCCCCTCGTATTGCTCCTGCATACGGTCCGCTACCTCGATGATGATATTTTCCATCGCATA
This sequence comes from Phytophthora syringae, assembly GCA_012656105.1. Taxonomy (NCBI): domain Eukaryota; phylum Oomycota; class Peronosporomycetes; order Peronosporales; family Peronosporaceae; genus Phytophthora; species Phytophthora syringae. The sequence continues at coordinate 105,479 of JAAKBD010000004.1, forward strand.
ATCAAAGGCCTCCCAATCCTTGGAGGTATAGCTTCTGGACTTGAGGTACCGGATCAAGACTTATATATAACAGCACATACAAGCCCTTCGGAAAATCCTCCACCCAGTAACCGAGCCTTCCCATATCCAGTCCCGCGGAAGTGACGTAACTCAGCATTTGCGTTTGCCGCGTTAATTTCAATTCCCGCTCCATCTTATGGAGATGCAGGCGGTTTCGCTTATTCTGGAGAATGATCGCACTGATCTCCTTCATCCGTCGCCGGAACTGCTCCCGGTCAATGGCTTCATAATATAATCCACCGCTCCTTCACGGATGGCGGTCTGCATATATTCAAAATCGTTGTACCCGCTGATCATAACCGGGTAGAAGGTGTATCGGCGCTTCGCCTCCTTCACGAGAGTCAGCCCGTCCATATCCGGCATTCTGATATCTGTAATCAACAGATCGATGTCGCCATGGCTTTGATCCATATACTCCAGCGCCTCCAAGCCGCTTGAGAGCACAGCAACGACTTCCCAATTTCCTTCGCAAGTAGACAATAACCGTCCAATGCCTCTGCGGATCCGTGCCTCATCATCTACGATGATCGTACGTATGGCTTCCATCCCCTTGTCCCTCCCTGCTCAATCTTGTTCAAGATCAGATACATCCTCTAAACGGATCATTGGAATTCGAAGGGTGACCTCGGTCCCCTTCCCTTCAACGCTGTGCAGCTGCATGCCATAATGAGGCCCATGCATCATCACAATCCGGGTGTTGACGTTACCCAGTCCGAACTCTGAATCTTTGCCTGTGAGGGTCTGCTGCCTGAGCGACTCTTCCACCTCCAACAGCCGCCTGGAGGGAATCCGGGCCCGTTATCCCTGACCTTGATCACGATATCCTCCATACCGCTTCGCAGACCAAGCTCCCTGCTTACAAGGATTTCGACAATCAGCTTGTCACGGGACTCGAGTCCATACTTGACGGCATTCTCCACAATCGGCTGCACGATGAATTTCGGCGTATAATACAACTCCAAATCGTGAGGCTCCAGGATATCAAACGACAGCCGCTGTTCAAAACGAAACTTCTGGATCGTCAAATAGTCCATGACATGCTGCAGCTCCTCCCGAACAGGGACAAACCTCGATTTGTTGCCTACCGAGAACCGCAGCATTCGTCCAAGCTGTGTCACCATGCCCACAACGGCTTCCTTCTCTCCCTCCTCTGCGGCCATGCTGATCGTCTCCAGCGTGTTGTACATAAAGTGGGGATCAATCTGCGATTGCAGCGCATACAGCTCTGCCTCTTTCTGCCGGATTTTGATATCATAGTTCTTCTCAATCAGCTCCCGAATGGTCGCAATCATCGAATTAAAGCTGCGGACCAGAATGCCTACCTCATCCTGTCGCTGCATGTTCAAGCCAACCTGGAATTTCCCGCGCTCGACCTCCTTCATCAGATGAATCAGCTTCTTGATCGGGCTCATCACACGCAGCACAAACACAACCGTCAAACAGGTCGTCACGATCACAAATCCGCTAAAAATCATAATGCTGAGTGTTCTTGTCCAATCCGTTCGGGCTGTCAGATCCTCAAGGGAATGCTGTGAACCAGAATTCCGTCAAATGTCTGCGATTCCGTTACACTGATCAGCTTCTCGCTCCGGCTTTCCCTGAAGCTCCCGTTCCAGATCGGATACTCATGAACCGCCATATCCATCGATCCGATAAGCTCATGACGGGTGTGGTAGATGACCTCGCCTTTGAGACTGACCATGGCAATCTCGGCATCCTCATTCTGCTCGAAGTCCAGCAGGATCCGATCGATGAATGTGAGCTGCACCGCTATAAACATGGTACCCAGGTCCTTGCGGTTGTCCGTGTCCTGAATCTGCTTCATGATCATGACATAAGGGATATCCCCGTCAAACCGGAGTTTGATCTCGCTGGGAAGAATGATTTTTCCTTCCCTCTCAAATCCATGTCCTGACCATACGGCGTAAGCATGCTCTCCCAATCCAGACCGGTAAACGGGATCCTTGAGGTGTGGAACAGTAGGTTCCTGGATAATACAAATACGCCTAGAATGTCGCTATTGCTCCCGTTCAGGTACGTCCGCGTCAAATAATTATTCACCGCATACTGGTCTTTGTTCTGATCCGCCTGGCTCTGGTAGGAATCCTTGCGCAGGATCGCCAGTGTATTCTCCGAATTCAGCAGCAGCTTGGGCATCGCCATCACATCCGCAATATGATTGTCGATATTAGCATTCGCCTGTCTCAGAAATCGCGGCATGTATTCCCCGATCTGTTCCTCGATGGATTCCTTATATTGGATAAAGGAGAAAATTCCGAGCACAGCCATCGGAATCACGGTTAACACGATATAGGTCAGAATCAGCTTCGTGCTCAGCCTGTAATGGTTAAACCTTAACCGCCGCCGTCTCTCAGAAGTCATATTGGCTCACGTTCTCTCTTGTGAAATCAAGCGGCTCGCCCATAATGACTACATCCCCGTTGAACCGGATGCTGCCTACATTCTCGATTTCCTGGCCATGGACAGGAGATTGCCTTCCAGCAAATTCTTGGCAATTACCACCGTCAGATACCCCAGTTTCTTCGGACTCCATAGTGTCGCCATCTGGGCGGAGCCGTCCTGAAGATAGGATTTCATCAGATTGGGTGTCGACAGGCCAACCACCTTGATATCGCCCTTCTTGCCCGTCTCGCTGACCACCTGTGCTGCCGCGCGGTCCTACCGAGGAATTGCCGATGATCCCCTTCAGATCAGGATGCTTGTTAAGCAGCTCCCGGGCGACCTCGTATGCTTGTTGCGGATTATCATCCGTTGCCGCAATCTCCACCAGCTCCATGCCAGGATAATAATGCGTCTGCTGATAACGAATCCATTTGATCCATTCGTTCAGGTTTGAAGCGGAAAGAGCGCTAGGTCATGATGGCATATTCCCCTTCTTCTCCCATCGTCCAGGCGAGCGTATCCAGCAGATGGCGGCCGAGTGTCTCGGGATCCACCATATTCACGAACAGCTCCCTGGCCTCAGGCAGGGTATCGGCATCCCAGGTGATAACCCGGATTCCCTGTTCCTTGGCCTGGGTCAGCACGGGCACAAGCCGCTTAGGATCATTAGCCGATATCGCAAGCAGATCGACCTTTCGCTTGATCATGTCTTCGATAACTTTGATCTGCTGCTCGGCATCGGCAATCAGCGGACCATCGTAGATTACGTTCACGTTCAAATCCTTGGCCGCTTCCACAGCACCGTCTTCCACCACGTTAAAGTAAGGAATGCCCGTCACCTTGGGAACGATGCCGATCGTAAAGGGACGGGGCTCTTTATCCTCAATGGAAGAAGATGAGCTCGCTTTTCTAGGTTCCATTCGATAGATGACATCATAACGGTCCTGCTTTTGATTGTAGCAAGCGCTTACAAAAAGAGTAAAAACATCAGCACCATCGTCATCGTTTTGCGGGTCAAACTTCCCACTCCTTATCGCGTCATCAATTTGGATAGATTGTAACAAATGTTTCTGCTGTTTTGAAGGTGACATTTGTTATATCGAGGGTGCTAATCGTTACCTGTACGTCCCTTGTTCGCAATTTCCGTGACAAAGATCCCCCAAAGGGGATCTCTGTCCTTATCAGCAGCTGCAAGTATTCGTAACCAGTTACCCTTTGATAGAGCCGATCATAACGCCTTTCTCGAAGTATTTTTGCATAAACGGATATATAAGCAGGATCGGAAGCGTGGATACAATAATGACGCCATACTTAATCTGGTCAGCATATCTTTGAGCGTATCCTCCTGCATCTCCCCTGTTCCCGCACCGCTCGAGAATACTTGATTCGATAGCAGAATGTCCCGCAGAACAATTTGCAGCGGCTGCAGTTTCGTATCCCGAATGTAGATCAGAGCCGTGAAGAAATCATTCCAGTGCCCAACCAAATAATAGAGCCCGATGACGGATACCAAAGCTTTGGACAGCGGCAACGCCACTTTGAAAAAAAGGTGAAGTGCGAGCAGCCATCCATGACGGCCGCTTCGTGCAGCTCCTGCGGCAGCGAGTTCTCAAAAAACGTCCGGGCAATGATCAAATAGAACACATTCACGGAAAACGGGAGAATAAACACCCATATCGTATTGGTCAGACCAAGCCCCTTCATCAGCAGGTATGTGGGGATCAGCCCTCCGTTGAAAAACATCGTAATGACAAAAATCAACATGATAATCCGCCTTGCACGAAACTCTTTTCTGGACAGCACGTACGCTGCCGGAAGCGTAAACAGCATATTAATCAGGGTGCCGAAGACCGTATAAAACAACGTATTTCGATAGTAGGTCCAGATCCGCATATCCTTGAAGATTTCCTGATAACCGAAAAAACTTATGTTTCTGGGGATAAACATGACCTTCCCCGTCGACACCAGCGTGGAATCGCTGAAGGAAGCAATCACGATAAAATAGAGCGGGTACGCGACCAGAAGAAAAATAAAAGCACACAGAAATGCCAATGTTATTCTGAACATCAATTCCTTGCCATTGACGCGCTTTCTGGTATATTCATGTTCCACAACCGTTTCTCCTTTCCCAAGCATTAGAATAGGCTCGTTTCGGACATTCTCTTCGAGATGGTGTTCATCGCATACAGGAATACAAAATTGATGAGTGTATTAAACAAGCCGATGGCCGAGGCCAAACTGAATTGATTCGATATGATCCCAATTTTATAAACGTATGTTGCAATGACCTCAGAGACAGGAAGGTTCAGCGGATTCTGCATCAGGAATATTTTCTCGAAGTAGGTGCCGAGGATATTCCCCATGCTGAGAATAAACAGGATGATGATGGTTGGTATGAGTGCAGGTATGTCGACATACCGGATCGTCTGCCATAAGCTGGCTCCATCGATTTTGGCGGCATCATACAGCTGGGGGTCCACGGTGGACAGGGCTGCGAGATAGATAATGCTGTTCCATCCGCAGTGCTGCCATATGTCGGAGAGCACATACACCGGGATAAAGGTCGAGGTGGAGGCCAGCAGATTAATATGACCGAGTCCCAGCGCCTTCATGAAATGGCCGACAACCCCGGTCTCAGAGGATAACAGCACATTCAGCATGCCGACCAGCACGATGATGGATATGAAATGGGGCAAATAGACTGTTGTCTGCATCAGCTGTTTCATTCTTCTTCTGCGAATCTGATTAAGGATCAAGGCCAGCAGGATCGGTGCCGGAAAACCAAGCACGATCGTTGCCAGACTGATTAGAAACGTATTTCGCATCAGATCCGTGAACAAGTAGCTGTCGATGAATTGCTGAAAATAGGCAAACCCCTCCACTCGCCTCCGGTCAAGCCTTGGCTGAAGTCATAATCTCGGAATGCAAGCTGGATTCCGTACATGGGAATATAATTGAACAGCAGGATGACGATGATAGCCGGAAAAATCATGATCCACAGCTGATAATCACGTCTGAAGGTGTTCCGTCTTTTCGGGATTCCATATCCTCCCTCCTAGTTTTGATTCATGTAATCATCATAATATTTCTGCATAATCTCAAGATTCTGCTTCAGGCCAGCCTTCTGGCTCTCCTTGATATACGAATCCCACTCCGCTTCAACGCCGCCCTTGGTTACCCATTTCGCAAAGCTGGATTCCGCCAGGTTCATCACGTTGGTGTTGTTCAGGCTCATGGTGTTGTTGTCGATGGTGGAATATTTGATGAACATGCCGGGGAATACATCCTTGTCAGGGTCAACCTCTAATGCAGGCTCCAGTGGCTCCGATTGTCCCAGTACCTCCTGCATATCGGTCCCGAGTGTCAGCTTTAAGGAATCCGGTATATAGAAAGCGCCGTTATCCGCCATCGTCGAGGTCCACTTCCATGTACCCGGGTCCATCTTGGCATCAGCTGGAGGCAGAACGGCATATGTACCGTCACCGTTATCTTTAATATTCGGACCGATGGAGCCAAACAGCACCTGCATTCCCACCTCAGGCGCATATAACTCATTGATGAATCTCATGGCCGCTTCCTTGTTCTTGGTCTTGGCGGACATGACGATATGGTTCGGCCCATAATTCAGGGAGTAATAGTCATAGCTCCATGACAGCTTCCCGTTGTAATCCGCGGATGCTTTGAGCTGCGGCATGGAAGCATACTGCGGTGCCAGCTGCTCACCGAAACGGTCGGAGGCAACCCATCCCCAGGTGAAGCCGACCTTGGCCGTGTCTCCTTCACCGCGGGCGATAGATTGATATTTTGTATAATCATGGGTGAACACTTCCGGATTGATCAGCCCCGCCTTGTACAGCTTGTTCAGGAACAAAACCATCGTTTTGTACCGATCATCGGTCAGAAAATTCTTCACTTGCCCATCTTCTACAAAATAGCCCTGCCCGCTGCCGTCCGTCAGCGTGATGCCCATGCTTCCGAGAAGAACAGCAGGATTAAAGTATCCGCCGATGCCTCCCGGCCAATCCATCGGGATCTCGTCATTCGGGTTGCCATTGCCGTTGGCATCCTTCTCTTTGAATGCCACGAGCACTTCATACAATTCATCCCACGTTGTCGGCATGCCAAGTCCGAGGTTATCCAGCCACTGCTGGTTAATGAATTGCCTGCTGGCCGAGGTAAGCCAGAACCGCTGATATTTCGGGAGACCGTATATTTTGCCGTCAGACTGCGTTGCAATCACTTTGGTATCCGGTTTTTCATTAAACATAGTCTGTACGTTGGGTGCCTGATCCAGCATACTGGACAGATCCTGGAACAGTCCCTGGAACTGGGCGAAATCGGCATCTGTAATGACGTTCGGCCCGATGAACAGATCGGGGGTATCGCCGCTGGCAAGCATCGTTCCTTTTTCTGTCCCCAGTCGGCCGTGATTTCCTGCCATTCGATCTCCACACCTGCCGCTTCCTCAACCTTCTGCAGCCATTCCATTTCAGCAAGAGGTTTCGTAAGGGGATGCTTGGTAATAAGAGCTGTCAACTTCACTTTCTTGCCTGATGCGTCTCCGGGCGATTCCGCCGATTCGTTATGGTCGTCTCCGGCTCCGCTGCATCCCGTTAACAGCAGTGCAGTGATGACGATAAAAGAGATGAAAACGTTTACCTTTTTCTTCATTTCATTACCTCCTGGTTTGGTTTGGTTTGTGGGTCTGATCCATAGGGATTGCAGCCTTGAATTTCGCCTTGCCTGCGGACACATTTCACTCTAATTGGAGGTGACGAGCTGCGTAAACGCACAATTTTTAAGGATCTTCATTTTTGAAAGCGCTTATATTTATCGGATCAACAACCGCACCCGTTGCCCGTCGGCCAGAAGGATTCAAATATTGCATATATTCAAAAATTGAAGCTCTTTCATCTTCGAAAAGAAATCGTGCGAGGCGGAATATGAGGGCATAAGTTTACAAAAAGACCGCTTGGAGGCTGCCGTGGATCTCGGCATCAGCGGTCTTTCGTTCAGGCTTTATGTGTATTCCGATATTGTCCGGGCGTTGTACCCACCATCTTCTTGAAGGAGCGGATAAAACTCGAGGTGCTGGTGTACCCCACCTGTTGAGATATAGCTTCAAGCGTCTCTTCGCTGTCTCGCAGAAGCTGAATGGATTTTTGAATCCGAAGCTGATCAATGTACTCTTTAAAATTTTGCCCCATCGTTTTCTTGAAATGATGGCTGAAGTTGGAGACCGACATATCAAAATAATCGGCCATCATCTGCAGCGAGCAGTTCGGATCCATTCCTTTTTCCGCAATGATGGATAGAATCGCCTCTTGGGTAGCCGGACGGGCAAGCGGCAGCGTCTCGCTGATCATATCGCACAGCTTGGTACAGCTTTCCCGGATGATTCCGATCATCTGCTCCAGCGTATAGCGATGTTTGAACGCGGCATCGGTCAGCCGCAAGAGGCTCTGATCATCATGACGGAACCGCTGGAGCCCGTTGAAGATAACGGTAACCGTGTTCAGGTATACACTTCGGATCATATGCGGCGGTAAACTGTCATTGCTTAAATACCCGATCATACGCTCCGACAAGGAAGCCAGCATCGCGGCATCATTCTTCAGAATCGAGAGCTCAAGCGACTGCAGGATTTCGGCAAAATAGGATACGGCGCCCGATTGGGGAATTTCCATGTCATCAAATATCAGCACCGAACCGGTTTTGCGTATCCGCAGAAACTCCGCCGTCCGAAGCGCCTGCAGGTACGACACATGAATATCCACCGGTGATCGTGCTCGTACAGGTTTGCCGATGCCAATCACCGTTCGCAGTCCATTGTGCTTCAACAATGACTCTTGCATGCTTTCAAGACAGGATTCGAGGGGAAATCACTCTCATGGGAGCTTGCCAGAATCAGCTCATGCTGATAGATGCTCTTGAAGAAGAACGTCTGCACCCCGTGCGGCAGCAGCTCTTCGTATTTGCGGCAGCACGCCAAGATCTTCTCGGTTGCTCCGGCATCCGATTCACAGCATACCACGGCAACCGTGAAGTGTTCATATTTAAACCTAATGCCTATCCTTCCGGCTTCCTGTTCCCATTCCTCCCAGTCTGCATATTGCCCGCTCACCAGCTCGAACAGCAGGTTGTCCCGCATGATCGGCAAGGATCCCTTCACATGCTCGTCCAGCTTGCTATTCGCTTGTGAAAGCTCCTCCAGCGTGTACTTGATCGTATCAATTTCATTCATCGGCCTTCGCTCCTGCGGCTCGAAGACATGAACAGCGAGGTCAACCAGACGCCGAATCGGCTGATAATTTTTACGGATGGATACATAGATGATGAACACTTCGAGCAGCAGAATCAGTCCGACAAGAACAACCGTGTTCAGCTGTATCGTTCGAATGCCCTTCAGAGATTCGGATACAGGCAGCAGACTGACATACTTCCAGCCGTTCTTGTCTGAAACCGAGTGGGATACCAGATAGTCCGATCCACTGATCGCGTAGATGCCGGAGGTGGGAGAACGTTCCTCCCTATGCCCTGCACAAGCGCCCGAAAATCATCGGAAGACTGGTAGGACGTCTCATTGGAAGAGACCAATCTCCTTCCCTGGCCGTCAAATACAAAGAAATCGCCGCTATAAATCTCTGAAACAGACTTCATCATGCGGACAATCGTATCTTCCTTTACCATAATCATAACGGCTCCGGGCGAATGGGTGCCTCCTACCGGAAGCGGCTGCACAAAGGTCAGCATTCTGACACGATTGTTGCCAGGCACAACCACATTCTCTACCCGGACGACAGGGGCTTTGAGATCATTCAGGGTCTGTATCATATCTTGGTGCTCCCAGTTTTCATAATAATAGCCGACCCCAGGAATGGAGAGATCCTCCGTACTGTATGCGCTTCCAGTTTTGGAAAACAAATAACCGATGTTCTTCACATACAGCAAGGTGTTGTAAATAAACGCATCGGTTGCATTGTATTTTTTCATCTCATTGGCGATGATGACCCGCTGGTAGTCGCTTTCCTCCGCTTTGTACATCTTGAACTCCCGATTCTGTACCAGCTCAAACGGCAGATTGTACACATACCGGGTAAAGGTATCCATTGATGTCATGAACTGTTCCGTAATATGCGCATTCCAGTCCATCTCCTTCTCTTTCACTACGTCTGCCGAATAGGGATAGTAATAACACAGGATGACGATCACGGGAAACATCAGGACAAGCAAATAGGAAATCAACAGCTTGGTCAGCAGGTTTATCTTATGGATTCGCAAGCGGCAGCCCCTCCCCATCACTTCATTCCAGATCTGAAAATGTTATCTATAAGAATACGAAATTCTCAAAAAAGAAAACTCATTTCCTGTCATCAACAACAAGAAATGAGTTTTTAAACTCCGTATCGTTTCACTTATCAACCTTATGAGGATTGCTCCACGCCCCATTTTTCCGCCCACTTCTCCATTTCCTTCAAAGAGTCCAGAAAATCCATCCCCTTCTCCGTCAAGGAATACTCCACGGACACGGGCACCGTAGGGAAAACCTCGCGCCTTACGATACCGCTGCCTTCCAAATGTCGAAGCACATCCGTTAAGGATTGTGTCTTGATGATAGCTGCATCCCGATGAAGCTGGTTAAAGCGTTTCGGTCCTTGGGATAACTGCGCGATGACAAGAAACGCCCATTTGGCACCAAGAATTTGCAGCACCGAACAGATATGATTGAACGCTGGCTTTTCCTGAAACTCTTCCCTAACGGGCTCCACAGCCTCACCCCACCGCTTACGAATAGTAAGTTAATCAAAATGTTTGGATAATGTCCAATTGCTTTGCCTTCTTACATAATAAATGTGCTCTGCTTATAATACAAACACAACGAGATCTCGAGCATTTCCTAAACCTACTGCAGCATGTGCTAGCCATGATTCGCAAGACCGGATGCCATAACCGAAGGGATGAATTTACATGAAACCATTCACGATATATTTATTAGCGCTTGGTGTCTTTCTTACCGCCACCTCTGAACTGATCGTTTCGGGTATCCTGTATGCAATCGCAGACGATCTCCATATTTCACTGGCGCTTGTAGGTCAGTTAATCACCGCGTATTCACTTGCCTTTGCCATCGGGACACCGTTTCTGGTTTCGCTCACATCGCGAATCAACCGTAAAAGGTGCTGCTCGGCTCGCTTCTGTTGTTCATTGTCGGCAGTCTCGCATCCTATGCCAGCAGCCATGTATGGCTGCTTATGGGTTCTCGCATCATCCTGGGGATAAGCTCAGGGGTGTATCTCGTTGCTGCAATGGGAACCGCAGCCAAATTGGTACCCCGGATAAATTGGGCCGTGCGATCGGTACCATCGTTCTCGGGTTCAGCAGCGCCATGGTGCTTGGAGTTCCGCTTGGCATCACGATAACCAATATGCTGAACTGGCAATCCATCTTCCTGCTGCTGGCTCTGCTCACTCTGTTGGTTGCCTTTGTCCTTGCCAAGCTCCTGCCGGATGTCGAAGGGGACGCGGCCGTTCCCTTTCATCAGCAGTTCAAAGTGCTGGGAAGTGTAGTGATCCTGAGCGCCCTGTTTCTCACCTTCTTCCGGGAATCCGGCAATTCGGTGCTGTTCACGTACATTACCCCGTTTATCCAGGATATTTTTCATATCAAGCCTTCAAGCATCAGTCTCATGATGCTGGTATTCGGTCTCTTTGGGGCTATCGGCTCCAAGCTGGGTGGGTATGCTATCGACCTAGGTTTGGGCCACCCAGAGTGATCACCCTCAGTACACTCATTCATATTGGGGTATTTGCTCTTCTCCCGCTGCTCTCGGGCAAGTCGCTCATTGGACTCATGCTGATAAGCATCATGGTACTGTCCATGTTTGCGGCAGGTCCCGCTGTCCAGAGTTATTTTATCCAGCGGGCACCGGGCTCTTCCAATCTGATTCTCAGCCTGAACACCTCCGTTGTTCACTTCGGGTTAGCTGCAGGAGCGGGTGCAGGGGGCTTCATGTTAAACACGACATCCACGCTTCAATACCATCCATGGCTCGGAGGAGTTGTGCTCGCTCTTGGTCTCGCAGCCGGACTTATCAGTTTCGCTGCTTAGGTAAAAGAGCGCTGCTGCCACAATCGACCTGACAGGTAAGGTGCTTCCCCCTTCCTATTACATTATTGCAAGCCACCCGGCTAACGGGTGGCTTGCTGCCGCCTTGTCGAAAATGGGCTCACGGATGTTTGCCCATCCGAATAACGTATCCTATGGGTCAACGCCTATTACATTATGAAGGGCAGGAATCACCGTGGCAGTCTCTTACATGGATTTCACCTCTCCATCTGTTCGTTATACTTATGATCTGAACAATAACCAAATTTTCAAAAAGACAATCAAAACTATATTAATTCACTCTCGGTAAAAGAATTGAACACGCTCGGCAACGCTTCTCTGCTGGATATTCATCTCAGCACCGGGAATGTGGTCGAACCGCATACTCATCAGAATGCATCCGAGTTGGTGTATGTCATTTCCGGAGCGGCCATCGTCTCCATCATTAATCCGTTCACCAAGGAGCTGCTGAACTTCCCGGTCATGCCGGGTCAGGTCGCGCTTGTGCCTCAAGGCTGGTGGCATTATGAAATGGCGACGGCTGACAATACCCATCTGATAGCCATCTTTGATGCGCCTGTGCCTGAATTCATTCCTGGCTCCGACCTCTTCAGATTAACCCCGGCCAATGTCTTCGCCCATACGTATTGCCTGGATGAAGCCAAAGTGAAAGAGGCCTTCGCTCCTATTACCGATACGGTTGTAATCGGGCCGCCTAAGAACTGCATGCACCAAGGGCAGGTGCAGGGCCAGACGATGCAGCAGCAGCCGTCACATCACAACCAGCACTACTACCATCAAGGAAGCCCTGTGAACCGTGACTATGAGCTGCTGCAGCAACAGCAGCAATATCAACAGCAGCAACAGCAGCAGTTGTTCCAGCAGCAATTTCAGGCACAGGAACAACCGCAGCATGGAGCGTATGCTGCTGATCCACAGCGAACGCAGGCTCAAGAGCAAGAGCAGCTTCGCTCGCAGCAGCAATTACGAGAACAGGAGCGGCAACAATTCATCCAACAGCAGCAGCAGCTGCCCTTCTTGCAGCGTCAACTGATCGGAAACGGCTGGGATCAATTCTGATCCATGCTGCAGTGATCTAGGTCTTCCATTGTCAAACGCAGCATCACTATTCGTCCGTGATGCTGCGTTTTTCTTCTTGAAATGGAGTAATATATTCAGGAAGGCCGAATGCTCCCGTTATTTTCATCTTCCGGCACGTAATGCTCCCAGGTTGTTTAACCGATATGGACCACTGTAAGCCAGAGGTCAGATTCACCAGGCTTAAATAGTATCCGTGGCCTGCACCTGTATCGATTCCCAGCTTACCGTCTCCATGCCAGAGCTCCTCTGGCAGTACACCCAAACGAAACGTAGAAGTATGACCAAACACAATAACTTTGTCCATGCATCGGGGGACAGAAGAAACGGCTCACGAATCTCCGTTAATTCTACCGGGCTCTGTGCATGAAGCGGAATGCCCGGCCGAATCCCTGCATGCACAAACACATATTGTTTATACTCGGTCCATAACGGCATGGTTCCAATGAACTGCTGATACTTCATGAAACGGGAAGCCGCAAGCCCAGCTTGTTCCGGCCGTTGATGCAGCCATTTGCGTTCGTTGTTTCCCTGAAGCGCAACGGCACCGGAATCACACAGCTCCTTCACATAATCCAGTGTCCCTGCTGAATCCGGTCCCTTGTTTACATAATCCCCAAGCAGGAACAAGCGGTCCACCTTCGGATCATAATGCACATGCAGCAGAAGAGCTTGCAGCAGATGACCGTAACCATGAACATCCGAAACTGCGTACACCTGGCTCATGGGGCTAGCATGCTGCTGTCTGCATATATCATGGTTTGATCCGGAGACAGTCGTATCCACAATTCGCTTCCGGCATCCACCGTGCAATCATGGAATAAATGAATGGGCTGCCGATCTGCCGTTTCCACAATGACTCTCCATCTTGTCCCTTCGTACACCGTCTGTACCACCGTCACCTTCAGCAGGCTTCCTGCTGCCGAAGTTTCTTCGCTGCATATCCGGATGGATTCAGGATGGATCATTATCACGGCTCTGCCGTCTCCCATATCCCCGCCTGAGCGAAGTCCGGCAATGGGACGCCCGGCAAGTATGGCTTCAGGCTGCCCATTCCGGGCCAGCTCGGCTTCCAGCCATTGTGATATCCCATGAGCTGCGCAACCCAAGGGCTTGCGGTCTCTCAAACAACACCCTCGGCTCCCCGAATTGATCAATTCGTCCATCCCGCAAAATCAGAATCCGATCCGCCACCGTGAATGCCTCCATACGATCATGCGTCACATACAAGGAAGCGATGGATAACTCCCCAGCAGTCTCGCCAGTTCACCGCGCATGTCCGTTCTAAGCTTAACGTCCAGATTAGACAACGGTTCGTCCATCAACAGCAGCTTGGGCTCTGTTGCCAGGGCCCTTGCGATGCCGACGCGCTGCTGCTGTCCACCCGACAGCTGGGCGGGAAGGCGGTCCAATAAGCCCTCCAGCTTCAGAAGCGACTGGAGTCGTTCCAATTTATCCGCCCTGTCTTTAGTGTCCAGCTTCCGGCGCTTCATCCCGTACTCCATATTCTGTTTCACCGTCATATGCGGCCATAGGGCATAATCCTGAAACACCATATTGATAGGCCGATTCTCCGGGGAACATAGTGCCTTCCCCGTTCCACGGTGACACCCGCCATCTCCACCTCGCCTGAATCTATGCGCTGAAGTCCGGCAACCATCTGCAGCAGCGTCGATTTCCCGCAGCCCGATGGACCGAGAATGCAGATGCGTTCTCCTTCCCCACTTCAAACGTGATCGGCTCCAATACTTGCTGTGAGCCGAATGATTTCGATACGCCTTTTACCCTTAAGATCATTCCGCTCCCCATCCCTTCCAAGTCTGATCACACTCTATCGACAACCAATTCCATCTACCGCGATTTCTTGCCATCCAGCCATCGAAATACAAGACGCCCCACTGCTTGAAGCAATACGATGATCAGCACCACGGTACCGCAGCTTACCACGGTAGCAGCCGTAGCATAGCCATAGCGCGAGAATTCAAAAGCTCTGTCGATAACCAGCGGCATCAACGAATAATTAGCTAGGTTTCAGCATCGAGGCCAGGGCCAAATCAAACACGCTGGTTCCAAACGAAGCCAGGATTGCAATAAGCAACGACTGACGCACCATGGGCAGTACGATATCCCGCATCCGCTCGAATACACTTGCCCCTTGGATAGCGGCTGCCTTCAGCATCGTGCTGGACAAATTGCCGAACGCTCCAAGCTGGACCCTGACCGCGTAGGGGATGGCACCTACTATGCCCGCAATCACGAGCAGCGAAGGCTTTCCGTACAAGTGCAAACCAAGCGGTTCCAGCCATTTTTGATTCCATATAAAGATATAGCCAATTCCCAGAACAACACCGGGCACTGCCAATGAAACGATAGAGAACAGCTGAAGCAGCGGTTTTAGCCTCGACTCCGTGAAGGTCAGCATATAGGCAACAACAAACCCGATCAGCATGCTAAACAATGCGGCAGCGGCTGCAATGGCAAGTGAATGATACATTCCTTCCAGATAACCCAGCAGTATGGTCCCCAGCCTGCCCTGCAAATAATTCACGATAATGATCGAGCGTAAAATTACCCACATTCAGGCCGCCGCCTGCCTGTTTCAGCAGAGATACCGCAGCACTCGTCCCAATCGGAATCCCGAGGCTCACAACAAGAAAAACCGTAATCGACAGATTGTAAATCCACGCAAAACGCGGCTTCACCTTCTCCAGCTTGACGGCTCTCGCATTCAGAAAGTCAAATCTGGATTTGCGAAGGGTCACCATAAGCAGAGTCATCGCCAGTGCCAGGATCAAGACCAGGTAAAAGGCCAGCACTCCCGCCATATCAAAACGTACAGGCGACTGGTAAATAGCCGAGTAAATGGAGTAGGTCAGCGTGGGGAATTTATACACCGTTGCCAATGCGGCAGGCAGCCCGAAATCGCCGATTGAATCCATAAAAACCAAGGTCCAGCCCGCTGCATATGAAGGCAGCGCCAATGGCAGCTCGACGGTTCTCCACACGGTGAACGGCTTGGCGCCGTTCAGTCTGGCCGCGTAACCAAACTGCCGGATATTCCATTCCGATGCGGCCATGATAGCCAGATAAGCCAGCGGAAACTTACTAAGCGACATGACAAACACTAGTCCGGCTTATTGAAAAATGAACGAGGTAACCCACGTCAGACCCAGCCACTGATGAACCAGTCCATCCGCACTCGCAAACAATACCCAGCCCTGTGCAATCATGAAGGAGGGAGCGATCAGCAGCACCCAAGCTGTCATATCCAGCAACCTCGCTGCGGCAAAATTCCATCTTGCCCGTATAGTAGCCAGAACGCCTCCGATGATCGTACCAAACGTGGCCGTTCCCAGCGCTAATGTGACTGAATTCAGGAGGGATTGTTTCCACAGCGGACGATGAAATATTTCTCCGATCAAACCCAGGCTGCTGGACTGAATCTGCCCGAAAAAGAGTCCGGGAAATATCACGTTGATCAGAACGGCGAGCAGCGGCAAAAAATAAAAACAAACAGGAGGAGGGTTACCCCGCCTCCATAGCGAGCTTCCGAAGTATTCATGTAATCTGCCTACCTTACGTTCTGATCCGCAAACCAGGTTTTGATCTCAACTTCATGCTCGGAGGCCCACTTTGCAGAAGGCAGCATAAAGGCACCGTTTGGTTCACGTTCACTTCGTGCTTAAGCACACCTTCAACCAGAGGAGTGAAGAAGCTGTCCGTTGAATCCAGCGCCGTTAACATCTGCTGTGTCTCGGGTTTCAGCATATATTCAACAAACGCCTTGGCCGCAGCCGGATTCTTGGCCTGTTTGCTGATCGCTACCACACGAAGGCTCCCGGGTGCCCCCTCCTCCGGCCAAATCACCTCAATGGGCTCACCTGCAAGTTTCAGTTCATAAGCATTGTGCTCCTGAAGTGCCGCAACCTCGATCTCTCCGCTTAACAAGGCTTTGCCTACCGGGCCGTTCTTGGGATAAACATGGAGTCCCTTCTCAAAACGCTGCGCATATTTCTGCTCCGCCTCCGCTACGCCCCACTGTTCAAAAACGCAGATACGAGTGGATAGGCAGGCGCTGCTACAGCAGGATCTGCATGACCGACTGGACCGTCATAGTCAAAAAATTGTTCCCATGTGGTCGGAGCCTTCTCTGGCGATATCCGATCCGTGTTATAAGCAATCACGCCAGCTGCATGAATGCCGACCGGGAAATAGGCGAAATCCTCCGGCACATAAGCTTTCCCGTTCTCGGACAGATTCCCCAGATTCTGGGGCTGCCAGCCTGTCATCAGAAAATCGCGGTCAGCTAAATTCCGCACCGATCCGTGACCGTCCATCATCAACACGTCCCACTGCGGGTTCCCCTGCTCGGCCTCTATTTTGGCCAATGCTTCTCCCCGCCATAATGCACGGCTTCAATCTTGAAGCCTGTCTCTTCCATAAACTTCGGAGCAATGAAATCCACAAAATCATTTCCGTATAGATAGATCGTTTCCCCGGTGTCTTCAACCTTGTCGTTACCTGAGGACACCTCCGATTGCCCCGAAGCCCCACTTCCGCTGGCGATGGGTACGGTGGTTTCTCCCGATCGGACCGTTTGCTGTCCATCGGATTGCGCGCATGCCGACAATAGCCACATGAGTGCGGTTAATGCAAACAACATCCCATATTTGAAACCTGTCTTTTTATTCATGTCACCCTCCTGTTTCGAATTGGCCTTCTTGATTCCATTTCAGCATAACGCCCCAGATTCAATTAAAAATTATCGCTGCGTTAACAAAGAGTTAAATAATATCTATCAAATGAAGGATAAGATTAATAATATCGATGATGAAACTGGAAGAAAGGATGTAATCCATGAACTTACAGCAATTAAAAGTGTTTGTGCTCACCGTGGAGCTGAAGAAGCTGTACCTTGTAGCTCAAGAGCTTGGCATCACCCAGCCAACCGTCACCTTCCATCTGAACAAGCTGCAGGAAGAGCTTGGCATCGCTCTGTTTCATACCAAGTCCTATCATGTCATCAAGCTTACGGAAGCTACCACGCCTTCTATCATTACGCATCACAGATCCATTCCCTGTCCGAGCAAGCTGAATCGACAATGGACATATACCGGGGAACGGCCGCGGGGGTTCTCGCCATTGGCAGCACCCATACGCCAGCCACCTATCTGTTGCCGCCGCTCTTGCAGCAGCTGAAGCTCAATTATCCAGGGCTGTCCATCATGCTGGATGTCCGTCCGGCAGCCTATATCCTCGAAAAATCAAAAATATGAGCTCGATGTCGGCATCATCTCGAACACGCAAGTGGAGGACCCTGAATTCATCGCCCAGCCGCTGATTCATGATGATCTCGTGCTTATATTCGCGCCGGACCATCCCTTCGGGAGTTCAGAAGATTTGTTTCCGGAGGATCTGGCCGGACATCCCTTCGTATCCCATGAACCGGGCTCCATTAGTAAGCGGCTTATTGACCGCTGGGCGGACAAACATCGGTTGCAGCTTCAGGTTTCGATGGAGATCTCGGGTACCGAGGCACTGAAATCAGCGGTGCGGCACCGTCTCGGGTATGGCATGATTGCAGAAGCCGCCATCCAGGAGGACCTCGCAGAGGGCAAACTTCGTTCGCGGCCCATCCCGTCCTGGCTGCCTGAACGCCAGATCTATGCCGTTCGGCACCGCAATAAACTGATTAGTCCGGCACTGCGAATGTTCTGGAGAAATCTCATGGACAATTTTTCATCTCAACAGACGAATCATGTTCGAGATCAGTTTTAAGTTTCATTCCGCTATATTTCGTATTCTTCTAAAA
The DNA here is from genome assembly GCA_012656105.1 of Phytophthora syringae. Taxonomy (NCBI): domain Eukaryota; phylum Oomycota; class Peronosporomycetes; order Peronosporales; family Peronosporaceae; genus Phytophthora; species Phytophthora syringae. The sequence goes on from JAAKBD010000004.1 coordinate 123,957, forward strand.
AGGGGTAGAATAGTAAGGTGCGGCATTCTGGTATGCCAATGTTAATCCAAGGAGGATCCTAAATGATGAGTGTTGATTATAAAGCGTATTTCGCTGAACACCGCGAAACCCATCTGAACGAATTGAAGGAATGGTTGTCCATTCCGAGCATTTCCGCCCTGTCCGAGCACAAAGGCGACGTTGCCAAGGCAGCAGAATGGCTTGCTGGCAAGCTTAGAGAGGCTGGGCTTGAGCATGTCGAGGTTCATCAGACGGCAGGACACCCTATTATTACGGCGGATCATCTGCATGCGGAAGGCAAGCCGACCCTACTCGTATACGGCCATTACGATGTGCAGCTAGACCCGCTGCATCTGTGGGAAACTCCGCCGTTTGAGCCGGATATTCGCAACGGCAAGCTGTACGCGCGCGGCGCTACGGACGACAAAGGACAGCTCTTCCTGCATGTCAAAGCTGTCGAAGCTATTTTGAAACAGGAGAAGGAGCTTCCGGTCAACATCAAGTTTTGTATCGAAGGCGAGGAAGAGGTATCCAGTCCAAACCTGCCGCTCTATCTCGACAACCATAAGGACAAGCTTGCGGCGGATGCCATTGTGATCTCGGATACGTCCCTGCTCGCACCTGGTAAATGGCTATTTCTACGGGCCTCCGCGGATTATGCTCCCTGGAGCTGTCACTCGAAACAGCCAATACCGACCTGCATTCCGGTACATATGGCGGCGGGGTCCCTAACGCGCTGCATGCCCTCGTCTCCCTGCTCTCCTCGCTCCATGATGAGCAAGGCCGTGTCGCTGTCAAAGGCTTCTATGACGGTGTACTTGAGCTGTCCCCGGAAATGCGCGAGGAATTTGCCAAGCAGGAATTTGACGAGGAGAAGCTGAAGCGGGATCTCGGCCTCGATTCCCTGTATGGTGAAGAAGGCTTCTCCTTCGTGGAACGGGTAGGTGCACGTCCTACGCTAGAGCTGAACGGGGTGTACGGCGGATTCCAGGGCGAGGGCAGCAAGACCGTCATTCCGAAGGAAGCCCACGCCAAAATCACGTGCCGCCTGGTGGCGAACCAGGATCCGCAAGCAGTTCTTGACGCAATTGAAGCACACTTGCATGCTCACACTCCGGTCGGTTCGAAGCTAACGTTCAAACCGAAGGAAAAAGCGTTTGCCTTCAACATCGATCCATCCCATCCGATGCTGCAAAAAGCGGCGGATGCCTTCGAGAATGTGTACGGCACACGTGCCCTGTTCACGAAGGACGGCGGCTCCATTCCAATCGTGGAGAAGCTGTCCAGCACATTGAACGCCCCTGCGGTCATGATGGGCTACGGCTTGCCGGATGAGAATCTGCATGCTCCGAATGAGCATTTTAATCTGGAGAATTTCGATAAAGGGCTGCTGACAGCAGTGGAGTATTTAAAGCTGGTATAAGAAGGCTTCTGCAGTACAGTTACCGCCCGTCGGCGGTTCATGACTGAAAGAGTCAACTAAGATTTTGTCTCCCTTCGGGAGACTCCATCGTTTGCACAGACAAGAGGGTTGAGGTGTACACTTCAGCCCTCTTGCTTTGTTTTTGCATGGAAAACGCTGCGAGTGCTGTGATTCTGCACTCGCAGCGTGGGCGGTAGTGCGCAGTGCTGCGGATCTGCACACGCTAACGTTTGGGGCTGGGCTGTGGGGGGCGCACTCGCTAACGTTTGGGGCTGGGCTGTGCGCCGTGGGCCTATTAGCCTCTTTTTGTGTTGAACCATCCGTTCGTTGCCCCCGCTTCCCTACTCTCTACTCTCTACTCTCTACTCTCTCTCTCTACTCTACTCTCTACACTCTACACTCTACACTCTACACTCTACTCTCTACTCTCTACCTCTACTCTCTACCTCTACTCTCTACCTCTACTCTCTACCTCTACCTCTACTCTCTACCTCTACCTCTACCTCTACCTCCACTCCCTACTCTCTACCTTTCTACTGCTTACTCCCTCCCGACTCTCCCCTCCTCCTCTATTTGGTTAACGGACCGACAGGACCTTATTGGCTTAGAAAGGTCCAATTCACAATTCTAATGGACCTAAGGATCGCTATTCCCAGATTTAGAGGTAACTTCACCCGTTTTTAGACATATAACGGCCTCTCGGTCCGTTAGTCTCAAAATCAGGCTATTTTATCTAAAATAGCGGCTCTCAAGTCCGTTACTGCAGGAAATGACCAGCAAACAGCCATATCGAACTCACGCGAGCACTTCCAAAAATGTCCAGGAAACAGACTATATCGAGGTCACATGAGCACACCAGGAAATGCTCAGCAGACTATACCGAGTTCACATGAGGACTGCCAAGAATTACTGGGAAAGCAGACCATGCCGAGGTCATGCGCTTGGTTAACGGACCGACAGGACCTTATTAGCTTAAAAGGTCCAGTTCAAAAATCTAATGGACCTGAGGATCGCTATTCGCAGATTTAGAGGTAACTTCGCCCGTTTTTCAGACAAATAACGGCCTCCCTGTCCGTTAGTCTCAAAATCAGGCTATTTTATCTAAAATAGCGGCTCTTAAGTCCGTTACTGCCAGGAAATGACCAGCAAACAGACCATATCGCTCATGCGAGAACTTCCAAAAATGTCCAGAAAACAGACTATACCGAGGTCACACGAGCACTGCCAAGAAATGTTCAGCAGACTATACCGAGTTCACATGAGTGCTGTCAAGAATTACTGGGAAAGCAGGCCATGCCGAGATCACGCGCTTGGTTAACGGACCGACAGGACCTTATTAGCTTAAAATGGTCCAATTCACAACTCTAATGGACCTGAGGAACGCTATTCCCAGATTTAGAGGTAACTTCGCCCGTTTTTAGACAAATAACACCTCCCTGTCCGTTAGTCTCAAAATCAGGCTATTTTATCTAAAATAGCGGCTCTCAAGTCCGTTACTGCCAGGAAATGACCAGCAAACAGACCGTATCGAACTCATGCGAGCACTTCCAAAAATGTCCAGCCAACAGACTATACCGAGGTCACATGAGCACACCAGGAAATGTTCAGCAGACTATACCGAGGTCACATGAGGATTGCCAAGAATTACTGCGAAAGCAGGCCATGCGGAGTCACGTGCTAGGTTAACGGACCGACAGGACCTTATTGGCTTAGAAAGGTCCGATTCACAATTCTAATGGACCTGAGGAACGCTATTTCCAGATTTAGAGGTAACTTCGCCCGTTTTTAGACAAATAACGGCCTTCCTGTCCGTTAGTCTCAAAATCAGGCTATTTTAACTAAAATAGCGGCTCTCAGGTCCATTACTGCAGGAAATGTTCAGCAAACAGACCATACCCAGCTCACACGAGCACCAACAGAATATACTCAGCAAACAGGTTATTTCGAAGTCACATGAGCACACCAGGAAATGTCCAGAAAACAGACTATACCGATTTCCCATGAGGAGTGCCAAGAATTACTGGGAAAGCAGACCATGCCGAGGTCACGCGCTTGGTTAACGGACCGACAGGACCTTATTGGCTTAGAAAGGTCCAATTCACAATTCTAATGGACCTGAGGAACGCTATTTCCAGATTTAGAGGTAACTTCGCCCGTTTTTAGACAAATAACGGCCTCTCGGTCCGTTAGTCTCAAAATCAGGCTGTTTTATCTAAAATAGCGGCTCTCAGGTCCGTTACTCCCAGGAAATGACCAGCAAACAAACCATATCGAACTCATGCGAGCACTTCCAAAAATGACCAGCAAACAGACTATACCGAGTTCACATGAGGACTGCCAAGAATTACTGGGAAAGCAGACCATGCCGAGGTCACGCGCTTGGTTAACGGACCGACAGGAACTTATTGGCTTAGAAAGGTCCAATTCAAAAATCTAAGGGACATGAGGACCGCTATTCGCAGATTTAGAGGTAACTTCGCCCGTTTTTAGACATATAACGGCCTCTCGGTCCGTTAGTCTCAAAATCAGGCTATTTTATCTAAAATAGCGGCTCTCAGGTCCGTTACTCCCAGGAAATCTTCAGCAAACAGACCATGCCGAGGTCACGCGCTTGGTTAACGGACCGACAGGACCTTATTGACTTAGAAAGGTCCAATTCAAAAATCTAAGGGACATGAGGACCGCTATTCGCAGATTTAGAGGTAACTTCGCCCGTTTTTAGACATATAACGGCCTCTCGGTCCGTTAGTCTCAAAATCAGGCTATTTTATCTAAAATAGCGGCTCTCAGGTCCGTTACTGCAGGAAATGTCCAGCAAACAGACCATACCCAGCTCACGCGAGCACCACCAAGAAATGTTCAGCAAACGGACTACACCCAGCTCACGCAAGTACTGTCAAAAATTGTTTGGCAAGCACACGCGATTAATTATCGGCCACGCGCCGAGTAACAAAGACTAAGCAGCCGTCCGCAACCCCTGTTCATAACCAAACACACGATAGAAACAACCTCGTTAGGATTAGGGATCGACTCATTAAAATCAATGAGAACGAACGATGCCGTGAGGATCTCATATTTAGGATTAACCTCCTGCGCAGGACTGCATGATCATTAAGGAACTTGGTCATGATATCCACTATGTAGTAGAAGAAGCGAGTGCGTTACCCCATTCATCTGCTTAGCCGCTAGGCATTCGAGGGTTGCTTGCTTTTTATGTTTTTCATACTGTTCAGAGTGAACGTGATTTTGCAATCTGTACAATCCATGCTTGCATGAATATCCATATCCATGTTCGCAAATATGTAAAAATGGGTAAGAAAAAAGGGAGATTCATCGCATAAGGAGGGTACGTATGAGAGCAGTCACATATCAAGGTGCAAAAGACATTCAGGTCAAACAAGTTGAGGATCCTACCATTCAGACCCAGGACGATATGATCGTCCGCATTACATCGACGGCCATTTGCGGTTCCGATCTTCATATCTACCAAGGAGCTCTGCCTGCGGCAAGGATTATGTCATCGGTCATGAGCCGATGGGGATTGTGGAAGAAGTCGGGGCAAACGTGACGCGCGTGAAAAGGGCGATCGCGTCGTGCTCCCGTTCAATGTGTCATGCGGCCATTGCTACTATTGCAACCACGATATGGAGAGCCAATGCGACAACTCCAACGGAAACCACGATATCCATACAGGCGGTTATTTGGGTTTCACCGAACGCTACGGAAACTACCCGGGCGGCCAAGCAGAATTTTGAGAGTTCCGTACGGAAACTTTATGCCGCTGGTCATTCCGGAGTCGTGCGAGCTGGAGGATGAGGCCCTTCTCTTCTTGTCCGACGTCCTGCCCACAGCATATTGGAGTGTGGAGAATGCTTAGGTGTGAAGCCGGGCGATATCGTAACGGTGCTTGGATGCGGGCCCATCGGTCTGATGGCGCAGAAATTCGCGTGGATGAAAGGGGCTAAACGGGTCATCGCCGTTGACCGTCTCCTTACCGATTACAAAAGGCAAAGCAGATGAACAACGTGGAGATCTACAATTTTGAAGATTATGATGATATGGGCGCATACATCCGCGAAATTACCAAGGGTGGATCGGATATCGTCATAGATTGCGTGGGTATGGACGGCAAGAAATCCCCTTTGGAAGCCATCGGTCAGAAGCTGAAGATCCAGGGCGGTACGTTGAGTGCAATCGATATCGCGATCGAGGCTGTCCGTAAATTCGGTACCGTTCAGATAACGGGCGTATATGGCTCTTTATATAACATGTTCCCGCTGGGGCATATCTTTGAGAGAAACATTACCCTGACCATGGGACAGGCCCCCGTGATCCATTACATGCCGGAGCTGTTCAAGAAAATCACGGTATGAATTCGATCCAACCGAAATTGTATCTCACCGGATTCCACTGGAACAAGCAAGTGAAGCCTACCGGATATTCTATGAGCACGAAGATGAATGCACCAAGGTGGTTTTAAAGCCCTAAGCTCCATCATTTCCGATGAGTTCCAGTGAACCAAAACCAAGCAGTCCCTCACGGCCATAGGCTGTGAAACTCTGCTTGGTTTTTCGTTTTGAGCTGTCTCCATATTCAAATCGCTCTATGTAAGCAAGCTCGGCTTCCGCTGGATACAAACGGAATAACGCCTACCATCCTTACAGAGATACCAATACTAGCATGCAAGAAATAGATACCTCTTACCTATCTATTGTGAATTTTTCATATGTTGAAATAATAACGCCTATCGGCTATCTTATTCACTTGCTTTTCTCGCATTCACACGAATAATTGTCCCGCAAGGGTCGGATATCCAGTAGCCTTTCGAATTCTCATGGACCTCCACCTCGTCTCTGCGGCTCACCCCATGCTCCTGCAGATACTCAGCTGCCTCATCCAAATCGTTGGCACCCACCTCCAGCCACACATCCTGCTGGGCATAATTGATCATGCAATCCAGCCACAAGGTGTTAGGGCCATGCTGAAAGGCATGAGCATTATCCTTATAACCCAAATACGGCAGCTTCAATATTTCCTTGTAAAAATGCACGGTTTCGTCATACTTGAATTTTGGAATTTTGAGTGCGATATTATTACCGCCGAGAAACCGAATATCCGCTAATGACATGATACCAACCTCCATTTCGTTGTTTAGAGACAGTGTATCAGACAGACTGCAGCAAAATTCTTCCGGATTGCTGAATTACTGAATTCTCTCGACAATTTCATGAACCTGAAATAGGTTTATACCAAGCTTTGGCACATATGTCCGAAATCCATCATACCAATCCAATACTTCTTGAGCGCGATTTTAGCATAATCTCGACCTCCTGCTCTCCGAATGGAGTCGCCAAGTGAATGGAGAAAATCTGATTGCTGGCAATATAAAGTGTCATCACAATCACTCCGGAATTATATTCTATTGAACGCTTCATCACTGACCATAACTGTCAGGAATTATTAGATATACTCGACTTGCAGCAGCACAATCAATCTAATGCAAAGCGAGGGTTACACATGAACATGAGTATCGAGGATTTTAATGCAGAATGGTTAAAAGAAGCCCGCATAACGGAACAAGTCATGGACGCTTTGACCGACGACTCCCTAAAAACGGCGATTACGGATCAGCACCGCACCCTTGGTCAGCTGGCTTGGCATTTGGTGATGTCGATTCAGTATATGAACATGCTCGGACTACAATTTGAAGGCCCGTCTCGCGAGCAAGAAATCCCGGATTCCGCTGCCGAGATTCAGGCTAGTTATCGCCGCATCCGACATGCCCTTCTGGATGCCGTTAAGTCGCAGTGGAGTGAGGAAGATCTTCAAGAAACACGAGAATTCGATGGAGAGCTTTGGACTAACGCGGGATTCCTGCACTTCACCCTCATGCATCAAACCCATCACCGTGGACAAATGACGGTGCTGATGAGACAAGCTAAGCCTGCGCATTCCCGAACTTTACGGTCCGACCTACGATTCCTGGATCGATAGAGGCATGGACCCTTTAGTGTAAAAGGATACAATCTACTCGAACGCGTACTCCAGACCATCTTCAACTGAAAGGGGCGCCCCTGATGTCCAAAGCAGACAATATGCTGTCAATCCTGTGGATGCTTCGCTCAGGTAGAAAGGTGACCGCACATCAAATCGCTGATGAGCTGGAAATCCATGTTCGAACGGTATACCGTTGTATCGATTCCTTATGCGCCAGCGGTGCGCCGATCATCGCCGATTCAGGACCGAACGGCGGATTCCGGATTCTGGGTCATTTTGCGGAATCCCCGCTGCTGTTTGATGCCGAAGAACAGAAGGCATTGGTTCACGCTTCGATTTTTGCCAAAGAAATGGCTATCCATTCACCGATGTGCTACAGCGGGCCATCGACAAGTTGAAGCGTTATACGAATGAGAAGCAGCTTCATCAAATGGAGCGGCACAGCAGCGGCCTCTCGGTATTGCAGCCCCCGTACATGAAGAGCAGCGATCGCTGCTTCAAGTGCTGGAGACTTCCTCCGCACACGGTCAAACCTTGAAGATGATCTATTCAAACGGCCGTGAGGGCGGCACCGTCTCCCGTGACTTTGACCCTTACAGCATCATCCATTGGAAAGGGCAATGGTATGCCGCCGGATACTGCCGCTTGCGTCAAGAAATACGCAATTTCCGTGTGGATCGAATCATCGGACTGGAGATGACGGACCAACATTTCGAGCGGCCCGCTGATTTTTCGGCCAGGGATGCATTGCTTGGCGCTCTGCTGCCCGATCCCGGCAACCATGAACCTCTCGTTACGGTCGTCATACAGGGGCATGAGCATGTTCTGAATGAATTAAGTCAACACTGGTTATTCGGACATGCCCTTGTCAAACGTCTGCCTGGAGAAGCCCATTTCCAATTAGGCTCGTCCTCACTGACAGCCTACGTTCCCTATTTCCTTCTCCCCTACGGCAAATCTTTACACATCCTTGAGCCTGCCTCTCTCGTCTTGAAACTGTCAGAGATAACAACGGACATGGCGCACCATTATGAACAAATGATAACGGCGATGACCAATAATGAAGGGTGATAACGATGGAAAAATTTGCGATGTACGGCAAGCTGATTGCCCATCCGGGCAAGCGTGATGAACTTGCGGAGATCCTGCTCGAAGCAGCAGCGTTACTTCGTGATAACAAAGATTGTGAGCTTTATATCGTCAATGTCTCGGACAGCGATCCGAATGCTGTATGGGTCACGGAATTGTGGAGCAGCCAAGACGCACATGCAGCATCACTGGAGGGAGCCGACACTTCCGAGCTGCTGAAGCGCGGACGCCTGCTGATTCTTAGCGCTGAACCGCTTAAGCTGAAGCCGCTTGGAGGTAAAGGATTCTAGGTTTATACAAGCAAAGAGGCTGTCCCCGATTGAAACTTGGGGGACAGCCTCTTCCGTTATATATTGTTACGATATTCCGAAGGACTGTAACCTACTTCTTTGCGGAATGTTTTCGAGAAATAATTGGCTGACTCAAAGTGGTAGCGTCCGCAATCTCCTTTATGCTCAGAGGCGTTGTTCTAAGCATAAGTTTAGCCTGCTCCATTCGCTTGAGGCTCAAGTATTTCTGCGGCGTGATTCCGAAATGCCGTTTGAAGTACTTAATAAAATAATTCGGATGCAAATGCAATGTCCCCGCCATCTGCTCCAGCGTGATCTCTTCGTGCAGGTGGTTTTTGATAAACTGCTGCACGGTGTGAAGCCTGCTCATATCCTCCATTTTGTCCGCATGAATCTGAGGCTGCTGTTGATCGAACACCCTGGAGAGAATATCCAGCATCACCGACTTCTCCTTCAAGCGAGCGGCGATGGAACGGGTGCGATGCGCATCGACCAGCTGCTGGAATAACAGGGGCATCTCCGCATTGTCCGTTAAGTCATAGCTGTAGGGAACGTTCAGCCAAGAAAATACATCCGAATCGCCCACAGTCGCCGAGAAGTGCGACCAATATTTCAGATAGGGACGGCCGCTGATGACAGAATAGGACTGCTTGGTCCTTAGGCATCAGAATCAATTGACCCGGGACAGGATACAGTTCCTCATCGCCGATCTTTACCCATCCTTCACCATCCAGAATAAAATAGAGCTTGTTGTAGGACACGGTATAGTCGAATTCCTTCCACTCCGGCCAGCACTGCGTTCTCTCTGCCTCCCAGATCTGGACCTGCATATTCAGGAGCATTTGCTGGATAGCTTCATGTTCATTTCGTTCATTCTTCATCTTCGATTGTCCTCTAAAGTTATTATAATACCCGTCAGAGTTAAGTAATTATCTATTCATACTAACACATTCTTGTTAAAATCAAACTCGACAATTCCAAGAATCGGAGGTTTGATTCCATGACAACGACTACCACTCCCAGCAATCAAGTCATTCAAGATCGAAACCAGCGTGTGCAATGGTTCCAGAACGACCGTTTCGGCATGTTTATCCACTGGGGTCTCTACTCGATTCCGGCAAGAGGCGAATGGCTTCGAAGTTCGGAACAGATGAGTATCGAAGACTATCAGACGTATTTTGATGAATTTGACCCCGTAGACTATAACCCCGGGAATGGGCCAAGGCCGCCAAGAAAGCTGGCATGAAATACGCGGTGCTTACGGCCAAGCATCATGATGGATTCTGTTTGTTCGACAGCAAGCTGACTGACTATAAATCAACGAATACCAAAGTAACCGGGACCTCGTGCAGGAGTTTCTGGAAGCTTTCCGCGAGGAAGGTCTGAAAGTCGGCCTCTACTTCTCCCTCATCGACTGGCATCATGAAGACTATCCTGCTTATGGAGACCGCATTCATCCGATGCGGGGCAACGAATCCTTCAAGCGCGATCCGAAAAACTTCGACCGTTACCTGGATTACATGCATGGCCAGGTACACGAGCTGCTGACAGGCTATGGCAAGCTCGATATAATGTGGTTTGACTTCTCGTATGATACGATGCGCGGCGAGGTATGGCGCGCTACCGAGCTCATGAAAATGATTCGCGAGCTGCAGCCGCACATTCTCATCGATAATCGGCTGGAGGGCAGCGGCGAGAGCGGCGGCAGCATCTATACCAGCGATCCTTCCATTTACAGCGGTGATTTTGCTTCGCCCGAACAGATCATTCCACCGCATGGTGTCGTAGATGTTACAGGCGCCCCGATTCCATGGGAAGCCTGCATTACGCTGAACAATAACTGGGGTTATGCAGCAGCCGACCGCAATTACAAGTCCTCAACGACCATAATCCGCAAGCTGGTGGAATGCGTAAGCAAGAATGGCAACATGCTGCTGAACGTTGGACCTGACGCCAAAGGTGTCATTCCCAAGGAAAGCCTCGACGTGCTGGAGGAAATCGGTGACTGGATGAGCAAGAACAGCGACAGCATCTACGGCTGCGCGGCTGCGGATTATCCTAAGCCGGATTGGGGACGCTACACGCAAAAGGCAACAAACTGTACGCCCATGTCTTCGAGGAGTCCATTGGACCGATCAATCTCATCGGCATGGCCGACAAGGTGAAGAAGGCCCGCCTGCTGGCGGACGGATACGAATTGTTCCTCAGCCGCCCCTGGAGCGCAGCGGAATTCACCGAGGATGCGTTTGTGAATTTCGCCCGGCCGGAGCACTTCACTTATCCACTTCCGGACAAACGCAATACCGTGATTGAACTCGAGCTGATTGACGAACCGGATCGTTCGTAACGATACGATTGCATCATCCGAACCGTATATTTTGCCATAAAAGCCAGACGTGATGTTTCGACATCACGTCTGGCTCTTTTCATGTTCTACATACCCACATCCTCCCGCATCCAGCCGCGAGTCAGTAGCGCAAACCCTATTTCAGCAGCCCACGGGCCTGATTGAATCTGGCCACAAATGATCCTCAATCATGCGATAGATGAGCCAGTATATTGACTAACTTGCCATACGGATCCCGGACGAAAAATCGCCGGACTCCCCATGGCTCGTCAACAGGACCATACTCAATGCGAAAGCCTGCTCCCTTCATGTCCTTCAGCACAGTCTCTATATCATCCACTTCGATTGACAGATCCGGCACAGGCGTGCCGCCGCCTCCTTCCGAAGCAAAGCTGAGCTGAATGGTCATCATATCCTGCGAGCCATAGGTTGCAATCCAGCCATGATCCATTAATACATCCAGACCTAACACATCTTGATAAAACGTCTTTGCGGCTGCGATCTCCTTTGTGCCAATATTAGCGACGATTCGTTTGACTCTCATGTTCTCCCCCATTTCTCAGTGTTGAGATACCCCATCGAAACGACGGAATCCTCTTCATCCGTGATATCCTGTCTAAAGTATAACAAATATTTCCAATAAAAACAGACTTCCCTCCAACCTGTCCATAATTCTTGCTCCCCATACCATAGGGCTCCAAGATGAGTCGGCAAACGCGCCCCTGATGACAGGTTCTCCGAAACACAGAGCACGGAATACAGAACAAAAACACAAAACACAAAATACAAAACACAAAACACAAAACACAAAACACAAAACACAAAATACAAAATACAAAACACAAAACACAAAACACAAAATACAAAATACAAAACACAAAACACAAAACACAAAACACAAAACACAAAATACAAAATACAAAAAAACGGCATTTCTGCCGTTTTCGAATGTTGAGCAGGAGTGTCTGCCTGCCCTGAAACCTACCCCTTCGTTCCGCCCTGCAGCCCGAAGCCCTTGGACATAAACTGCTGGGAGAGAATGTACATGATGATCGCCGGAATGGCATACAACACCGAGAAGGCGGCCAAGCTGCCGTAATCCACCATGCCGTACTGCCCGAAGAACTGATACAGCTTCAGGGAGGCAGGGAATTTTTCAGGCGATTGCAGCAGGATATACGGAACGAAGAAATTGCCCCAGCTGCCGGAGAAGGTAAAGATCGCCACGGTGCAAATCCCCGGCACCATCAGCGGTGCAACCACCTTACGCATTCCCGTAAACACGGAAGCTCCGTCCACCCAGGCGGCTTCCTCCAGATCATTCGGCACGGAATCCATGAAATTCTTCATCATCCATATCCCGTATGGCATCGATGACGCTACATAGAACAGAATAACGCCAAAGATATTGTCATACAGCTTCAATCCAAGGAACAATTGGTATACAGGCACCATAACGGCCGTAATCGGCAGGGATGTCATGAACAGAATGGTCAGCATAAAGGGTTTCTTGTATTTCATCTGATATCGGGACAACGGATAGGCTGCGAGCAGGGCCAACAGGACAACAAGGATGGCTTGGCCAAGCGACATCACCAGGCCAATGAGATAAGCACGCTGATTCTCGCTGCTAGTAATGACTTCTACATAGTTGGCATTAATTTTGCTGGGTACCTTCAAGGATTGCATCGCGTTGGGGTCAACTGAGGCCACAAGCACCCAGAGCAGCGGCAGCACAAAACAGATTCCGATCCCCGCAAGAATGGCATAGGGCAGGATTCGATAGACTAATTTACGTTGTTTGGCATTCATATGATCTCACCTCTGGTTACTCTTTCATCGACCTGATATACAGCAGACTTAACACAATTCCGATCAGCAGCAGCAGCAAAGATATCGCGGTTCCATAACCTAACTGATAGTTCACAAACGCCTGATTGTACATGAAGATGGGCAGCGTTGTGGTCGAATTCCCCGGACCGCCGCGGTCATCGCGTAGATGAGCCCAAATACGCCCAGCGTCTGTAATGTAACCAGCATCATATTGGTTGTAATGGTTCCTTTAATATAAGGGACAATAATGCGCGTGAAGATCTTCCACTTGGACGCACCGTCCACCACCGCCGCCTCCTCGATCTCGTTGGGCACATCATCCAATGCAGCTTGGAACACCAGCATGGAGAAGGCGGTGCCATGCCAAATGTTCGCAAGAATGATGGTTAGCATCGGAACCGTAAATAACCAGGTCACCTCCGAAAATCCGAAAAAGGTAATGATTGCATTCAGCGTGCCTTCATCTCCGAAGAAGCTGTACAAGCACAGGGCACATACAATTTCAGGCGTTACCCAGTAACCAGCACAATCGTTCCGATCACCCGCCGAAAGGTTTTATTCCTCTGCTTCATCAGGAGTGCGATGAGAAATCCCAGCACCTGCTGCCCGATGACCGCCGATCCGATAAGGAAAATAAGCGTATTCCAGATACTGATCCTGACCGTAGGATCTTGGAACATCCGGGCATAGTTATCGAAGCCGATAAATTTAAGCTCCCTCGCCGCTTCGCCTGTTAACGCCAAATTCGTAAAGGAATAGAAGAACGTTAGCAGGATCGGATATACAAAAACACGAGCATAATCGCGATTGAAGGAAGTAAAAAGAAGAGCCAGGTATACGATTTTTTCGTTTAGGGTAAACATCCACGGACAGACTGCTCATGTATAGTTCTCCTTCCATGCTGATCATCTGAAAAACCGCTTGCCCAAGCCTCCGTGTAATAAGGGAGGACTTGAGCAAGCATTGCGTGGCTATATCGAACTATTTCTCCACCACATGATCCGCCCCGACAATGCGGGTGACATCCTGCGCATATTTATTCATTGCGTCCGCAGGCGAGGTTCCCGTTGCCACCGACTCCACCATCGTCTGAATCTGTGTTGACACTTCCGGATATTTCTCTTGTGCTGGTCTGAACTCTGCGTTCTTGAGGTACTCCGTCGCAATTTCGTTAAATGGCATTTTTGTATATTCCGGATCCTTGGCTACATCGGCACGTACCGTGATATTACCGGACGCCATCACGAGCTTCTGGGTGTTTTCCTTATTCAGTGCATATTGGATGAAGGCCCAAGCCTCGTCTATATTCTTCGAATGGCTTGGAATCGATAATGCCCATCCTCCGGCCAGCGTGATCGAGCCAGGGTCCTGCCCTTGGCTGGTCGGCATTGGCGCGAAGCCTAACACATCCTTGTATTCAGGCCATGGGGCTGCGCCGGATTCCATATAGTTGCCTGTGATCCATGAGCCGTCAAGGAAATCGCCAGCTTGCCTTGCGGCAAGTATTCACGGGAAGCTGTATTGCCTGCCTGACCATTCAATACTTTGGACAGTGGCGGTCCAAGCTTCTCTTTATTGACCGTCTCCACAAAGGTCAGCGCATCGAGAATGCCCTGGCTTTTGGTAATCCATTTGCTGCCAGCATCGTCATACAGTCTTTCACCTGTACCGTAGAGGAGCATTTCATAGGTTTGCATGGAAGTGGCTTCGCCTGTTGCCTTGCCCATATTCATCCAAATTGGCACCACATCAGGCGTTTTCTCCTTGATGGTTCGCGCGGCACTTAAGACGTCCTCCCAAGTCTTCGGCTGCCAGTCCTCGGGAAGACCCGCTTGTTTAAAAATGTCCTTGTTATACCAGAGTCCCCTGGAATCCGTATTGTACGGCACTCCGTATACCTTGCCATCGCTGGCCGTAACTCCCTTCTTCATCGCTTCAATAAAAGAACCGTTGCCCCAGTCCTCCCATGCCGCCAATTTCTCGTCAAGCGGTTCCAGATAGCCCGCGCTCGCATCGGAGTTCAAGATAAAGGTATCCTCTGTCACGATATCCGGCGCCGTATCTTTAGACTTCAGTGCCAACGCTACCTTGGCAAAATAATCGCCTTCCGATGCCTGAATCGGTGTCGGCTTGATCTCTACGCTCTTGTCAGGGTAACTTGCCGATACTTCCTTGAGCCATTTATAGAACGCTCCGTTCTCGCCGATCCCGTCATCCCGAAACGTAACGGTAATGGTTTTCTTGGCTGTCTCTCCACCCTTTCCTGGCTCCGGATTGCTTAGCTTCACTCGGCGTTCCCTTGCCATAAGTGCAACCGAATAACAAAGAAACACTCAATACCGCTGTCGTGACTAGCCAAAATCCCCTCTTGCCTGACTTCATACGTATCCCTCCTTTTGGCTGCAGCAAAATCGATTTACTATCCAAATTTTGTATACGCTTACGAAAGCGTATATTCATCTCTATTTTCAAAATAGTGAGGATATTCTGAACTTTTTTCATGACAAAGAGACCGCTTGGTGCAAGCGGCCTTTACCGTTCTTTATGCGTTTTTTTCCTTATCCATCATATGAGCATTCACGAATAAATATTCTTATATTTACCATATATAGAAAATATTAATTTAATGACCTTTATGATAAGCCATTTCGCATTTGGGTCTTTACTTTGGATGGAAATCCCATTATATTTGTATGTACAAACAATATAATATATATCATAAATTCACCGTATTCTTCGTCATCGAATTAATGCCAAAAAATCCCCTTATAAAACTGGAGGTTTCCATTCTATGAGTGACCGTTTTATTTTCCTGCTGACTTTATTCTCAGTAGTAGGCTCAGGGCTGATCGCCGGGCTGTTCTTCGCGTTCTCTTCCTTCATGATGACCGCGTTGTCCCGAATTCCCAATGAACAGGGGATCAACGCGATGCAATCCATCAATGTATCCATTCTAAATCCCACATTCAGCACATTATTTATGGGAACGGCGCTCACCAGCATTGCGCTTGCCATCGTGTCAATCATACACTGGGGGAACCCGGCTCGTTGCACCTGCTTGGGGCCAGCCTGCTGTATTTGGCAGGATTTATCGTAACGATAGCATTCAACGTCCCGCTAAATGATGCGTTAGCTACCGTTGACCCCGGAACCAGCATAGGTACTGAGGTGTGGAACACCTATCTCGGAAGCTGGACGCCGTGGAACCATGTGAGAACCGTGACTTCCCTCGGGGCGCTGGTCATGTTTGTTTTGGCGTTACGCAGCTTAAGCTAATGTTGTATGATCCAAGTGGAAAGAAAAAAACAAGGAGGGAGAACATAATGGAACAGGCTAATCTCGGGTTCTGTAAGAAATGGGCATCTCCCAAACATCATGCCATAGCGGCGGGCCCTCGTCATACCGTTGGTCTTCAATCAGACGGCACAGTGACAGCTGTGGGTGATAATAAATATGGCCAATGTGATGTAAGTGGCTGGCGCGATATGGTGGCGGTTGCGGCTGGTAATGTTCATATGGCGACCAACACGGGTAATGCCCATACCATTGGTCTTACATCTGACGGTACAGTGACGGCTGTGGGTTGGAATAAACATGACCAATGCAATGTAAACGACTGGCGAAATATAGTGGCGGTTGCAGCGGGTTGGCGTCGGACCGTCGGGCTTACATCAGACGGCACGGTGGTCGCTGCAGGTCGAAATAATGAAGGACAATGCAATGTAGGCGACTGGCACAACATCGTGGCGGTTGCGGCAGGTGACTGGCATACCATCGGGCTTACATCGAACGGCACCGTGGTGGCTGCGGGTAATAATCGATATAGCCAATGCAATGTAAGCGACTGGCGCAACATCGTGGCTATAGCAGCGGGTTACCTTCATACCGTTGGCCTTCAATCGGACGGCACGGTGGTCGCTGTGGGCTTGAATAAGTTTGACGCATGCGATGTAAGCGGCTGGCGCGGTATGGTGGCAATAGCGGTTAGTTATCATACCGTTGGCCTTCAATCGGACGGAAGGTGTGCGGCTGCAGGCAAGAATGAGCATGGCCAATGCAATGTAAGCGGCTGGCGTGATATAGTGGCGGTAGCAGCGGGCTGCGCGCATACTCTTGGCCTTAAATCGGATGGCACGGTGGTGGCCGTGGGGGATAATAAATATGGCCAATGCGATGTAAGCAGCTGGCATGGCATCCTACTGCCCGGCAATTAGTTTCAATATTAATAATACATACAATAAGCCATACGCCGATTTCCCTCGCATGGTTTATTTGTTTGCATTAATATTCAAATGTTTGCTCTGAGATACTTTTGCCTGCTGTCCTTTGTCCTCGGCATGGGTGGTTTCCTCTGATCTAGGTGTGTCCAAACTTTCTAACGGAAAACCCATACCTTCACTACCGAATCTTCATTAGATATACTATCAATCTAGTAAAGGCGGTGGAGATATGGGGATTCTCAAGGTTGATAAGTGGAATCATACATGCAAGCTTGAAACTTCAGCCAAACCGCATCGTAACATCGGATGGGTGTCAAGTAATTGGAGTGGGTACAGCATTACAGGAAAAAGGGGACCTTCAAGCGGGTATCCGCCAAATGGAATGTGCCGTTTCTTCGTCCAAGCCAGGGGGCTTCTTATTCCTCCGCATGGATCGGCATCGACGGGTATGGCAACAACAGTCTGATTCAGACCGGAACCTAGGTCATGATTTCATAGACGGCAAGGCTTATTATTATGCTTGGTGGGAGATTCTACCTACCTCGGTTACGCTCATTCCATTGCCTGTCCAGCCGGGGGACCGCATGCATGCCACCATCATCAAGCGCAGCGGATCAATCTGGCTGATCTGCCTTCGCAACTCAACCCGCAACTGGACCTTTCGAACGTCGCAGCGCTACACCGGTCCGCAGACTTCTGCCGAATGGATCGTTGAGGCTCCGCAAGTGAATGGAGAACTCGCCCAGATGGCACGAATATCTCCTGTTATCTTCTCCTGCTGCCGGGCCAACGGCAGGAGTCCTCGACTTATTTCAGTGGATGGAGGCATTATGATTCAAGATTTGAAGATTACCTCCATACCTTCTAACCCGAACAGGGCTGGAGACCTATTTGTTGTCAAAAGCGATCATTCATAAAGAAACGGACCTTACCGAAGCGTCAGGGAATATCCTCTCGTCTTATAAGAAGCTAAAAACAGCCGCTGCATCCCTCTGATTTCCGGGGTGCAGCGGCTGTCTTTATAATGTTCCGTGAACCAGATTCCCTTATACAATACGGCCCGCCGTTGCGATCTTCTGGCAACCGCCTCTGCAGAGCAGCTGGCTTCTACAATGACCGCATGGGCAGCATCCCCGACTTTCGGCCATGCATACTGCCCGTCCCGGTCTAACGGAGTAACCCCTCCCGTAATGAAGCCAAGTGTCTGTCCGAGCGAACGCTCATCCATCAGATGGAACCGTTCGGCCAGCGTGCCCGCCTTATCCAGATTGTCTCCCTTGCCGAATGGGGACCAGTGATCCATAATACTGTCTTGTCCAAGCGAAACGCCTACACCTTGGCGGTGCAGCTGAGGAATCGGAATGGTTCGGCCGAGTGGTACTGAAGAGGTGATGGAAATCCCCAGGTTCGCCAGCCGAGCCGCCACTTCATCCACTTCGCTTGATGAGACATCTGCCAATGCAAGGGCATGACTTAGCGTGACTCTCCCGTTCCAGCCTGCATCTTCCACAAGATCGGCCAATACTTTAAAGGTATTCAGCCCGATATGGGACGGCTCATGCAAATGCATATCAATGCCAGCATTCGCCTCAACCGCCAGTTCCATCATGGCATTCAATGATTTTTCCATATCATCGTCCACCGTTGCGGGATCCAGTCCGCCTACGAGGGCTGCCCCATTCCGGAGCGCTTCCCTGACCAGTGATACGGACTGGCTGCGGAGCAGGCCATGCTGAGGAACGCTACAATCTCCACAAAGGCTTTCTCCCGGTAGCCATCCACAGCCTGCAGCGTTGCCTCCAGATTTCGCAATCCAACCACGGGATCGACGTTGCAATGGGAACGAATATGTGTCGATCCGTAGCCTATTAACAGATCCAGCAGCCCCTCCGCCCTTTCCTTGGCCGTAGGAAGAAGTTCGGGGAGCAGC
Source organism: Phytophthora syringae (assembly GCA_012656105.1). Taxonomy (NCBI): domain Eukaryota; phylum Oomycota; class Peronosporomycetes; order Peronosporales; family Peronosporaceae; genus Phytophthora; species Phytophthora syringae. Next base: position 143,086 of record JAAKBD010000004.1, read on the forward strand.
CTCTGCTCCTCCTCAATCCGGCTAAAGACGCCGTTTGCGGGACGGGTCGGTGCCTTCCAGGGGCCTCCATAATAAGTTTTGTCCAGATGGATATGCATATCTCGAAATGACGGGAGCATTAGCCCACCCTTTACATCCCGCACAGGCAATGCCGTTTCAGGCACAGCATCCGCAGGACGAATCTCGGAGAATGCCCCATTCTCTATTTTCATATGAAATAATCCCGTCTCCGTTCCGGTCACGATCCCATCCTTGTAGCGGTAACCCGTTTCCAGTCGGACATGGAGCAGCCAATATGAGGTACTCTGTTCATTCATCATGATCATCCCTTCCCGCATTTGCTTTGTAACTGTCTTTCGTTGTTTATATGATCATGCTACCCATTAATGGCATTCAACAAAATACGTTCGATTTCCAGATATCCACGCTCCTGCGCATGCTGCAGCGGAGTTACACCTTCTCCGTCGGCAAGATGAACGTCCGCACCATGATCCAATAACAGCTGCACGATTTGCTGATGGTTCTCACCGCCGTCACCGAGAATGATCGCTTCAAGCAGCGCGGTCCAGTTCAGATTATTGATATGATCGATATCGACATCCGTCCGGGTCAGCAGCTCCCGCACAATCTCCACATGCCCGCGATCCGCGGCAGGGATGAGAGCCGTACCGCCATAACGATTGGTTATTGTCACGTCTGCGCCTGCATCGATTGCTAACTTCAGAATATCGCGCAGCCCTTCCGCACCTAAGATACAGGAATACATTATTACGATTATGATCGCGAATGTTAATATCTGCGCCTGCCTGAATCAGGATTTCTACCGTCTCCACTTGATTATGGTAGGTTGCTGCCAGGACCGCCGTTCTTCCTTCCTCGTTCGTCGCATTGATATTTGCTCCAGATTGAAGCAGTCGTTTCACTTGCTCCGTATTCCCTTGCTCAGCGTATTCGATGAGTTGACGATCCATATTCTGCACCTCTTTTTTATCGGAATGGGGTTGACAGGCCGACAGGAAAAGTATCAGTAAAATCGAAGTTAAACGAAACACTTGAACCGCCCCTCTTTCTATCGTGTATATTCGTATGCTAACATGAGACTGAAACATATGAAAAATACATAAAAATTGATTTTCCAAAGGTTTTTCATATACAAGGAGGTTTGCTTGTTTATATGGATATACGACAGCTCCGGTATTTTATCGCCATTGTGGAAGAAGGAACCATCTCGCACGCCGCCAATCGACTGCATATCTCACAGCCTCCTCTCAGTCAGCAGCTGAAAGCGATGGAGGAAGAACTCGGATCAATCTTGGTATACCGCCGGGGAAAGCGGCTTGAAATCACGGAATCCGGTAAAGCTCTGTACAAGTATGCTCTGCAGATGACCCAGCTCATGGAGGAGGCCAAAGCCGAGGTTCAAGAGGTCGGTAACGGAGATAAGGGAACGCTCCGTCTTGGCATTAATACCCTGTCTTCGGTAGAATTGCCTGCTTGGCTCCATGAATTCAGAGCAAAGTTTCCCCAAGTCTCGTATAAAATCCAGCAAAATGAGTCGTATCAACTCTGTGAGCTTGTTCGAAACAGGGCACTTGAATTAGCCATCGTCCGCCTCCCGCTGGAACTGGATGATTTCTCGGTGCTTCATTTGCATACGGAGCCCTTTTATTTACTCGCCTCCGATCAGCAGGCATCCCTGGAACAGGAAATGCCCCTCTCCCAAGTCGTGCAGTATCCCCTTATTCTGCCCAGCACCGAAGGATTAGGCGTGTATTATACGATTCAGATGGCTTTCTCCGAGCAGAACCTGCAGCCCAACGTTGTCGCCGAATGCTCGGATATTTCCCTGTTGCTGCGTTTAGTGGCCTCCGATTTTGGAGTTGCGATCGTACCGGAGACGCTGGTTAAACGGCACTTGCCAGATCACATTCACGCCTTTAGAATCACAGGTACCCCGGCTACCGCTTCTACCGCCCTAATCTGGCTGAAGGATTATCACATTTCCAGAATGGCCCTGAACTTTATCGATTTGCTGACTGCCGCCAAAGCGAGACATATGTAAGCTTCAGCAAAAAGAGGCTGCCCAAAAGTCACTTGACCTGAGGGCAGCCCCTTTGTCTGTTATAAGGACGCTGCGGAACGAAGCATTCCTCCAATCGCTGTTGCCCCCAATTATCCTGAATTCATCTTAAAGGAAGATATATCGGGGACAAAGGCGATCGCTACCACTTTTCCGGAAATGGCTTCGTTCTCTCCGCTGCTTTCGTGCGTCTTCATATAAAAACACAAAAAGAAATCGTTCGTTCCGAGTGCATGAAAGACATTCTCCAGACGGTTTTCACCTCTGTTTTGCTTTTGAGTGAATTGATTATCCCTTGCTCGTATTTAGCTCCTTTTGGGACAGCCTCTTCGATAAACAGCTTATTTTCGTTCTATCGCGGTTATGTCGTTCGATGCCATGTTCCGGCAACGTCCTCCCGCTCCTGCTTCTGGCCCTGGGAATGAAGATATAATTCTTCGTAATATCCATGGGCATCGAGCAGCTCCTGATGGGTGCCCTGCTCCACAATCCGGCCCCTGCTCATAACCAGAATCCGGTCCGCCCCCATGATGGTGGATAGGCGGTGAGCAATCACAAGGGTCGTCCGCCCCTCGGCAACGAGATGCAGCGCGTTCTGAATCAGCTGCTCCGTGTGCGAATCCAAATTAGCCGTGGCTTCGTCCAGGATGAGAATCTTTGGCTGGAACACGATGATTCTGGCGAAGGAGATCAGTTGGCGCTCTCCCGCGGACAGTCCGCTGCCACGCTCAGACAACCGGGTGTCATAGCCTTCCTTCATCCGCATGATGATTGAGTCCGCACCGATAAAGCGGCAGGCCTGGATCACGCTTTCCCTTGAAATGGTCTCATCGAACAGCCTTACATTGTCCAGCACCGTACCGGAATAGAGATAAGGCTCCTGCTGTACAAGGCCTACAATCCGGTGCAAATCCGATTGAGCGAGCTCTCTTATGTCAAGTCCATCAATCAGAATACTTCCTTCATTTACATCATAGAAACGGCACAGCAGGCTAATCAGCGAGCTTTTGCCCGCTCCGGTGGTCCCGACGATTCCGATCATTTCTCCCGGCTTGACATGAAGATCGAGATCCTGGATGACTGGAGCCCCGCCTTCGTATCCGAACGTAATTCGGTTAAAATCGATGCGTCCCTGAATCTCGGCCTTGTCAATCTTCGCTTACTTGGGTTTATCCGTAACTTCCGGTTGAATCGCCAGGAGGCCCCATACCCGGTTGATCGCCACCGTCGCCGATTGCAGCGTATTCCACTGCTGGGTAATCGTATTAATCGGCTGAAAGAATAAACGGATATACGTAATAAATGCATAGAGTACGCCGAACTCAAGCGTTGTCCCAAGCACAGCTTGTCCGCCCAGCCATGTCACAAATGCGATTGCCAAATTGTTCAAAATCTCATAGGATCGGTTGAACAGCACATTTGTCCGGATTTCCCGGATGTTAGCCTTGAAATACGAGTTGTTCCGCTCCTCGAACTGCTTCTCCTGCTCCTTCTGCTGATGAAACACTTGAATCAGATTCATGCCCGACAGGTTCTCCGCTACAAAAGCCACCAGCCGGGACAAACGGGTTCTGGCCATCTGATAGGTATGGCGCATGTACCGCCGGAATGCTATCGCGATCCCCGCAATGATCGGCAGCAGGATCAGACAGTACAGGGTCAATGTAACATCCAGCTGGAACATCATCACCAGAATGAAGACCAGGGTAAACCCGTCCCGGAACAGGCTGAGCAGCACCTGGTTAAAAAACTGGTTGATCGCTTCCGTATCACTGGATACATGCGTGATCAGACTTCCGCTAGGCACCTTATCAAAATAAGACATCGACAGCTTGGATATATGCGCAAACAGCCGTTTGCGAATGCTTGCCACTATACTCTGCCCTGCCTTTTGCAGCAAATTATTTTGCAGATAGGTGAACAGCATGCTTAGCAGCGACAACGAAAAATAAATGCCGCATATGATCATCAGGCCATGATAATCGTTTTTTCCGACCATCAGATTATCATCGATCGCGATTTTCATCAGATACGGCTGCAGCAGCTCGGCCGATATGGCAATCAAGGTGCAGCCGATAAATCCCGCAAAGGTTAGTAGGTGTTCCTTCATATAACCCGATAAAGCACGGAATGTGGATATATACTTGGGCTTGGCCTGAGGTGCATTCAGATCAGCCTTCTGATCCATCTGCCAATTGTTAATGGCCTGTGCCATGATGTCTCATCCCCTCCTCCTGAATATCGTGCAGCGTCCGGTACAATCCGTCCTCAGAAAGCAAGGTTTCATGTGTACCGCGCTGAACGATCTCTCCTTGATCCAGGACGATGATCTCATCGGCAAACTTCAGTGCACTGATTCGGTGGGCGATAATAATTGTGGTCTTGCCTTCGCGGATATCACGAATCGTCTCCATGATCTCTGTCTCGGTCACCGCATCCACGGCGCTCACACTATCGTCCAGAATGAGTATGGGCGCATTCTTGATAATCCCCGTGCAAGACTTGTCCGCTGCCGCTGTCCCCGGAAAGCGTAATGCCCCGCTCACCGAGACGGGTCTCGAACTTGTCAGGAAATTCAGCAATATTGTCATATACCCGGGCTTTGTGTGCTGCTTCCTCAACAACGGTACTCGGTATCCCGTTTATAGAAAGCAATGTTCTCCCGAATGGTCGAGCTGAACAGGAAGCCATCCTGCGGCACGTAGGCGATTCCTTCGCGCAGGCTCTTTAATGTGAGCTTTCGAATATCCTCGCCCCCAATCTGCACTGTGCCCGGAGGCGGGTCATAGGTACGCAGCAGCAGCTTTATCAGCGTGGTCTTCCCGCTGCTTGGTTCGGCCAATGATGCCTAATGTCTCACCGGGCGGAACCTCCAATCGAATGCCCCGCAGCACTTGTCTCGCTCCATCTTCATGACCGTTTACTCTATCGTAAGAAAAGGATAAGTCCCGCACTTCGATTCCGGCATGTTCCAAATCCAGCTCCTTGGCACCTGGCAGTTCCTTAATGTCGGCCTGCTTGCCAAGCAGATCATTCAGCGGTCAAGCGAAGCCCTCGCTCGCTGTACAACATTAATAACATTGCCGATCTGCTGCAGCGGGTTCATGAGCATGCGGATGTACAGCGTCAATGCAACAAAGTTACCGACCGTAATCCGTCCCGTAATCGTCAAGTACCCGCCGAATGAGAGCGCAATAATGAGTGAGGAGGCGCCGAGAAACGGAATGATCGATTGAAACAGGGAGGATACGCGCACCAGCCTCAGCTGTTTATTGCGGATGTTGTCCACTGTGGTCCCAAACCGCTGCTTCATCGTATCTTCTACCGCGAATTTCTTGGTGACACGCATCCCGCCGAACTGCTCCTCAGCCGATTCCGTCATCACGCCAAGCGCTTCCTGTACCTGAAGCGATCTTCTTCGAATCATCGGCCCAAGCCAAACCACGATTACGTATCAGCAGCAGAGGGACCATGCTTGCGGCCACCAGATAGAGCGGGACGTTCGTAATCAGCAGCATTGCAATCGTGGACACCAGCAGGATGGAGGCATTCGCCGTCTGGTTAACCCCATGGAGATTGCTTCCCTCACCGTAGTCACGTCATTCATAAAATAACTAAGCAGCTTGCCAACGCCGTTCTTGGAATAGAATTGCTCGCTGAGTCCCGTAAAATGGACAAACAGTAAGCGCCTGTTCATAAATTCGAAGTAACGCCCCGTATACATAACCAAATATTGTCCTATACCTCCAATAACGGCAAAACCAACACCAATTCCAAGCAGCGTCCAGCTATACTGCACAATGCCGTCACCTGACAATAAACCATCCTTCAATTCATCCGTGAAATTGCCCAGCACTCTAGGGAAATTCACATGAATGATATTAGCAACCAAATGGCAGCAAATCGACAATACGTAGAAAAGCCACGTCTTCCTGAAAAAGTCTCCAAGTATTCGATGAGAGTCCAATGTCCCATATCACTTCCTGTCCGATAGTTGGTTTATAAGCCTCATTCGTTCCCCCTTCCGTACGTTGCTGTGAAACTCCCATATTAATAGTTTCTAGAAAAAATCAGTCCTCCTTCCTCATTCGCACATCCACATATATAAAACCCTTCATATGCCAGTTCATGAAACAGAACACATATCACATCCCATTCGGGAACATTAAGAGTTCAATCTCAAACGTACCGTATTAGTTAAGTAGTTGTTAGATGCATCATGTGGATTTCAACCAAGGGCTAACTTCAACTTCACCCGACCCGAATAGGTCAACGAAAGCCTATGCATCGCCCTGGTGCAAGCAATAGAATGAGATGGAACCTCACATAGACAAAAACCAGGCTGCAATTACATGCATACCTGGTTTTTGCGTCCTTAACGCTGGTTTTTCGTCTGATATAAATACAACGTGGTCGGGGCAAAAATAGCGATAAACAGCACACTAACACCGATACAGCCATAATCTCCGTCATGCTTGCTATGCCGCTCATCAGCCCCCTGACGGTGGCTGCTGCTATGCTGATCGGATTCAATTCAATGAGAATCCCGATCCATCCCGGCATCGTCGCCGTATCCACCAGAATGTTGCTGGCGAACAATAGCGGGTATATCGCAATCATGCTGGACCCTGAAACCGTCTCTGGACGTTTAGCTATAACGCCAATCATCGCAAAAATCCAGCTGACGCTAAATGCAAACAACAGGATGAAGACAACAGCGCACATCACTTGGATCAAGCTGCCTTCCGGACGGAAGCCCAGCGCAAGCCCCGTTCCAAGGGCAACGATAACGCCCACCGCATAACGCAGACCGTCCGTAAGGATCGAACCGATGACGGATGCTGGCTGCCAAAAGGGCAGTGTTCGAAAACGGTTGTATACCCCTTTGGTAATATCCGAACAGATCGTAGTTCCGCTGTAAACCGTCATGGGAACGACCGTTAAGATCAGGATGCCAGGCAAGAGGAATTGAATATAGACCCCGGTCGATCCGGCAATGGCTCCGCCAAACAAATAATTAAATATGAGCAGCAGCAGAATCGGTGACAGAATCGCATCCATCACAAGACTAAATCCGTTATTCTTCGTATGCTGCCAAGTTCTCCACATGAAGATACGGATAGACGTGAATGCATGGGGAGGGCCGGAGACTGGGTGGGGCGGAGGAAGCATGCTGCCGACCGGATTACTTGTGTGATGGCTTAAACTCATGGAGTCCCCCTTTCCTGGTCAAGGCCAGGAATACCTCATCCAGACTCGGTTCGCTCAGGGAAAAATCTTCAATCGCAATCCCGTTCTCCATCAATGTATGAATGGCCTGATTGGCAAGGCTCGCTTCCAACACCGGAATCTTGTATAACCGCAGGTGATCGCCCTGCCATACCCTTAGCCCATGCTCATCGTTCAGCAAAGCACTGATCTTATGCCAATCTCCCCGCTCCGTTGTTAATCGAATCGACAACGTCCGGCCACCGATGGACGCCTTCAACTGCTGTGGAGTCCCTTCCGCAATAATCCTGCCTTTATCAATGACAGCGATCCGGTCTGCCAATCGGTCCGCCTCCTCCAGGTATTGTGTTGTCAACAGCACGGTGGTTCCCTGCTGCAAGAGCGTCTTCACAATGTCCCACACCTGCATCCGACTTTGTGGGTCAAGGCCCGTCGTCGGCTCATCCAGAAAAATAACATCCGGCTTGGTCACGATACTTGCCGCAATGTCGAGTCGTCTCCGCATGCCTCCAGAATATTGCTGCACCGTGCGGTCCTTCGCCTCACCAAGCCCGAAGGATTCCATCAGTTCCTCGCTTATGGAACGGGCGGTTTTCGCAGAATACCCGTAAAGTCTTGAAATCAGCATTAGATTTTGAAGTCCGGACAACCCTTCGTCCAGTGCTGCAAACTGGCCTGTCAGGCTAATCTTCTTCCGGACGTTTCGAGCATCTTTTACGATATCAAATCCGGCAACTTGCGCAGAACCGCATCCGGCTTCAGGAGCGTTGATAGCATATGGATGGTGGTTGTTTTTCCGGCACCGTTCGGGCCCAGCAAGGCCAGCAGCTCTCCTTGCTTCAATCGCAGATCAATGCCTTGAACGACCTCGATACCGTTATATGATTTGCGAAGCTTCCTGGCTTCAATGGCATATGGCAAGTTTCACAGCTCCTCCTTATGATCAGAGACCCAATCTGCAAGCGTGGCTGCTTACCGCCCCGTGACCTGCTCCACCGTTGGCAATACCGTATAACCGATCTCTGGCGGATTTTTCCCCATTTGCACAAAAACTCTATCGATTCCTCATCGTAGCCCTGCACTCTCCATTGATCTCTCGCTTGTTCCTCCGTCAGCTCTTCAAAGCGAATATTTTTGCTTAATCACTTCGCTTATGATCCGAACCGCTTCCCTACGGGAGAGGGCTTCCGGCCCTGTCAGAAAATACTCCTGCCCATGGTGTCCTTCTTCAACCAGTGCCGTTACGGCAACACGTGCGATGTCGGCCTCATGTATTCTAGCGCTCAAGGCATGACCGAACGGCTCCCGGACAACCTCCTCCGTTCGAATCGACTTCCTCCAATCCACCAGGATATTCGCCATAAATTCGCCTGGCTTCAGCAAAGTCCATTCCATTCCGCTCGCTCTAAGCGCTGCTTCAACAGGCCCTTCTTCAAAACCCACCAGTACCGTCACCCGTTTAACGCCTGCCTGCTCTGCCAGTTCAATGATCCGCGGATCGGTCTGAAGGGTTCCATAAGCCTCATCGCTCGATGTGATCACATGAAGTGCAGTGACTCCTTGCAGGGCAGGCACCAGGCTGTCCGGCTCATTCAGATCTCCGGCAAGCACCTGAACGCCAGCCTAATTTCGCTTGTTGTGGATTGCGCGATATCGCTCTAACTTCCTTCCCCTGCTGTACAAGTTGTTTCACAATGTGCCTTCCCACGGTCCCCGCAGCGCCTGTCACTAAAATAGTCATTTTGAATATCCTCCTTGGAAATAGGTTACTGTTCATGATTTGATTTCGTAGCGATTTCGTATGTTCTCTAACTCTTGCAGAAGGTCTTCCTTCAGTTCCGGCGGCGATAGGATCTCCACCTTCGAGCCATAACTCAAGATGACCGAGATGGCATAAGCTGTGGTATAAAAGATAGTTTGGACTTCAACATATCCCTCAACGGAGATGAAAGCTTCCGGGAATTGCTCGGTCACACGAGGTCCAATGGATGAATCGAAGCGGAGATGCGCTAGAATCCCCAGTGCCTTCTTCTCTTCCCGGCCTTCCTCCAGGTTCTCACGTGGAAGGAAGTTCTCGCTGGATGCTTCAAGAGCGGATATACGCGATACTCTGAAGATTCGCTTCGCTTGTTTGAACAAGCAGTAAGCCTCCAAATACCACACGCCCTGCTCCCAGTAAAGATGGAGCGGCTCTACCTGCCGTTCGGAGCAGCTGCCGGATGCGCTGGTGTAAGTAAATTTAATAAGGTTGGATCGGTCCATGGCATGCAGTATCGGTTGAACCCACGTTCTCTCACGCTCCGATGTGCTCATGTCAAATATGATTTGTTCATGACATCCTCCGTTCAACAAGGCAGGCTGCAGGGTTCCGAGTTTGTTCATGATGGTGGTGTACTTTCCCTTAGCAGTTCCTTCAATGCCTTTTAAGAGATTATAGATAGCCAAAAAGTCATCAATGGAGAAGTGCTGTCTCGTCAGATAGAAACCGCTCATTAATTCAAACCCGCCATCCGCACCCGTAAAGGAAGCAACCGGAATGCTTACTTGGTTAATGAGGTCCACATCGCGGTAGATCGTACGAACCGAGACCTCATACCGGGCAGCAAGCGCGGTTGCCGTCACTCTTTTTTGTCAATAATTCCATCGTAATGCCAAGCAATAGGTCAAGTTTCATCGATAACACTCCTCACACTTCCACACTTTTTGGACTTCTGGATTGAATGATAAATTATGAATCCTGACATCTAGTATGTCAGGATTTATCGCGTTGAATATATTTTATTGCGCCATGCAAGTCCCTTTTGGGACTTGCATGGCGCGATCGGGAATTATAAAGTAAGCCTGTCCATTGATCAGGTCAAATAAAAGAAGAAGCCATAGATCGTCAGATCAAGGCTTCTTCTTTTATATTTCATCTATTATGAATTTTTCATATGATGTATTTTTAATATAATTTCAATTATTGCGCAACGTACCGTGCAGAGTCGGAGGCATGCTTGGATGACGGTTGACCCTATGACGGACATGAACTTATTTCACCGCATTTCCTTCTGCCATCAATTCCTGTGCATAGTCATTCAGATTAATGGACTCACCATGATTCAGCCTCGATTTCTCGGCAGCAAACGCAATGAGATGGCTCCTCACGGAGGCACTGGCCGACGTCAGACTCTCCTGCCCGTTATAGCTGCGGACCTCGTTCAGGAAACTGGCCACAATTCCGCTGTCGCCACCGCCATGGCCGCTGGACTGCGAAGGGATCGTTATCTCCGTTTTCTGGCCTGTCAGAAAATCAAAGACCGTAATTTTGTCTTCCTCTCCCCGAAGCTCGCCTCGTGTCCCCATGATCTGGATTCTGCGCTCCTGTTCATACGTAAACCCGCACATGCTGAACATTGCGGTGGCACCGCCCTCAAATTCCATATTGACGACCTGATGGTCGACCACATTGTTGTCGCTCCTGTACACGCAGCGGCCATAGTCCGTTTCGCGAAGCCCCTGAATAATGTTCGGCTTGGTCAGTTCCTGGGTAAAATGCCCCGCCCAGCCCTTATACTCCTGGCTCAGATAAAACCTCGGAGCCGAGTATGGGCAGGTGGATTCCACCTGGCAATCCAAGCAGCGGTCGGCCGATCCTTCCGGTGCCTGCTCCTCGCGGAAATGCATTAATGAGCCAAAAGAAGTGACCTGTGTGCACGGTAGGTCCATCAACCAGGACAGCACGTCCATGTCATGGCAGGACTTAGCCAGAATCATCGGGCTGGCCTTATCGGAGTTATTCCAGTTTCCTCGTACAAAGCTGTGCGCAATATGCCAATATCCTACGTTCTCATTCAACTGGATCGAAGCGACCTCACCGATCGTTCCCTCCTGAATTACGCGCTTGATGGCACTCCAAAAGGGGTATACCTCAGAACATGGCATATGGTCAGCAGCCTGTTGTTCCGAACGGCCGCCTGCTCCATCATAAGACATTCCTTCGGTTCCGGCGACATCGGCTTCTCCAACAGTACATGGTACTGTTTATCCAGCGCCTGCATCGTCGGGCCAAAATGCATACGGTCCTGCGTGCAGATGACGGCAATTTCGGCAAGCTGCGGCTCGGCGAGCAGCGGCTCCCATGATTCGTAACAACGTTCAGGCGGAATTCCGTAGTTCTCGGCAAAACGGGTTCTCCGTGCCGGATCAGCCTCGGCTACTGCCACGAAAGTTAGCTCATGCGGGTAATCGAGGGCATAGGGTGCATAGCCCCGGCGCCGCGCGCGCCTGCCCCGATCAATATGGCTTTGATTTGTGTCATATCGTGTCGCTCCTTTTATGTTAGGTACTCGTTCACTCGGTGTATCGATCCGCCGCGGACTGGTAGATGGCCAGATAGCGGTCCAATCCCATTTTTGCAGGGTAGCTACATATTGGTCCCAGTTATCAAAAGACTCATTGCTTAAGCAATGAATTTATCCCTCATCTCATCCACGTACGTATTAATGTCGGTCTGAATGCTGGTAAGCTCGGACTGTTCATCGGCTGTAAAGTTAAACGGCGGCCAAACCTTGTCTTGAGGTATGACATAGGGCTCCGCTTTTTGGCGTTCTCTACAGATGTCGGCAAGCCCTCCGCTCCTTTAAAATACTTCTGCGCCACAAAACCTGGATAGTATCCCCCAGGCCAAATCAGATACTGCCCTACCGCCTGGTCCAGATTAAGTCCGTCCGGGTTATTCTTAATATCGTCCACGTATTCCACATTGCCGTCTGCATCCTCCGTGTACGTCTCGTCTTTCCAGCCCATGAAGAACATGCGGATCCCTTCATCGCTGTAGAAATAATCCATCCAACGGACCAGCGCCTCCGGACTCTTCGCTTTGTCTGTCAGGACAAACATTCCGATATTGCCCAGCGGTGAGCCTGTAGCACTGAACATCTGATCGCCGTGCGGACCCTTCAGTACCGGAAGCCCCACATAGCCCTTCTGGTTGTAAATGGCGACCGGATCCACGTTATCGACTACGCCCAGCAGCCCCTCCGTTCCCTTTGCATCCACCTCCGTGCTTTGAACGGACATGATATCCTGCTCCAGCAGGCCATCCTTATACAGCTTGTTCACATACTGAAGCAGTTCCTTGTAACGCGGATCAGACGGGATGAACCGAACCTTACCACTCTCCGGATCGGTATCCACGTTAATATTGGAGGTTCCGTTATAATTGAGACCGAACGACCCGCGCAAATAATTCACAATACCAGTGGTCTTGACTCCACCCCAGGCATATTCATCCTTCTGGCCGTTTCCGTTCGGGTCCTTCTCTTTGAATGCTTTTAACATATCGTAAAAATCATCCAGCGTTTGCGGTTCGTCCAGCCCAAGCTTGGTCAGCCACTCCGAATTCACCCATGGCGTTCCGTACAGCACGGAACGGAATTCCGGATCATACAGCGTCGGCAGCCCATAAATATGGCCGTCCGGCATCGTGATTCCCTTCTCGATAACCGGATACTTCTCCATCAGCGCCTTGAAGTTCGGGGCATATTGATCGATCAGATCATTCAGCGGGATAAAAGCACCCTGCTTGCCGTATTTCAGCAAGTCAGCCCTCGGGAAGGCAGAGGCGTAGAACATTTCCGGGTAATCACCACCTAAGCAAGCAGCAGGTTGCGCTTCTCTGCCAAATTATCCTTTTGCACCGTGTCCCACTTTACCTGGATATTCGTCGTTTTCTCATATTCCTGCCAGAGCTTGATGCTATTCCAGTCGGCGTTGGCAAAGAACTTTCCGGCAAAACCTAATCACCGTGATCTTGTCATTGACTATCGGAAATCCCGTCTCATTAACCTTCGCCCCACCTTCCGCCGAATCCGATTCTGACGCTCCCCCGAACCCTTCGAGCTGCAGCCCACCACCAGCGATACCGACAACATGCAAGTTAACAGAAGACTTCCCCATTGCTTCAGCTTCATCCCTGATCCTCCCCTTTTCATGTTCCTTCCTCATTATCCATTCAAGGAATTATCCTTTGATGGCCCCAATCATAACGCCTTTGACAAAATACCGCTGCAGGAACGGATAAAGCGCCAGCACCGGAATATTGGCCACGACCAGCACCGCGTATTTGATCCCTTCCACCTCTCTTTGCTGCTTGATCGCGGATTCAGTTGACATTTTGACCATGTCATTCGTTTGCCCCTGAATCAAAATTTCGCGCAGAATGAGCTGCAGCGGAAATTTATCCTTGTCCGACAGATACAGCAGCGCATTGAAAAAGCATTCCAGTGACCGACCGCATAGAACAGAATGGTTACTGCGATAATCGGCATGGACAGCGGCAGAATGATCCGGGTTAATATTTTGATGTTCGAGCATCCATCGATGGTCGCGGCCTCCTGCAGCTCGCCCGGTATGGACTGCTGGAAGAAGGTCCGCATAATGATAATGTTCCAGATGGACACCGCATTCGGGATAATCATGACCCACAGCGTATTCAGCATGCCGAGGTTCTTGATCAGCAAGTACGTCGGAATCAGACCACCGCTGAAAAACATGGTAAAGACAAGCATGGCCATGATGGCATTCCGGCCTACAAAATCCTTCCGGGACAGCGGATAGGCCGCAAGAATGGTCATCGCAAGGTTAATGAACGTCCCGAGCGACGTATACACCAGCGTGTTGGTAAAGCCGCTGATAATATCCTTGTTCTGAAATATTTTTACGTAAGAGTTCAGGTTGACTCCCTTTGGCCACAGCAGCATCTCGCCCCTGAGCACTGTTTGCGGATCGCTGAACGATGCGCTGAGCACAAACACCAGCGGGTACATGACGATGATGGTGACCAAGATCAGAACCGTATACTTGATGAGATTGAAAATCCGGTCCCCTCTGGATTCAATTTGCATGGTTCATTAAGCTCCCCTCTTTACCAAAGACTTGTTTCGCTCACACGCCTCGAAATAAAGTTCACAACAACCAGCAAGACAAAGTTGATGATGGAGTTGAACAAACCGATAGCTGCAGAGAAGCTGTACTCGGCATTCTGGATCCCCATTCGGTAAACATAGGTGGCAATAATGTCGGAGCTCTCCATATTCAGATTGTTTTGCATCAGGAGCACCTTCTCGAAACCGATGCCCATGATGCTGCCCATGTTCAGAATGAGAAGAATAATAATCGTCGGCATGATGCCGGGGATGTTAATATGCCATATGCGCTGCAGCCGCGTGGCGCCATCAACCCGCGCAGCTTCATGCAGCTGGTTGTCAATGCTTACGAGGGCGGCCAAATAAATGATGGAGCTCCAGCCCATGGTCTGCCATACATCCGACAGAACGTATAGCGACTTGAACCAGGAAGGTTCTGTCATGAAATTGATCGGCTGGCCGCCAAACATTTCAATGAAATGATTGATGATACCGTAACGGGGCGACAGAAAAATCATCATCATTCCGACTACGACCACGGTAGACAGAAAATGGGGAGCGTACGTAATTGTCTGCACGAATTTCTTGAATCGTTCAGCCCGGACCTCGTTCATGAGCAAAGCCAGAATGATAGGGATCGGGAAACCGAGGGCAAGGCTGTATAAACCGATGCCTAGCGTATTTTTGATCAATCGCCAGAAATAATAGCTGTTGAAGAACCTAGGTCAAAGTGCTCGAATCCAACCCATGGACTGCCCCAAATCCCTTGTGTTGCTATGAAATCCTTAAAGGCGATTTGGATACCGTACATCGGAACGTACTGGAACAGGATGTAATAGGCGATGACCGGAGAGATCAGAATATAAAGCTGCCAATTCCGCAAGATGCGATTCCACTTGAAGGGGCTGCGTTTCGTTTCGGTTACCGCTTGTACTGCGGGCTGTACGGTCGTTTTAGCCAATTTAGCATCACCTCGGGTATGTATTAGTCAATTTCTTGTAGCGTAATAATCGTTGATGGATTCCCCTTATCTTTCTGTGATCAGCCATACTGTGAAGCTACCGCCTACGGCCACCGATGGATGGATTGCGGTTATTCGGGCGAATATATGTCATATATATTAACGTGGGGTAGATCTATAAATAAAATCCGAATATACGGATGTTGCAACATATAAACTGTATAAATTTTGGATTATTAAGCTCTTTTTTGGATTTAATTTGGAGACAAATTGGCATATAGGAGACATGTTCCCTTGCAATAAAGAACATGTAATATCAACGGAAGAAAATTGGATCAATTTTTATATATCCTTATATAAAAAGGGATGAAAACGCAATCAAAAATCCAGTATAACGATACTAAGATTATTCCACTTCGATTCCAAATGGAGGAAAAACTCCAAATATCTCAGCAATTTCACTCATAATAATATAGAGATTTTGTATTGTCAAACATTTTTGGATTGTTTTGGCGCAAACTTTTTCTCATTTTGGTGAGAAAAGTAAAAGCAGCAGCCAATTTTCCTATTGGCCGCTGCTTAATGAGTATATAACTATCCTATAACGTTAATGAATCTAACTTTTAATGTGAAAATTAATTTCTGGTGAAGTGAGAGGATTCTCGAACGACTAGAGAACCCGGCAGCAATATTTTGGTCGCCATCGGAAAATGTCCGTCTAAATAATCCACGATGGATTTGGCAGCTACTCTGCCGATTTCGTATTTGGGCACGGAAACAGAGGTTAACGGCGGTGTAGTGTACTGGGCTACATCGATATTGTCCATCCCCACAATCGCAATATCCTCCGGTATGCTGCCATGATTCTCAACAACGGCACGCATCGCAGGTATAGCCAGCATGTCACTGGCACAAAAACAGCAGTGGGCCATTCCGCCTTCGGAAGCCGTTCCAGAAGCTCGGACATCTTGCTGAAGCTTCGATCCACATTCCATCCTGTATTCATCAGCCACTCCCCTGCAGCTGCAGGTTCGCTTCAAGCATGGCAAATTTATATCCAACAAACCGTTCTTCGCTCTCCATCTGTTTGGAATAGGCGGGCCCTCCGATATAAGCAATCCGCGTATGTCCTTGATCAATCAAGTGACGTACTGCGGCCCTTGCCGATAGAATGCGGTCACAGTCAACAACAGGCACGGTCAGCCTTTCATCGTTCAGGCTTACGCCCATGATCGCAACACCATTCTGCTGTATCAGTTCAAACAGTTCTTCGTCGTACCAGCTGATGGCAACAATCCCCTCGGCTCCTGTCTCCCTCAGCATCAGCCGTATTTTTCCGCATCGCCCACTTCCTCGCATGTGCGAACGATAGCTGGAGGCTGCCCGAGCTCCTCCATTTTTTATGAAAACCTACTAATACCGTTGAGAAATAAGGGTGATCATCCATCAGGTGCTGGGGAACGATACATGCAATCCGCTTGGCCGCTGTGCCGTTGTTCTCATTAGCGTGTCTGGACGGTTCATGTAGTTTGTAACCAAGTTCAAGTGCTGCTTCCCGGATTTTCTGCTTGGTTTCTTCGCTGACCGGACGGCTGGCATCATTGCTGATTGCCCGCGATACCGTAGATATGGATACCCCGACCCGCTCGGCGATATCTTTAAGCTTAGCCAATCGCACTTCCTCCTCCACAAAATTTGGAACCAAATTTTTCTCCATCCATGATCATAGCATAAACTTTGCCGGTTGGGGGCGTCAAATTGACACTGTTCCACTGATGACAAGCTAGACTCATGGTGCGTGGTCCGGGGCATGCATGGATGGCTGTCGACCATCTCTGGAATGGTGACCCCCACTCCATCATTGAACTGGCAAGAGGAGGAATGTTGGCGTTGGCGTCTCCCGGATTCCTGTATTCCTGTATTCCTGTATTCCGGAGCAGCGTCAATGCCGCTGCTGTATATGTCAGGATCGGTAATCTGGAAGGGAAGCTGACAGGGATATCATTTAAGTCTCAAGCGCAGCATGATCAGGGCTTTTCTCCTTGCCTAACCGGAACAATACAAATGACGCTGCCATGGCAACAGCAACACCAACTGCCCCGATCCAGGTGATGGACGATAAGGAGATCTGCTCTACGGCAACTCCCCGATTCCTGCACCTAAGCCATGGACAGCTGCATCATCGATTGGTTCAACCCAAGCATGACACCGGAGGAGTTCGGCTCCAGCTGGACCAGGTTAAACTGCTGCGCCGGACCGCTGGACCAAGCGGCTAACGACCAGACAACAAGGATGACTAACACGGGAATGACTGATGAAGCTGCATGGGTAAAAGTAAGAGCGATTAAGGCAAGAATATGCAGCATCATACCTCCGGTTAATGTGGAAGAAACTCCCCATAGGTCCGTGCTGAATCCCCCAAATTGGGAACCCATGAGACTGGCTAAGCCAAAAGCGAATAGCGCTGCACTAATCCAGCTTTCATTCAAACCGCTGACCATAAGCAGATAGGGAGACAAGTACGTATAGGCAACGGAATATCCCCCAGCCAAAAGAACGTGATCGCCAACCCGAGGGCCACTTTAGGCTTCTTGAGCAGCGCGAACTGCTTGAGTAACGGGATAGGTGCATCTCCTTTGGTTATTGGGATTGCCTTGTATAGAACAAACATCGAGATCACACCCAGGATGGCAATAAACCCGAACACCGACTTCCAACCAAAAGCGGCAGCCACCACACGTCCCAGAGGGACGCCGATGATGAGGGAAGCTGTGAACCCCATAATTACCGTCGCGATCGAACTAGCCTGTTTGCCAGGAGCCGCGATTTGGGCGGCAATTCCGAGCGCGGTTACAACGACCATGCCTGCACTCATCGCCATAAGAACGCGCGCAAATACAAACGGAATATACCCCGGAAGTGCATAGGACAATACATTGGCAATCACAAAGACGCCTAATGAATAAACCAACAGCTTTCTTCTCTCCACCTTGGCTGTCAATGCCATAAGAATAGGGGTCAGAATGGCGTAAACCAAAGAAAATATCGTGATCAGCTGACCTGCGGCGGTGATCGTAATCCCTAATGAATCCGCGATTTTATCCAAAATTCCAGATATAATATATTCCGACGTTCCTACTAAAAAGCTGACGATAGCCAAAAATAAACTTTCCAAGCACCAGTCATGATTCCACCTCTTTAATATATTTATATATCGCAAATTATCGATGTTTTAACTAATGAAAATACATATCGTAATATGTAGATATGTAATGCAAAACAAGACTGAATATTCCTTATTTCTTAAGGAAGCATTCAGTTCTTGTGCTATATTTCCTGCTTCAAATACTCACCGATTTCACGAATGACTTCTTCGTCCCGCTTATAATACGTAAATTTCCCTAACCGCTCCGTCTTGATCAGGCCCGCCCGATGCAGAATGGATAAATATTGCGATGCGGTGGACTGCGTCATATTCAGCTTCTCAGTCACCTGGCTTACACATACCCCGATTTCTCTCATATCAATCCCTTCGTGGGGCGTAAAATATTGTTCCGGTTCCTTGAGCCACTGCAATATCTCGAGCCTCGATTCATTCGACAACGCTTTAAAAACTTCTATTGGTTTCATACGTATCATTATATCGAGAATCATCGATATGTCAAATGTTATTTCGGAACGACTTGATGCCATATCGTATTGAGTACAGCAGGATGGCCCCAACATGTTCCGGCCCTACAGCTTGCCATCAGCCGCAACGCCTGACTCCACGCCATCTCCGCCTTTGTCCCATTACAGCCGACCGCCGCAACGGCGATCAGCGCACTCCTCATTACCAAACCCCATTTTTTCTCATCGACATCGCTTCCTTCCCTATTTCTCGCAGAATACTTGCCATGATGCTCTTCTAAATGAATCCCTCGGATTTATGCTGCTTGCCCATCTCCTTCATAACAATCGAGTGCCCTAACCCCAGGGTCGGATCCACCGAATTTTTAAAACGTTTTCATAACTCTCTATATCCCGTCCATTAACATGTACTTTCTTCTTCTGATCGCATGTGTTTTCCTAAGCTAGCGTTACATCCACCTGAGCCAAAACGCAAAAAAACGGCATTTCTGCCGTTTGGGTTAAAAGCTTATTTTAAATGAATCTCTATCCAGTCCAGCAATGATTCCTCTGCGGGCTTCCAGCCGAGTAAATTCCGTGCGTGAACCGCACGCACACGACTGTTGGAAGCGATAGCGAACCGCGCCCAATCCCCTAGCTCAGCGATCGCATCCTCAGCGTACCAAGAGACCGTTTTTCCGCCGAACCCGGGCGCTTTACTGACAGCTATGGCGATATCCCCGTAGGATTCCTCTCCGTTTTCAGCGAAGAAATAAGACGCAGACGGAGCTTTCGTAAGCGCCAGCAGATATAGCTGCGCCAAATCCCGAATATGGACGTTGGACCAGCGGTTGACGCCTTTTCCGACATGAACGCCTGCCCCTACCTCACGGGATTTCCGAATGATTTGAGGCAGCTGGTCACTGTCTGTCGGCAATCCAAGCGCCTCTCCATATATCATGGAAGGAACGATTACGACACTTCGGACCGCTTCGTCTATTCCGGCTCTGCGCACCTGGTTGTTGATTGCTACGCGATCTTCCCGGGTATCCATCGGCGTGAAAGGTGTCTCTTCATCATAAATTTGCTCAGTGACAGCATCTCCCTAGCATCATCGCCGATCACACTGGACCCGGACGTATGCAAAAAGGGTTTACCGCTGCCGCGCAAAGCCGATATAAAGGTCTCCACAGCGAGACGATGGTCCGAATCCGCCGTATGAATGACCGCATCGCTCTGCTCAGCATAACGGGCGAGAACTTCCGTATCATCCAAGGTACCCAGGACCGAATCGATGCCCAGTTCCTTTAGTGCGTCTATTTTATCCGGATTGCGTACCAAACCGTAAACCGTATGTCCTGCGTCGATCAGTACCTTCGCGACCGATCCGCCGATATATCCTGTAGCACCTGTAACAAATACCTTCATATATGAACGCCTCCTACGAATAAGCCTTAACAAGTTATCCTCATTCTAATGGCAGTCCAATATATAAAACAAATTATGAAATAACGCATTATACATAAAAATATTTATATATGATCCCTTATTCGAGACATCGTTGCATGAAGCTGGGGCAGATGTTTATTTTTGGTTTGATATGCCAAGTACAGTTTGTTGGATATTAAACTTGTATATGCTGCAAAAGCTTCTATACCATTCAAAATCAATCACGATCATCACCTCCTGTCATCCAATATTCCCCATTTATTCTTCCGTATCACGCTATTCTCCCCTGAGCAGTCCCCGCACCCTATGTCTGAAATGTAATCATACGCCATCGAAACAGCAATGAACCTCGCCCTGTAAGAAGTGACGAGGTTCATTTCGTTTCTTTCAACCCTTAATATACCATGGACCTGCAAGCGTGCGCTTTAATTACAACAGTCCCGACTTCTTCACATTAGCCAGGAAATCATGGAACTCCGGAATATTCAGCTGCTGCGCCGCATCGGACAATGCCGTAGCCGGATCGGGATGAACCTCAACCATGACTCCGTCTGCACCTGCTGCTAGCGCGGCTCTGGCACATGGAGCCAGGATGTCCTTACGGCCCGTGGAATGTGTCACATCCACCAGCACCGGAAGATGCGTCTCTTGTTTCAGGATCGGCACTGCCGAAATGTCCAGCGTGTTTCTGGTCGCCTTCTCATACGTCCGGATGCCGCGTTCAATCAGCATCACCTGCGTATTGCCGCGGGATACGATGTATTCCGCAGCATGCACGAACTCGTCGATCGTAGCTGCAAGACCGCGTTTTAGCAGAACCGGGGTTTGGACGTCTCCGGCTGCTTTTAACAGTTCAAAGTTCTGCATGTTCCGGGCGCCGATCTGAATGACATCAATATATTCGCACGCAAGCTCGATGTGAGCAGGATCCACGATTTCACTGATCGTTTTCAACCCGAACTCGGAGGCCACTTCCTTCAGAATTTTCAAGCCTTCTACACCCAATCCCTGAAAATCGTAAGGCGATGTTCTCGGCTTGAACGCGCCCCCGCGCATCACGGTAATGCCCGCCTCCTTCAGGGCAGCCGCTACCTGGCGCACCTGCTCATAACTCTCGACCGAGCATGGCCCTGCAATCATCACTGGCGTGCCGCCGCCGATGATCGTGTTCCCCAGCTGAATGAGTGTATCTTCCTGTTTCTTCTTCCGGCTGACCAGCAGATGTTTCTTGTGATCGACCTGCTGCAGCTTTAATGATGCCTGGAATATCTGTTTGAACAAATGACGCACCGTCTCATTATCAAAAGGACCTTGGTTAAACTCAACCAGAGTATCCAACATTTTTTCTCGCGTACCGGATCAAAATCGGGCACTCCCTGCTTCTCTTTCTCCTGACCGATCTCCTGGGCAATCCGCGCCCGTTCAGACAGCAGCTCCAGCAGTTGTAGGTTTACGGAATCGAGCTCCGATCTTAATTGTTCCAAACGTCCTTGACTCATACAGAATCTCTCCCTCTCATTTATCTGATATATAAAAACAAAAGACCCCCGCCCGGAAAGGGACGAGGAGTCGTGGTACCACCCTTATTAGATATGCTGAAAAAAAAGACAAACACATCTCACTTGAACCTCTTAACGCAAGGGTTACGGGTAATCCTACAGCCTGCACACACTGCATTGCAAACGATCAGAATACCAGCTCCGGAATGAACTTCAGCCAAAAACCTTCGCCCGGGCGCTCTCAGTCGGTGACAGCCCTTTCCTGTCAGGAACGTTATTTCGCTTACTCTTTCCATCATCGCTTGTTTTAACATATCGTGTTAGTTAATTTAGATGCATTGTATTACAGTCAGTACGGATATGCAAGAGTTTTATTTAACGCTCAGTTGCTTTGATGCAGCAAAGATTTAAATGGTAGGTCCCTCCTGTCAGGAACGAACATTCACCTTCTGCCCTTGATACACAGGATTTGCAAGCCGTATCCTAATCAAGCCGCAAGGGATCCGATTGAAGCGAATAGTTGGTTATTGTCCAAGCACGAGAACCTACATTCCGATAAATGCATTTCTGCTAGAGGGTCCCCAGTTAGCCCCCATATAACCTGCCATTCCCTCCAAATTAACAAAACAAGGAAGCACTACGTATAGGATACCTGGCACTGCATTCCCTCTAAATGTCATAACAAACCTCATACCTGTATGGTCAGCAGGTGTTATCATTCCCATTTCAGGGCGTATTGAATTTGCCGCTGTAAGTGCATCGCCCATTCCTACGCTTGCTATACCCGTTGGACTCTCCATATTACTTCTAATCCAGTAATTAGAAATAGTAGTCGCTGATGCTAAATCAGTCCGCTTATCATACATCATTACAATCTGATTAGGAGCCACTTGCCTGGCCTCTAGAAGAATGGGGTGTGGCATCACTAGACGGTCGTTGTAATGCATCAATTTGTTCCCTCCGCAACATGTTCTCAATTAGTCAAATGACCATATACCATATGTTACTTGACTGAATTGCGTTCACATTAGTTGTTGAGTGCATTTACGACCAATCTGATGGCTCAGATTACTAGTGTTCTCCAGCCATCATCATGCCTTCAAACGGTAAATCGCCTTATTGTCGAGTCCACGGATCATCGGTGTCCACGGCTCCGTCTCAACCGTTGTATCCAGGGCATCCTCTACCATCTGCAGCTTGGCGTCCAGCAGGTCGATGTGATGCAGCGCAACGGCTTCTGCCGTTTGCGGCTGAACCGGACTCCCCACTCTCCCAGATTATGATGAGACAGCACCAGATGCTGCAAGCCCAGGACCACTTCGGATTCAAGCGGAATCTCGTTCTGAAGCGCAGCCTCCACAATCCAGTTGGAGGCGAGGGCGATATGTCCGATCAGCTTGCCCTGGTTGCTGTAATCCGTTACGATGCCCATCTGTGCAATCATCTCTTCCGGCTTTGCGATATCATGAAGAATAATGCCCGCCTTGATGAAGTCAGGCTTCAGAAATGGCCGCTGCTTGCAGATGAAATCGCCAATCTCCAGCATGCGCACAATATGATAGGCAAGTCCGGCAAAGTAGGCATGATGATAGGTTTTCGCAGCAGGATAATGCATCAGCTTCTCCTCCACCTTCGCCACGCAATACTGCACGATTGTTCTTATCTGCGGCTCCGTAATCTCATTCATCGTCAGTTTAATCGTATGTAACAGATCAACGGGGCGTATCGGTGCAGCCCTCACAAAGTCAGTCAACGAAACACCATCCTCCTCGGATGCCTTCCGGATTCGGCTGATCTTGACTTGAGGCTGATCCCGGTAGCTCAGAACGGTTCCCTGAATCTTAACTAATTGCATGGGCAAGAACGTTTCTTTATCCTGAATGGTCACATCCCAGTACTTGGCGGATATTTGACCACTGGCATCCGAGAGCACAATATCAAAATAATCTTTTGGGGGCGTGCCGCTGGTCTGTCTCATATTCAACTCTTTTAACAAGTAAAAGCCGACGAAATCGTCTTGTATGCTAAGTTTATTAATAGGCTTCATCTGTTCCCTCCCGAAAAATCCCATTAGGTTAACTATAACAAAGTCCCGTGCAAGGCGTCCATCACACGGGATTCTTTGCTTTCTAGTTGTCTATCCTCTTACGGTGCACTCTATCGGAATTAGGGTATCGAATCGCTAAGTTTAACGAGTTATATTCAAATTTCTTATCAACCAGGGCATTACCAATGGAAGAACCGTGTTAGGCTGCATAGCTTTGGTGTGATCCATATCATTTCCTTTTAAGATTTCTACATCCCATCCAAGGTGTTCTAACTCTTGTTTATTTTTTGAAGGATACCGATAATATCAACTGTAACACTGCCAAAGTTTTCTCCATAGACAATGGTGTCTTTTTCCCCAGCAAACGCCATTCTCGGAATAACCAATTTATGTTGAATTTCTCGATCATCAAATTCCATCAAATTTTCGTACATTGTAACAAACTGTTTCGTTTGATTGGGGTTGATCTTTACCTGGATGTGATCCCAATCAACCTTTTCTGGACTACTCTGGTCTTGTTCATCAATAACAGGAGAATTTTGATTATTCAAAGCTTGTTCGTATGTTTTATTTGTCACCACCATCATCTCTTTATAGGGACCGTCTATTGCCGGAAAACCACCCATGATTAAGCTTTCTAGTCTATCCGTCCGAATGGCTAATTGTAATCCAACTAAAGCTAACCAAGAATAACCATAATAACTAAACCTCTTAACGTTCATTTCATCAACAATAGTCAACAGATCTTTTACTATATTTTCAGGTGTGAGATTCTCTGGGACCGGATGCTGCATACGATGTCCTTCATAGTCAAAATATAAAATCTGAAACTTGTCCGCGAGTCCCTCGATAAAATGTTTTCCTAATTCAGGGTCTACTCCCCACAACTTTAAGTTTTCGGCTTCTTGTCCATAAACGGATTCTTTAGCAACCGGGAGCATGATTGTTGCAGAGTTGGGATTTCCAACTAAACCAACCTTCAATTCGGATTCATCTATCAGCTTTATGATCTTCTCCATTTCGATCACTCCTTAATTTGTTATACGAATATCATATAACATTCATGCAATCTTTCAGTTTTTCAGTTTTTCCCCTTCCCGTATTAGGACTTTATGAAAAATATGTTATTGTAGCACTTGAAGGTTCTACTTTAAAAGGGAGTTAATAAATGGAATCATATACCCCTAAACAAATTGCAAATATCTTAAATGTTAGTACAACAACTCTGAGAAGATACGAAGAACAAGACCTCATTCCTGTTGTACCGAGAACAAAAAGTAATCACCGTTACTATAAATCGATACACTTCCAAGCTTTTACTGCCATTAGGGCCTTGTTAAAGGATATGACATCCCCATGGTTTACGAAGTCATGAGAATGATTAAACACGGAAGGTTTGAAGAAGCCCTTTGGTTAGTGAATGAACAGCAATTCCATATACAAATGGAGAAACAGCGAGTGGAAGAAATACTAGGCATGATTCAAAACACTGATTTTACTAAATATAAAAATGTAAAATTAAATGAATGGATGAGTATTGGTGAGGCTGCAAAAATATCGGGAGTAAATACATCAGCTATCCGTCATTGGGAATATGAAGGGTTAGTCCATTCAGAGAGAAACAAAGAAAACGGTTACAGAATGTTCTCCATCCCTGAACTGCGTAAAATACTGGTCATAAGCAGTTTGAGAAAAACCGTTTATTATATAGAAAATATGAAGAAGTTATTAAATGATTTAGACACACAAAACTATGGTAACATCAAACGTTCCTTTCAGTTGGCTTTGGAAAATCTGAACAATCAACTATTATTGCAATTGAAAGGAATAACAGAACTGATGAAATATATACATTTTTTCACAGGGGCTGTCCCATAAGTAAGCTCTAATTCACTTTGTATAACTCGA
Source organism: Phytophthora syringae (assembly GCA_012656105.1). Taxonomy (NCBI): domain Eukaryota; phylum Oomycota; class Peronosporomycetes; order Peronosporales; family Peronosporaceae; genus Phytophthora; species Phytophthora syringae. The sequence continues at coordinate 168,776 of JAAKBD010000004.1, forward strand.
TTCAGAACAAATTCGTGCAAAGAGGGCATCTCGCAAGATTTAAGATCTTTTGGGACACCCTCTAGTTATAATATTGTTAGACCTATAATCACCCTGTTAAGGGTTTCAGATTTCGGACAGGTCGGCGCGTGTTATAAGTTCACTCCAGATCATGGGCTGTGGCTGTTTAGAGCCGTGATAGACCGGGTTCGTGAACGCAAGAAGCTGCCCCGCTTCATCACGGATATCGAACCGGTACCAATGGTAACCTTCCGATTCCCATGGGATCGCCCATTCCAGTATAATAGGCTGACCTTCCTCTTGAGCTGACACAGCTGCTTGGGAAGAATCAATCCTGCCGTTATGAACCAGCGCGACTTGAACATTCGCCTCGCTTGTTATACGCAGCGTACAGTAAATCATACGGTTATCCTCTGCTGCATCCTTGCCTGCGAAGGCAGCGGACATGTCACTGCCAAACCGATATTCATCACGGCCTGCCCGAATCGCAGCCTCAAGGACGGGCCCCCGTGATACGTATACGTGACCGCGGCGCACCCTCCAGAACAGACTCCGCCGATAGGTGCTCACACCAGACATAGGTTGCCGGGTCACCGATCAAGGAAGGCATATCGCAGTCCTCATAACATACCGTAGGAAGCATATGAGAGTCAGACCCGCCAATCCCCGTCAGCTTATGCCCTGCATTCCAGCAAACACTCCACAATTCCAACGCTTTCTCCGCTGCAACCGGATTCGGCGAATAGGTTGGATCGTTCCATATTTCAATCGAGTGAACAGCGCTTGTCGATGTACAGCAGATTGTACATAGGCGAAAGCTTGGAGGTAACAAGGTATTCCTTGCCATCCCAATGGTATACAAATTCATGTCCAATTTTATTTGTAACCGTTATCATTTCATACAATTCCGGAGGAACCGAGGTGCCATTGAGATGGAATACCAATTGGCCTGTATCGTCAAGGACATACATTCGTTCATTCTCATATTTGATGAAGGGCCTGGCTAACGATTCGAACATCCGATTATCCATCGTGATCCCAATAAAGCCCATCGGGTCCTGGGCATGCAGGGGAGTGCGCTTATGATAGAAATGCCATTGTTGTCCTCTCTGCCATTGAGAGAATAGCCTGCCTTCCAATAAAGCTGCTGTTTGTCGTTCAGCAATTGATGGGCTGCTCTGATTTCGTCTTCAGATTCAGCCTTGTGCCCGCCATATGTAGCCGATATGAAGTAATTCTCATCCAACGTATATAAGGAAATATCCTCGATCTGAGGATTTCCATTCTTAAAGGCTGCCAGATTCTGATACACATTGGAATAAAACCCGGCATAATTGTTACGTTTCTGCTCTGCAAAATCGGAGGTGAAAAATGACCCCATTAACATCTGAATCAAATTATTCTGTATTCGATCCATCCCTGTATCAATCGTCTGTGAAGCATAATTCAAAATCTGCGAGACGTCCTGACTTGCATCCTGCTTGACCATTTTGGTTGTCATGGCGTAGCTGGATATGCCCAAGATCATAATCGGAACAATCGACGATAATAAAGCGATCCACACCATTTTTCGGTAAAACGATGGCTTGTTCATAAACCATCTAGTCCAGGTCATTCGATTATGATCTCGTATCTTCATGTCCAAGGCTCCCCATACTATAGCTCTCGATGATTACTACTTTATACTATTCCATTACGATCTATTATGGCAATGAGTCACTGTTAATCGTTCAGAAGATTTAAGAGATTCACTTGGATAGCCACCATGAAAAAAGCATCACAAGGATCTACGAAAGACCTTGAGATGCTTAAACATTCTACTATCTAACCCGCTCATCCCGTAACAGCCTGCGTCAGTTACGACCGCTGCTTGATTATTTCCAAGCACCCGGGTGTTCTTCGTTCACCAGATCCTGCTCCACGGCCTTTGCGTTCATCTCTACCTGATCCACGCTTTTGCAGCCCGGAATGACACAGCTGACCGCCGGATGCTTCAGACACCAGGCCAGCGCCCATTCCGCCATATTCACGCCTTCGGGCACTTCCTTCTGTCTGATCTCTTCCACAAGCTTCAGCTTGGCATTAATCTCGTCCTGGTCACGGTTCCTGCGCACTTTATCGCTGAACACCGTCCCCGGCTTGTATTTCCCGCTCAAGTACCCGCTTGCCAGCGGAACCCGTGCCAATACACCAAGATCCTGCTTCAGGCATGAAGGGAGAACCTCTTCCTCCGGTGCCTGATCCAGACGGTTATACACAACCTGAATCGCCTTGGCATTCAGCTCCGCAGCCTTGTCGGTTTGATAGATATTCCTGTTGCTTCCGATCGATATCCCGAGATTGCGGATCGTTCCCGCCTGAACCTGCTTGTCCAGCATCGTCCACATCTCATCATTATTGAACACTTCATCCGAGCCGGAATGGAATTGATACAGGTCGATATAATCCGTACGCAGCGCTTTAAGAGATTCCTCCAGCTGGATTCGAATCTGCTTCGCGTCCCAGGCATTCTCCCATTGCTCATGCCACTGATGACCAAACTTGGAGGCAATAACCCAATCCTCGCGGCGGTCACGCGACAAGAAATCCCCGATGAAATTCTCAGACATATGATGAGGCCCGTAACACTCGGCTGTATCTAACAAATTAATGCCCAGTTCCTTCGCGCGGGTCAAGATTTCGTCAACTTCCCTTTGGTCGAAATCCTTCCCCCAATCACCGCCAAACTGCCATGTTCCCACACCGACTACAGATACCTTCAGATCGGTTTTGCCTAATCGTCTGTATTTCATACGCTCACCTCTTCCCGCAGATTTGTGCGCCTATATCTTATGTGATATTGCAACCGTTTGCAACAATCGAAATGAATTTGACAGCTTGATTATATACGGATGGCAGCTCGCACATTAGGGCTTTCTCTTGTTCCATTCAAAAATTTTATTTTCACACATACCCCATATGTAGACTGTTTAATAATAAGTTGTTATGGTGAACCCTATAATAATGCATTCCGTTATCTTGTTATGGAATAAGAAAGGGGATTTCAGCGTGAATTCTCGAACACTCGAGCAATTAATGCCGGACATTAAGGAGAGTCTGCAAGCGAAGACTTCGACAGACTTTCAGCACATCATCCATGAATTTCTGCCTTATGATCTGGCAAGAGTACATAGCCATCTGAGTAATACGGAGCAGACCCAGCTTCTGAAATTTCTGAATGAAGACCAGATTGCCGATATGATCCAGGAAATGGAGCATCCCAATCAAATTGAAGTGTTGACCAGGCTGGGTAAAGAAAAACCGCCATCATCCTGGACTTGATGGATAATGACGACTTGGCCATTCTGCTGGACGAGCTGTCTCCCGAACAGAAAGACGAGCTCATTAGAGGAATGCGGGATGAAGAATCCCAATTTGTACGGAACATCATGAAATATCCGCCGGAAACGGTGGCCGGATCATGACCAACCGCTATGTCTGGATTCCTCAGCATTACACCGTGTCGGAGGTGGTGCAGAAGCTGAAAACCTATGTTTCCATTTCGGAAACGATCAACTATCTGTACGTTATCGATCATGACAAGAAACTCATGGGCGTGGTTTCCTACCGCGGGCTCATCTTGGCCGAACCGGATGAATATATCGTGGATATCATGCATAGCCGAGTTCTGTCCGTGCCTGTGGATGCGGATCAGGAGGAGGTCGCGCTGCTTATCCAAAAGTATGATTTGGTCGCGATTCCGGTCGTTGAACAGGACAACCGGTTGGTGGGGATCATTACCGTTGACGATATTCTCGATGTGGTCATCAGTGAAGCAGATGAGGACATCCGGAAAATGAACGCCACTGGCGGAAAATCCATTGATTTTAACACCAAGGCCACGGTAGCGGCCTACCGAAGATTGCCTTGGCTGATTCTGCTCTTATTCATCGGTCTGATCTCGGGAACAATCATTTCCCGGTTTGAAGAAACGCTGGCACAGGTTGTGGCCCTCGCCTTCTTCATGCCCATGATTGCAGGTATGACCGGAAATACGGTACACAGTCCCTTGCGGTCATTGTTCGTGGTCTGACAACAAAGGAAATGAGCAAATCGCTGGTATAGGTTGTTAGCAAGAGAGCTGAAGGTCGGTTTGATGATCGGTGTGACATGCGGCTTTCTGATCTCCTTAATCGCCTATTTCTGGCAGGGCAATCTCTACCTGGGGTTTGTGGTTGGAAGCTCGCTGGTTGCAACTCTCATCGTCGGAACCATGGCGGGTACCATCATTCCTCTCATTCTATTTAAATTCAAGATTGATCCGGCTGTGGCTTCCGGGCCGTTAATTACAACCATCAACGATATTCTCTCGCTTGTCATTTACTTCGGCATCGCCACCTTGTTTCTTTCTTACATTTAGCCGAGCACGCGCTATCTGGGACGGATACATATCCTTTCAAAAAAGACTTCCGGTTAATGAACCGGAAGTCTTTTGGGCTCTGCCCGTGGAGGGATGTCAATCGCGGCCAATGGATGCAATCGACTGATGTTCCCAGAGACTGCAGCATGAAATGCCAACACGGTTCCCTCCATTCGATTACGTATCCATTCCAATAAGGGGATAATCTCCCCTCAACAGCAAACTGCTCAATCTGTATCCAAGCCTGACAAGGATGCTGTCAGCAGTCCGTTAAATAGATGGCATTCACCATATTTTGTAACGTGATTGTATTTTCCCCATACTATGATTAGGCGGATTGGAACGTGTATCCTACCAAGCTCAATCTGTGAAGAAGCATGTTTGCTCGAGAACATCAATAAGCCGCCTTGATGAACCAGGGCAGCAAATTTTCTTCTTCATATTCATGCGACGAGCAGTTGAGGACATTCTCACCCTTCAGGATGATAATGACGTGTGAATTTTTTACCCGGAACCTATCACGGAACCCTCCGTTCCATGATATAGTATTAACGCGAATGTCATGTAAATTTTTCCTTAATCATGGAGGGGTTGAATGGAATACATACGGGATTACGCCATGTACGCATCGATCTTCGGTATGTTCAGCATGAGCTGGTTTGGTTGGGCACAGGAAAATCCGCGGGCAAGCTGGCGCAAATACCTGGGCATCGCCTCGGGTGCTGCGCTCCTGGTGTGTTTGCTGGGGGTTTATTTAAGTATAACAAACTGGGATGCACCTTCTGCGCTAACGGATCAAACGAACTTCAAGAATTATCTCATCTCCGTTTATGTTGAATTTTTCCTGGCAGGGCTTGGAGCTTTTGTCCTCATCCGAAAAAAACGCAAAGATTATGTAGCGCCATGGATCGCCTTCATTGTCGGCATTCATTTCATCGGGCTTTCCCGTGTATTTGACGATCCAAGTCTTTACGTTCTGGCAGCTCTACTGGTGGCCGTTTCGATTATTTCCCTGTTTGTGTCCCCTAAACTGCGGGTAGCAAACAGCGCAATCACAGGGATAGGTTCCGGGGTGGTATTATTCGCTTTTGCTGTACTGGGTCTGGTCCGATTCTTTCTGACGTGAATCGTCTGCATGTCCCCTTGAGGGGCTTGCAGACAGCACGTCTTTTCTTCAGTGGAACCCTATCGGCCGATCGGCTGCACTACACCATCCTTCCGTTCATCACCATAGGTTCCCCAGTTCTCGCTTCACTTCCTCCACAATCGTCTGAACCCCTGCCTCAATCTGCGCCTGGCTCACTCTGGAAATACTGATGCGTATGAATTTGTCGCGCTCCAGATACTGGGACAGATAGAACGGCTTGCCTGATACCACTAAGATGCTCCGCTCCTCCAGCCGCTTGATCAAACGCTCCAAATTTACGTTATGCGGCAGCTTGAATATTTTATATATTCCACCGTTGCCGGGTACGACTTCAATAAGTCCAGTTCCTCCATATAACTGCACAGCGGAATCCAAAGCCACCATTCGGGTCTCATACTGCCTGTAGATTTTCTGTTTATGCCGTTCATACATGCCGTTGCTGATATAAATTTCGAGCGCAGCTTGGGACAGCAGTGAAGCATCCCCGTATTTTTATAGGCGTAAAATTCCTCCAGCAGGCTTTCCGGCAGAACAACTGCCCCGAGACGCAAACCTGGAAAGATAATCTTCGAAAAGCTTTTCAAATAGATGATGTGTGAAGTTTGGTTATAAGCATAAACCGGATCGAATCCTCGCTCATCCCCCAGATCGGCCATGTAATCATCTTCCACCACAAATACATCATATTGACTCGCCAATGCGGCGATCGCTTTCCGCTCCTCGACTCGAAGCGAGGTTCCAAGCGGGTTGTGGTATCTTGGCATCGTATAAAAACTTAATATGTCCGGTCTTGAACTTCTCCTCCAACAACCCGATATCGATCCCCGCTGTAGAACGAGGAATGCCCACAACCGGAACATTCTCCGACTCCAGAAAATGCAAAAAGTTATTGTAGCTGGGCTGCTCCACCAGAATCACCGATTTTCCGTTAGGAAACGGCATCTTCGCCAGTATTTCCATCGCCTGCTGGGCACCGGACGTCACCATAATCCGCTCTGGGCGGGTAAACACCTGGCTGTCTGCAAAATGGGAAACCAGCGTATGGCGGAGTTTATCCATTCCTTTCCCGTCACCATACGTGAAGAGATGGTATTTGTAGGTATCGATGGCCTTGTTCAAACAGTGCTGAAAGTCCAGATAAGGGAACACGTTCACGTCGGGAGAAGCCGAGGCAAAATCAATCAGGCTTTCGTCCCTGTTATCGGGATCGCTCTCCTTCTGAACTACATAATAGCCGCTTTGCGAAACCGAATATATGGCATGCCGCTCCTCCAGCTCAGCATAGGCGCGAATGACCGTGCTGATGCTGCATCCGTATTGTTGTGCAGCGCTTCGGACGGAGGGCAGCTTCTGACCGGGACGGTATCGTCCTTCCTGAATCTTCGATTCCATATCAACCAGAATGGACATGTATTTTTTCATCCGCTGCGCCCCTCTTATGCTTAGATTATAACCCACCACCCTGACGGTACCCAGGGCTTGGTTAAGTTTTGAGTTGAATGATCGCCGTATCCGTTTACTCCCTCTCCCATCATTTCAGCGTTATTTCATGTTAAAAGACACAACAAAAGACTAAAAGGAGCAAAGATCTAAAATTTTTAGGTATAATACCTAATTTTATTAGGTTTAATGCGAGATGGACGTTTGATAGAATGAAAAATATAACGCTTACAAACGCAATAAACCAAGGAGGATATATCATGAGCAAATGGCACAACCTAATGAACCCATCGTAACCCACATCTACACCGCAGACCCTTCTGCCCACGTATTTGAGGGTAAGATTTATATTTATCCATCCCATGACCTTGATCATGAGAACACGTCCAATGATAATGGCGATCAGTACGATATGGAAGACTACCACGTTTTATCGATGGAAGATGTGAACGCTCCGTGCGTTGACCATGGTCAAGCCCTGCATGTAAAGGATGTTCCGTGGGCCAAGAAACAGATGTGGGCACCGGATGCTGCTTATAAAAACGACACCTATTACTTGTACTTCCCTGCCCGAGATCATAACGACATATTCCGTCTTGGCGTAGCTACCAGTTCGTCCCCTTCCGGACCTTTCACGCCGGAGCCCGACTACATTCCTGGCAGTTACAGCATTGACCCTGCCGTATTCGTGGATGACGATAACCGGGCGTACATTTATTTCGGCGGCCTCTGGGGTGGACAGCTGGAGCAATGGCAGATGGCTCCCACATTCCGGATGGGGAGGGACCTGCCGCAGATGCACCTGCCATCGGACCGCGGGTTGCCGAACTGAGTGACGACATGCTCACGTTCAAGGATACACCGCAAGAAATATCCATCATTGATGAGAATGGCAGTCCGATAACTGCCGGAGATGAAGAGAGAAGATATTTTGAAGGTCCGTGGGTTCATAAATACAACGGCACCTACTACCTCTCTTACTCCATAGGTTCGACACACCAAATCGTGTATGGCACCAGCCAGAGCCCGACAGGTCCATTTGAATTCAAGGGGACGATTCTCACGCTGGGTTATCGGCTGGACAACCCACCACTCCATCGTGCAGTTCCAGGATAAATGGTATCTCTTCTATCATGACAGCTCCCTCTCTGGAGGAGCGGATAACAAACGCAGCGTGAAATTCACCGAGTTGAAATACAATGCGGATGGCACCATTCAGACGATTGACCCTTACAGTAAATAAAGTAATCAGACCAGCTGGGTTCCATGGCATATGGAGCTCAGCTTTTTCATGTTTATCCATGCATTTCTACCGCTGTTTAGTGATACCATTATAGTCGGTATTATTTGTTCGAGATTTTGAGGTAGCGGAGCTAGAAATATCATAAGAAAGAAGGAATGCGTGAATGGCAAAACAGCTTGTCCAACGATACATGATCCTGATTGCAGGTCTTTTATTGATGGGGGTCGGCACTGCTCTCGTAACCAAAGCCAATATCGGTACATCCCCTATCGCTAGTGTTCCCTATGTGCTTAGTTTAAAGTTCCCCATCTCCATGGGAGTGATGACTATAGGAATCTGTGTGCTATTTGTGGTGCTTCAGGCCCTTCTGCTCGGCAAGCAGTTTCCCAAGATTCAATATCTTCAAGTGTTGGTCGGGGTGCTGTTCGGCCTTTTTCTTGATTTGGGAGCGTATATGGTAAGTTCGATTAACTTTACGATGTATTTCATGAACATGCTGGCTTTGCTGACTGGCTGCATCATCCTGGCGGTGGGCATCTATCTTCAAATTATCGCCAATGCCATTCTGAACCCGGGTGAAGGCATCGTGAAGGTCATTTCCGAGAAGCTTGGTGCCGAATTCGGCAATATCAAAATCCTATTCGACTGGACACTGGTATCCATCGGGATTGTCATATCACTGTTTGCGTTCGGTTCGATTGAAGGCGTACGCGAGGGTACGGTCATTTCGGCTTTTCTGGTCGGTTATTTCATCAAGCTGCTGCGCCGGATCGCATTTCGTTTGAGCAGCAAAAGAACTGCCAAAGCAGTCATTGAGCAAGGCCAATAATTCTGGGGCGCGTCCAATCGGGTTATGGTCATAACTTATAAGAGAATATGGTTAATTGGCTTCATTTTGATTATAATGGGCTGTAAGAGACGAAGAACGTCCTGATTCACTCCTTTTCCTGGAGTATGTCAGGGCGTTCTTTTTATTTTGATAGGCTGCGCGGCCATTTCCGCGATTTGCATCCGCAGTTCGAAGTGCTGGACTGGCGGGGAGTATCTTATTTCTGCGACTTCGCCTTCATCACGTCACACTTGAAACTCATCATAGAGATTAAAGGGCTGGATACTTATGCAAGCGGCATGGACAGGCAAACCTTTTGCAACGAGTTAAATCGGGAAACGTTTTTATCAGCTATGGGTTATCAGGTTATTTCTTTTGCATACGATGATGTGGCTAACCGTCCCGAGATCTGCATAATGCTCCTCAGGATAGTGATCAGCCGTTATCATGCCGCTACTTCCTCTGTGGGTGTGCCCACGGTTACGGAGCGTGAAATTATCCGTTTTGGGTGCATGCTTGCCCGTCCGCTTCGCCCGATTGATGTCAAGACACATCTGCGCTTAAACCATCGAACGGCTCTAACGCTTTCTTCATTCCCTCTGCGATAAGGGGTTGCTTTTGCCCGTCACCGGATCGCAAGGCAAACATGTAGTGAAATACGAGCTGCATCCTCATGCGGCACAGTGTCTATAACTGAAGGCTTGATCTTCACATCTTCTGTGGCGATCGGCAGCATGCTAACTGCTGATCGCCCGGGTTTTATGGATGAAATGTTCCTCCGCTATCTGCTCGTAGATAAATACAGCCAAAGCCTTTCGCGTTAATTGATGGTCCAGTGTTACCACGCAAGAGCCATACCGGGTGATAGCGAACCGACACCGACACGACAGCTGCGGTATGACCTTCTAATAATCTGAAAAGTCTGCTGTCAACCCGCATCAGTACGGGTCACAGCAGACTTCTTAAGTTGCTTCTTTATTGGAATACCTTCTCAAATACAGGGAAACTTGCAACCCTGCCAGGGAAGTTCACTTCACCTCGCAGATCATAACCCAAACCTTGATACAACTTGAGCGCTGACGCATTCTTGGAGTAAGTATCCAGCCGGAGGCTGCTATAACCTCCGCGTATGCCGTATTCTTCGGAGAAGGCAACAAGCTTGCGTGCAATGCCCTTCCCCTGCGCTTTCGGATCGACGGCAAGGCGGTGCATCATTAAATGCGGACCCTCTGCCTGCTTCCAGTTAATCGTCTGATACTGCTCGTCCTGTGTTTCATCAAGGACAACAATCCCTAAGATACGGCCTTCAACCTCAGCTACAAACAGCGTTCCGTTCCGCAAATCCTCCCCGATCACATCCCGGTTCGGATAGAACTCATCCCATTGATCGCTGCCTCCAGCCTGCATCACCTGAACGCAGCGGGCAATCAAACCCATGATTTCTTGAATATCCTCACTGCGTCCTGTCCGAATTTCAATATTCATCGCTGCACCTACTATTGTTTTTAGATCAGTTTACTATGATTGGACGGCTGCAACAACATTAGCTGAAACTAGCCTTCGCTTGGAGCACTGTAGTTGAAACTCACCTCACTTAGAGCACCATAGTTGAAACTCTTCTTTCTTAGAGCACCCTAGCTAAAACCTTTCTCGCTCGGAAGAACGATACTGAAACTTTCCTTGCTTGAGCTCCGTAGCTGAAACTCAACTCGGTTGGTATCCGCAGCTAAAACTCTTCTTGCTTAGAGCACCGTTACTGAAACTCAACTCGCAATGGAACACCAATTCCATCAACTCTGCCGTCTGCTTCATCACTCTTTATGGATAACTTAAACTGAACCTCCTTTGGTAATCCGCACTTAAGGCACATGCAATTTATCTTGAGATTTGCGTTTGGCTTCATTGTGACGCCAAGTGTTTTTGATGCTCTTGTGTATGACACGTACAGTTTGTCTTCGGAATAGTAGATTTCTCATAAAAATTAACCTCTCGCCCGTTCATCGTCCACAGTAAAGGAAAGGCATCATGCACTAACGTAAACCAAGTCCCTATAAGATCGCAAAAACATGCTTGCTGATATCTAACTTTCAAGATACACTTGTCTAGTAGATAAATTCGGTCGTGAAGTACACGCCGCTTCGATACGTTGTATCGGGGCGGCTTTTTGCATTTACCTTTTAACAGAGGAGAGAATCCGCGTGTCAAGATTTGTTCAAAAATATGAAGAGTGGATGCAGCTCAATATTGAGCAGGAGGAAAACCCCAGGCGGCGCGAATTGCTTGAGAAGGGACTAGGTCACGGCACCGTCGAATTTTTACGCACCATTTGGTTTCCAACGATACAGCATTTTGACCACCTGTATCCCGAGTGGGAAGTACGCGATTTCAACAATGGATTTCGTTACGTGGATTTGGCTTATATGCCTGGCGGTGTCAAAGGAGGAATTGAGATTCAAGGCTACGGCCCTCACGCCAGAGATCTTGATGTAAGACGATTCAAGGATTTATGCTGGCGGCATTGCTTATTAGCGCTGGATGATTGGATATTCCTCCCCATCCCTTACCTATCGATTCAAGATGAGCCTCGACGATGCCAGCAGCTTGTTCTATCCTTCATCGGCAAATTCACTTCTCTTGATACTCCGCATGCATTAACTTCTTTTGAAGCCGAGACGGTACGTTTTGCCAGGCGGCTGCTGAGACCATTCACGCCTTTAGAGTTGGCGGATCATCTGCGCATTACAGACAGGCATGCCCGTCGAATTCTGCATAAACTCGTGGATTTGGAGATCATGTCTGTGTCCAGCGGTAATATGAGGTACCGTAGGTATCGTTTACGGACCGAGTAGGCGTTACTTACGGAGTCAGAAGACTTTATTAGGGGAACATTGCATTTCGAGATGGATAACGGACCGAGTAGGCGTTATTCGAGGTAAATTTGCAATTTACAATGGGTAACGGACTCAGGCGTCGTTATTCAAGGAAAAGGGTTGCTCCAATGCCCTCAATAGTCAATATAGCTCTTCTGCTGTCCGTTACATTAGAATTGCGGCCTTTTCAGCAGGAATAACGGCTGTGATGTCCGTTAGATCTGGTTTGGTTTAGAACTCCCTTTTAGACTCAGCGGTGCTTCTACAATGTTGACGGAGCTTCTGCAGTGTTGACGGAGCTTCTGCAATATACGGAAAGACATGCCAGTCAAACCCTCGTAAACTCGTGGATTTGGAGATCATGTAGGTACCCGTCGGAAACTAGAGATATCGTAGGTATCGCTTACGGACCGAGTAGGCGTTACTTACGGAGTCAGTAGACTTATTAGGGGAAAAATCGAATTTCGAGATGGATAACGGACCGAGTAGGCGTTATTCGAGGCAAATTTGCAATTTACAATGGGTAACGGACTCAGGCGTCGTTATTCAAGGAAAAGGGTTGCTCCAATGCCCTCAATAGTCAATATAGCGCTTATGGTGTCCGTTACATTTGAATTACAGCCTTTTAACAGGAATAACGGCTGTGCTGTCCGTTAGATCTGGTTTGGTTTCGTTCAGAACACCCCACAGTGCCTTGTTGATCTCGTTCTGAGCATTCCATGGTACCTCACTTCTTCTCAGAACACCCCATGTTACCTTGGCTATGTCGATATGCGTAACGCCAGCACGAGAGGCGCTAAGCCCTCACTCCAGCGCATGCGCAAAACCTGATCGCCACGTTGGATAGAGCGGCTCCCAGCCGTACTCCTTCCGAGCTTTGGCATTCGAAGCACCGCGTTCGCCACGATGGCTCCCCGCTTGATATTCAGGAGTAGGTGCTTGCAGCGCATCCGCATACATAAGCAGCCACAACCTTCCAGCCGCAGGCTCGTCATCAACAATGTTTACCGGACCTATCGGCCAATCCAGTGCCAGCAGGGCAGCATTCGCCGCATCCTCAACATGAAGAAATGACGTAACCCCGTCCGTTGACGGGAGCGCTCGATGCACTACCTTTTCCGCCACACTCCCCTTGGCATCGTACCATGTGTTAGGGCCATACAGCATGCCATACCGTAGAATGACGTGATTTGGCAGTTGTGCGACAGCATGTTCCAACGAAACGATGCCGTCGATCGTAGACTTGCGCGGCGCAGGTGCATGAATGTCCAGGGATACCTCTTCGGTGGCGGGGTAATCCCCGGGCTCATAGGCCCACGAAATGCTTTGAGCAATCATTCGCTTAACACCTGCAGCCTGAGCAGCTTCCACCAAATGGCGTGTTCCCTCCATGCGAATCCTCGCATTATCCTCGAGGTTCCATTCGCTTAATGAAGTGAGCTGATGAATGACCACATCCGGGCGTATGTCCTCGATTACAGCTATCATCCCTTCCCGATCAAAGGCATCTGCGACAACGCCCCTGGCTCCCCAGGATTCAATGAACTCCTTACGCTGAGGGTTGTGTGTCATTCCTACAACCTCGTGACCTGCCTGAACGAGCTTGGGAAGCAGTAATTGCCCAATGACTCCTGTGGAGCCAACAACAAATATGTTCAACTTAACGACCTCCAATCGAATACAAATAGGAATGAACCCAACGTTGTCAGACCGAACTTCAGTGTAGGGGTAGTTTCCATCTTAGCATGATGGGGATAGACCTATTAAGTGCCACTTTCCATGGAACGGACTATACCAATACCAATTCTTTCGATGAAGACGGTTCCCTCAACAATCGAATAGACCGCTCGCGGTATCGCTTTTCACATGAAAAACACGCCTATTCGGCGTGCTTCAAATATGTAGCATGTAAAATTATTCTGTAAAATCCCTTACAATCATTCTATGCGTTTAAATCCGTTATCGCTAAGCACATTAATTTCTTTGACACATGCCGCCTTCGATAAACCGACTACGCACCGGACAAGCGAGACGATATCTTGAACCGGGATTCGGGTGCCCCCGTATTCGGATATGGCCTTCTCCGCCCCATCTTCATAGGGGATCTCGGCTGCAAGCTCGCCCGGATTAATGCAAGTAACCGCTATGCCGTCTTTACGGACATGCTCCCGCAGAGCATGGGTAATGCCGCGCAAACTGAATTTGGATGCCACAAAAGAGACTTGGGCATTGTTCGTATGATCCAAGTAAGCAGTGGAGCCAATCATAATGATTTTGCCTGCTTCGGATTTACGCAGATTCGGCAGCAGCGCTTGCATGCAGGTTATCGTAGAGGTGATGTTCACATGTATGATGTTAGCAATCTCCGCAGGGTCATCCTCATCAAAATTATAGTGATCCTCGAAACCCTCTTTTTCCCATATCCCAACGTTATATATCAACACATCCAGTTTCTCATGCTGTAAGGAATTTGCCACTTCTTGAACGGCCTTCGGCTGTGAGAGATCGGCTTGGACCCATTTTCGCTGGACCCCATCCTCCATATCCAAACTGCCCGGTCTGCTTCGGGATACCACCCAAACCCGATCTCCCGCTTGGGGAAGGCCTTTGACAAAGGCGTCTCCCAGCCCTTTGCTTGCGCCAAATATAATATAATTCTTCATTCTTAGGTCTCCTTGATAAAATAATGAATTCGGCTGCTCTTGTACCTACCTCATTTCATTATACATGGACTTGTCGCTCAGATCGAAATGGGCGGTCTGCAGCATGTTCCACATAACCAAAAACGCACCACTTCATGTGGTGACGTTTTCCGGGTTTAACTTGCCGAGCTACCGCTATAGCCGCGGTCCGGCTAGCTTGATGGCGTCTGGTATGTCACGAAATTTCTCGAAATTTTGAGCAAATAACCCCCAAGCTCTCTCGCTCCACGGTCATACGCGTCCTTATCTGTCCATACGTTCCTCGGGTCTAGCAGCTCATCCGGGACTCCGGAAATAGCGGCTGGAATCCATACGCCAAACACTGGCTGGGGAATGAACGAGGTGCTCTCGATACTTCCATTTATAATAGCTGTAATCATAGCTCTTGTGTATGACAGGTTCATCCGTTGGCCGATCCCGTACGGACCGCCGCTCCACCCTGTGTTGACGAGATAGACGCGGGTATCGTGCTTCGTGATGTTGTTCCCGAGCATTTCTGCATACATATTCGGCTGAAGGGGGAGGAACGGGGCGCCAAAACATGCCGAGAACGTGGCTTCAGGGTCCGTGACGCCGCGCTCCGTACCTGCCAGCTTGGAGGTGTATCCCGACAAGAAATGATACATGGCCTGCTCCTTCGTAAGCTTCGATACGGGAGGAAGCACACCGGAGGCATCTGCGGTTAAAAAGATAATGACCTTGGGATGATACCACTCCCGGTATCACCGCCCCTTGGATATAATCAATCGGATACGCCGCCCGCGTATTCTCCGTCAATGCCTTATCGTTGTAATCGGCTTCGCCTGATACAGCATCAATGGACACGTTCTCCAGAACAGAGCCGAATCGAATCGCATTCCAGATCTGGGGCTCATTCGTCTGCGTCAGCCCAATGCATTTGGCATAACATCCGCCTTCAAAATTAAATACGCCTTTGTCGGACCAGCCATGCTCGTCATCTCCGATCAATCTGCGGTTCGGATCAGCGGACAACGTCGTTTTGCCTGTCCCCGATAACCCGAAGAACAAAGCCGTGTCTCCCGCCTCCCCGATATTGGCCGAGCAGTGCATCGGCATGACGCCGCGGAATGGCAGCAGATAGTTCAGCACACTGAAGATGGATTTCTTCATCTCACCTGCATAGTGGGTTCCCCGATGAGCACCGTCCTTCTTGCGAAGGATATCGCAATGAAGGTCTCGGAATTCGTACCATCCGTAAAGGGATCCGCTTTCAAACCAGGCATCGCCAAAACAGTAAATTCGGGTTCGTGGGACTGTAATTCTGCCGCCGAGGGCCGTATGAATAATTGGCGGACAAACAGGCTCTGCCATGCGTGCTCGTTAACGATTCGAATCGGCAATCGATAATCGGGGTCTGCCCCGGCATATCCGTCAAAAACGAATAACCTGCGATACTCCATGTAATTCATCATCTTCTCATATAGCGAATCGAATTGTTCCGGAGTCAGTGCCTGGTTGACTCCGCCCCAAGCAATATGGTCTTCCGTTTCGCTTTCTCTAACAATAAATTTATCCTTCGGTGAACGTCCAGTATACTTTCCAGTCAAAACTTGCAGAGCGCCTGCGGAGCTAAGCTTCCCCTCTCCTTGAGAAAGAGCTGCCTCCACAAGTTTGACAATAAGCAGGTTTCTTCGAGATGTCTCCACATGCAGGCTGGCCATCCGTGTGTTCATTTTACGATTTGCGTTCACCGTAATTCCTCCCATTTCTGCCTCTTCATATCGTTATTCTTCGTCCATGACAACTCCCGGTACATCCAAACGGCTGTGCAGCTCCCGGCACTCCGGCTGATCGCATACACCATAGAAGGTGGCAATCCGATCCGTATCCACTGTATCGACTTGAGCGTTGCAATGTCTGCATAAGATGACACCCATATTCATTTGTTTAACGGAATCGTTCATGCTTCACTCATCCTCTCTTGTACCAGATGGGTTAAGTCTATAACTCTGCTTGCATATCCCCACTCATTGTCATACCAAGCCATTAATTTAATAAATCCATCAGATGCGCTTACCGTTAAGCCATCTATGACCGCTGACTTGTCGTTTCCTATAAAATCGGCAGATACAAGCGGTTCCTCCGTATAATCCACATATGCCGAAAAAGCACCTCTTGCCGCTTCGCGCAGCACGCCCTGTACATCCTCCGTTGTCATTTCTTTTGAGACCCGCAGGGTCAGATCAATCAGGGATACGTCCTGCGTTGGAACTCGGATGGAGGTTCCCTCAACGCAGCCGGACAGATGGGGAAGCACATCGATCAGCGATTTGCCAACACCTGTCGAAGTCGGAACAATGGATTGCGTACAGCCCCTGGCCCTTCGCAAATCCTTGTGGGGATTATCGAGATGCCTCTGGTCCGAGGTGAAGGAATGAATGGTGGTCATCCATCCCCGCTCCACACCGTACGCCTGATCCAAAATAAACAATACGGGAGACAAGCAGTTCGTTGTACAGGATGCCGCCGACAGCAGAGTGTGCTTCCGGGGATGATACTGATGGTCGTTGACCCCCATGACAACCGTCAGATCCATTCGGTCTCCCGGTGCGGAGATGATCACCGTTGATGCGCCTCCCGCCTTATGCTGCTCTGCACTCTCACGGTTGTTGAACTTTCCAGTCGCATCAATGACGATCTCCACGCCAAGGGCTTGCCATGGTATGCGCGATGGATCAGGCTCATATATCACCTGTATGGAATGCCCATTAATGATAAGGGCATCGTCCTTTCCCCATATCGCAGCATCCCACGTCCCATGAATCGAATCGTATTTCAACAAATGGGCGATGGTCTCAATGGGATGCATGCTGTTAATCGCCTTCAGTTGAGTTGAATGCTCAGCCATCAGCCTCCTGATCAATAACCTACCGATTCTCCCCATTCCGCTTATACCGATTCCCGGATTCATTTCATCCCTCCAATTATGCGCTTTATATATCCTTCTTACGCAATTAATGTACAATATAAATAAATAATGCGCAATATATAATAGCATATTTGTTGTAAAATTATTATTTATGACGTCATATTAAAACAATACAAAAACCACCCTCTGTATTCACAGAGAGGCGGTTACTGCCTGGTGCCGCCAAATCGCCCCATAGTACACCGTTTGTCCTCAATGAGCACACACAAGATCCGAGCATTCCGCTTTCGTTATACGATTCCATCACCTAACCGGAATTAAGTTAATTTTTTTAATTACATCCGTGATTGTTGGTACAGAAATTGCTTGTTTAATCTTCATAAGTTCAAGTCAAGGTTATCACCAAACTTGCGGAGGGATCATGATCATGATGATAAGAATCGAACGAGACGAATTAGGGGCTGTAGAGGTACCTGCCTATGCTTACTATGGGATTCAAACACTGCGAGCCGCCGAAGTTTATCCGACTGCCGGAACGCCCGTTCACCGAGCGTTTATCGCAGCCATGGCTAATGTTAAAATCGCGGCTGCAAAAGCAAATCTGGAAATCGGTGCGCTGCCTCAACGAATCGGCAACCTCATTGTACAGGCAGCAGAGGAGATATTGAGGGGTAAACATTCGAAGCACTTCATCGCCGATTATTCGCAAAGCGCATCCGGGGATATTCTGAACACCAATATGAATGAAGTACTGGCCAACCGCACCCTGGAATTCCTGCTTGAAGATAAAGGAAACTACAGTGTTGTCAATCCTGAGCTGCACGCGAATTTAGGTCAGACGTCAAACGGGGTCATGTCGGCTTCTCTTCAGATCGCAGCTTATCGGCTCACACAGGATTTAATCAAGTCCTTGCAGGATTTGATAACCGAATTATTGTACAAAAAGGAACCCCTCGACCAGCTCCACACGCCAGAAATTTCTATGTATCATTCCGGTGCTCCGCTATGGCTCAGCCGCCAATTTGGGGATTATGGCGAGTGCATTCAAAGCGATATGACACGACTGGACAAAGCCGTCTCGCAGATGAATATCATCTGCTTGAATTCGGCAGCCATGGGCAGACAGCCTGATCATCATTCCGGATTTAACGAGAGAGCTACCTCCCATTTACAAGAGCTAACCCAAATCGAGCTGTTTCCTTCCAAGAGCGGGGAACCATCTTATCATGTTGTTGTTGAGCTCTCTTCCGCACTAAAAGGCCTGGCTGTTAACCTGTCCAAGTTATGCAGCGACATTCGCCTCGGTGCTTCGTTGGAGCAGATCGATATCCATCCGGCCAACGGCATCGTACACGAAAAGGCCGTATCCCTAAGCCAATCTGCCTTTCAGGTCATGGGACTCGATCACAGCATCAGCCTCGCAGCCGAAATCGGCATGCCGGATCGAAACGCTATCCCGCCCATTATCATCTACAATGTGATGGAGTCCTTGAGCTTGCTTATCAACGGAATCAATCCTTCACGCTGGGTGCCAGGGGAAGCTCGAATTCTTCCAGTCCAGTCTTCCGCTAAATCTCCCTGATAGGGGTAACTACAGGGGCAATTGAAATGAAATAGCGGCGCAGGAATACTCCCTGCGCCGCTTTTTTCATGATGAATCATAGGCAGTGTTCCACAGAGACTAGAACCACGGAAGAAAATCGTGCTCCATTGCCCAGCATCCCTTTCGGGAACCCCTTCAGTTCTGTTCCAAAGGCTCGGGGCCAACAGGCTAAACACCCTTTATCATCTCCGCCTCCGATAGGTTGAGGATAAGATTTTCAATTCTTCACGGTACTTGGTCACCGTTCTGCGCGATAACTGTATTCCTTCTGCAAATAATAGCTCAACGATGGTCTGATCAGAGTGCGGCTTACTCTTGTTCTCGGCATCGACAAGTTCCCTGATCCTCAGCTTTACACTGCGCGAGGATGCCCCGCTACCGTCCGCTGTGGCTATGCTTGGTGCGAAAAAAATTTCAAAGGAAACACTCCTTGCGGAGTAAGCACGAACTTGTCGTGAATTGCCCGGCTGACTGTGGATTCATGCATATCCAACATGCTGGAGATGGTAAGCAAATTCATCGGCCGAAGACCTCTCACACCTCTTGCCAGAAATTCCTGTTGTTCCTCCATCATCGCCGTTACTACCCTCATCAGGGTCAGCTTCCGCATCTCGATACAGCGTTCAATCCAACGCGCCGAATTAAAGCAATGGTTTAAATAGGAGTCCCCTTCGGCCGTTTGCCTGATTTTGATCCACTCCCGGCATTCCTTATTCACGGAAAGCCTGGGGTGGGCATACGGGTGCATTGCAACCGTCCAACCATCCCCTACACAGCGGACTACAGCATCAGGAACAATATAATGTCGTTCTGGAATGCTCATCGATAACCCCGGACGCGGATTCAGGCTGCGGATATACTGTGAAGCCCTGCTCACCTGCTCCTTGCTGATTCGTAAAGAAAGGCCGATCTGATTGAAACTTCCATCGGCCAGCTGCGGTAAATACCCATCCACGATTTCTTCCGCATACGGAACAGGTTCCGGGTCCCGCGCGATTTGCAGCAGCAGGCATTCCTGCAAACTCCTGGAGCCTATTCCTGCTGGCTCCAGAGATTGCAGCTGATGAAGCGCTGCCTCCAGAAGATCATTAGAAACCTTCAACACTCCTCCGAGGTCTGACAACTCCGCATCCAGATACCCGTCATCATTAAGATTCCCTGCCAAAAAGGCAGCAACCCGGTACACATCGGTTGGAAGGGAGAGGAGACGGAGCTGATTCTGCAGCCTTGTCTCCATGGATTCTTGCGTCGACTTCACATTCCACAACGGATCTTGATCATACGCAATGCTGCCGCTGCTTGCTCCGCGTTGCTTGCGATATAGATACCCATCACGTCCAGCTTCAATCTCAAGGACCGGGTTCTCCATCGCCTGTTCCTGCAAATATTGCAAAAGCTCATAACCTGACAATGACAAAATATGAATCGACTGCTTCAATTCAGGTGTTACAGTCAGAGTCGTACGTTGATCCTGCACCAATGAATAGTTTAACAACTCATCTCCCCTTCCTCCAGGGTCAGCTCAAACTGCATCCTACGATCTTTTCCTCTACTATACTTAATTTGGTTTGCAATGAACATTGAATATTGAAAGTTGAATGTTACAGAAAGTCTCATTAAAACCGGTCGGAAACCAGCTTGCCTTGAGTAAACAGCAGCAGATAATCCCGGCCCCCTGCCTTGGAATCCGTACCCGACATATTGAATCCGCCGAACGGATGAGTTCCAACCAAAGCCCCTGTGCACTTGCGGTTGAAATATAAATTCCCGACGTGGTACTCACGTCTGGCTTTCTCCAGGTTAGCGCCATTGCGCGAGATGACAGCCCCTGTTAAACCATAATCGGTTCCGTTTGCAATTTGTATGGCTTCGTCAAACGACGCCGCTTTTGTGAACGCTACGACTGGTCCAAAGATCTCTTCCTGTGAAATTCGGGCATCCGCATCCACATCTGCGAAGATGGTAGGCTCGATAAAATAGCCGTTCGAGTCACCCGTACTGCCGCCGAGCACCAAACGCCCTTCCTCCTTGCCAATTTCAATATATTCCAGGATTTTATTATATGCTTTCTCATCTATAATACCCCAGATTGGCATCTGCATGTGCCGGGTTTGTCATCTTCAACTGACTCGCACGCTCCACTACCCTTTCCAGTACCGTGTCGTATACGTCTTCATGGATGATGGCGCGTGAACAAGCAGAGCACTTTTGCCCGGAGAACCCGAATGCTGACATTGTTATCATATCCGCTGCCAGATCCAGATCAGCTTCGGATCCACAACGATGGCATCTTTGCCGCCCATCTCGGCCACGACCCGCTTGATCCACTTTTGTCCCGGATTAGCCTTGGCAGCTCGTTCATTAATTCGGAGACCGACATCCCGGGAACCAGTAAAGCTGATGAATCTTGTAAGCGGATGGTCGACCAGGTAGTCCCCTACTTCACCGCCGGGACCCGGGAGGTAATTGACAACACCGGGTGGAAGACCCACCTCTTCCAGCAAGGCCATAAATTTCGCTGCAA
Organism: Phytophthora syringae; assembly: GCA_012656105.1. Lineage (NCBI taxonomy): Eukaryota > Oomycota > Peronosporomycetes > Peronosporales > Peronosporaceae > Phytophthora > Phytophthora syringae. The sequence goes on from JAAKBD010000004.1 coordinate 190,423, forward strand.
TCATAGGCGTAGTGCTTGCTTACTTTAGGACAACGGTATTGGGTAACGAGAGCTGCTGTAGTCATACCCGCCATAATGGCCAGCGGAAAATTCCAAGGCGGAATGACGACACCAACTCCAAGCGGGATATAATACAGCTCATTCTCTTCCTCGGCACTTGCCGTTAACGGCTGAGGCAGACTAAGCCGCTGCATCTCCCGTGCATAAAATTCCAGGAAATCAATGGCTTCCGCCGTTTCCACATCAGCCTCTACTCTGGTCTTTCCGGCCTCGAAGGTCATGATGGCCGAGAATTCATGCTTGCGCCGACGCAGAATGGCCGCTGCCCGGTACAGATACCTTGCGCGTTCATTCGGATCGGTGCGCTTCCATGTCTCGAATGTCGCTGCCGCGACTTGGATCGCTTGCTCTGCAAGCTGGGCATCCGCTTGCGAGACAATGCCAATCACCTGCGAATGATTGGCCGGATTTATGGAAAGGGCTGTACGGTCCGTTGTAATTCTCTCGCCGCCAATGATGAGCGGGTACTCTTTGCCTAGTTCAGCCTCTGCTTTTTTAGTGCCTGCTCATATAATTCGTGGTTTCTTTCTTCCTTAAAATTCACAAATGCCTCATTCTTAAACTCGGTTCTCATATCGAACAACCATCCTCTCACCATTTGTTTTAGATATCGCTTTCTCATTCAAAGATTACAAGCAATTATCGTGCCAAGTTCAAACTCCATGATATTTGGCACATTTTTTGCTTAAGAATATGTCGATTCCGTATTTTTATTACACTAATCAAGCTCTTGTAAGGAGGAGTAACCTTTGGATCGCATTGAACTTTATCGCAAAACACTGTTGTCGGTATCCGGCAACCGTTTGGTCGAGAAACTTGCCATTAAATACGGCCGGAAATTGGCAGGTAAATTTATTGCAGGCGACACACTCGCTGAGGCACTGGACGAAATTGAGCACCTGAATGGCAAGGGAATCATGGTGACGCTGGATCACTTGGGAGAAGGTATATCGCACCTAAACGAAGCTGCAGCATACCGGGAAGAATATATCAGGCTTGTGGAGGGCATCGCTAAGCGCAAAGTCAGCTCCAATGTATCGCTGAAGCCGACGCAGATGGGATTGGCCCTCAACCCGCAAGTCTGTTACGATAACATCCGCTCGATCGTACGCCAAGCTAAACAACACAATAATTTCATCCGAATTGATATGGAAGATTCTCCTTTTACCCAAGCCACGATTGATATTGTGCTCCGGCTGCATGCAGAGGGTCTGAACAATGTCGGCACCGTCATCCAGGCATATCTGCATCGCACAGTGGAAGATGTTAATCAATTGATTGATGCTAAAGTCAATCTTCGGCTTGTAAAGGGAGCCTATAATGAACCTATCGATTGCCTATCAGCAAATGAATGAGGTCATTGACAATTACAAACGGATCATCCAGATGCATTTGGACAGAGGCGTATATACAGCGATTGCCTCACATGATGATAGAATCATAAATTGGGTCAAAGCCTACGCCAAGGAAAATGGCATCACCGCTGATGCGTTTGAGTTCCAAATGCTCTACGGCTTGCGGATGACGGATCAGGCGGAATTAGCCAAAGAGGGCTACCGCATCCGCTGTTATATGCCTTATGGCACGATGTGGTACCCCTACTACACCCGGCGACTGGCCGAGAAACCCAATCTGTGGATGGTTCTCAGCAATATGTTCAAATAATATTTACACTGAAAATCAGGCTAGGTATAATGGCCCTATTAATACAAACAAGATAAAATGTATTCATATATAGGGGGCACCGGAATGAAACATGTTTTGCCTAGTCTGGAATGCCTTATCCGTACGGATTACAGCATGATTCATCTGTCCAGCCTGTCAGAGCTTGAGAACGGTCAACACGAGGCGGCCGGAGTTCCTGTCTTCTTGGAAGACGGTCAGGGCCGTTATGGTTTGCTACAATTCGAAGCCGATGCCGAAATTCTTGATCAGCCCTGTGTAATGGATGTTGCTGCTGTAAATATAGATGAGTCTATACAAAGTATTGCGCAAGCATTCCGAGCGGCCCCTCTGGCGATTGTGGAACGTGACGGCACACCCGTTGGCTACATCTCATCAAGCGATGTGATCGAAGCTGCGCTGCAAGCGTTTCGCCATCTGGAGGCCTATTTCTCCACCACTTTGGAAACGCTTAATCCCGATGTCGCAATTACACTCATCAACGAGGAAGGCCATGTGGCTGTCTGGACATCCGGCGCGGAGCACATCTTCTCCATTCGCAGGGACGAGATTATCGGGAAGCCTGCTTCGGATTTTTTCCAAGCGGACCGTTTGCAGTCGCTCCGAACGCTCAAAACCGCGAATCGGCGCATAAAATGCAGCATCGGCCTCGCCAGGATATGTTTGTCCTCATTAATTCCAACCCCATCACCTTAGATGATCAGATCATTGGCGCTGTAGCGGCAGAATCCGATCTGACTACACAAATGAGACTCCATCAGGAACTGATCCAGATGACAACCAAAGTCCATCATTTACAGAAGGAAGTCGCCATGCTCAGCCCTTCCAGCGACCCTTTCCAGCATATCAAAGGAACTAGCCGAACCATCAAGAATAGCATCGATACCATCCGTAAGATCAGTACAACCAAAGCGACGGTTCTCATTCAAGGAAAAAGCGGCACCGGGAAAGAGCTCTTCGCCAAAGCCATCCACGATTCCCGTGAAGGGAGCAGCGCTCCGTATATCGCCATCAACTGCGGAGCCATTCCGGCTGCCTTGTTCGAGAGTGAGTTGTTTGGCTATGAGCGGGGAGCGTTCTCGGGAGCGGATCCCAAAGGCAAAAAGGAAAAATAGAACTCGCGAGCGGCGGTACATTGTTCCTCGATGAAATCGGGGAAATGCCGCTGGAAATGCAGGTCAAGCTGCTTCGTGTGCTGCAAGAGCGCAGTTATTTTCCTGTTGGCGGCACACAGCTGAAGCGGACCGACTGCCGTATCATCGCAGCAACCAACCGTAATCTGGAACAGATGATTGCCGAAGGCGGCTTTCGTGAGGACCTGTACTATCGACTGAACGTAGTGTCTATCGAGATTCCTTCCTTGCGTGAACGCAAAGAAGATATTTACGAATTGACGCAATCCTTTTTACATGAATTCTCGCTTATTTACGGTAAGCACATCCAGTCTATTGCTCCCGATGTGTTAGAAGATCTGCTGCGGTACGACTGGCCGGGCAATATCAGAGAATTGCGCAACACCATAGAGCGACTGGTGATATTCTCCACCGATGGTGAGATCCGGCGCGAATATTTGCCTGACAACATTTACTCTGGCGACAAACAGCTGCCCGTCCCAGCCCATGATTCCAACAATATGAACACTCCCCCATCACCGGAGAGGCGTTTCAAGCCGCGCTCGACGACTACGAACGGAAATTGTTATCCCAGGCATTAGCAGCCGTTAACGGTAACAAGCTGAGCATGGCTAAACAACTTGGCATTTCAAGAGCTACATTGTATAACAAGCTGAAACGGCTGAATCTTTGATGATGCACTGAATTCTAATTAATTGGACACTCTTCCATCACACTGTATAAAAGATTAGAACCTTTGCAGAGAAGTTCATGATCTGAGAATCTTAATCTGAACCCGTTGCTAAACCCAAAAACCGCGAGTTATACTATACCTGTTGGGGACGTGAAGAACACGCCGCTTCCATACGATGTATCCCGAATGAAGTGATCGGGCTGCATGGGTATGGGGCGGCTTTTTAATGTTTGTTTTTATTAAACAACCCAAAGGGGGTAGACCGATTCATGTCACGTTTTGATAAGCAATATGAGTCTTGGATGCAAACAAATACCCTAAATGAAAAAATCCGCGCAGACTCGAAATCCTCCATAAAGGATTAGGTCATGGAACAATCGAATTCCTGCGCTCGATATGGTTTCCGGCGATCGGTAATTTCAATGATTTGCATCCAGAGTGGGAAGTCCGTGATTTCAGCAATGGTTATCGATATTTGGACTTGGCTTATATGCCTGGCGGCGCGAGAGGAGGAATCGAAATCCAAGGATATGGACCGCATGCCCGCGATCTTGACGTCAGAAGGTTCAAGGATTTATGCCGCCGTCACTGCTTATTGGCCTTGGATGGCTGGACCTTTCTTCCGATTGCCTACCCCTCCATCGTCGACGAGCCAAAACAATGTCAGCAGCTCGTATTGTCTTTTGTCGGTCGATTTATTGCATCAGATGTCCCTGCCACCTTGACTTGGCTTGAGGCGGAAGCTGTCCGGTTTGCGCGAAGGCTTCTGCGTCCAATCACCCCACTGGAACTCGCCGATCACCTTAGGGTCAGCGACAGACACACAAGGCGCCTGTTGCATAGGCTGGTTGAGCTCCAAATACTAGACGTTGCAAGCGGGGAACAACGAGCTCGCACCTATAAACTTCGTTTATGATCAAGGGTTATGCAACAGTACTTGCGTTTGGCTACATGCAGTAGCGCCACTTGTTGGTTGGTTGCCACGGCAGAGTGTGTGTTGCACCCAGTAATCCTAGTAATCGAAACCACCATGAACCTCTGGTATCTGGGGATCTCGAGGGTTCGGACAATCCGAGAATTTCGAGCGTTTCGAGGATTTTGAGCGTTTCGAGCATTCCGGGTACTTCGGGCATTTTTTCGGGGCTTTAAGGATTTCTGGCATTTTGGGCATTGCGGCATTTCCTTCATTGAGGGCATTGAGGGCGCTTGCTGCTTCAAGCACTTCTGGCATGTCGAGGACTTCGCTCCTCGTCAGCAGCGCTTCTTTCATGCCTCTTGTGCGGCTTCTCGTTTCGCATTGCACCTGCGTTGCCTCACGACTCTGGATGAGCCTATACTAAACTGGACACAGAATCCGTTATTATGAGAAAACTGACCTGTTTTTGAGAATTTCCGGACTCAGGATCCGTTATTTGCTTAAAACATCACTAAATATCGCCATTTTTTAAGTAATAACGGATCTGGTGTCCTCAAACTGACCATATACAACTACATGGGACGAAATAGCGGAACCTCTGTCCTCACATTTACTGGGCAGCTCTCGCATTTGCCATTTAGCGGTTGGGGTTGACGAGTGACAGTTAGCAAAGGTTTCTGTGTTCTGTAGTCTTTGGTCTGTGCGTTAGCGGTTGGGCGTGATTGTTAGTCGTTCACCGCTGTCTTCGTCGCGTTCATTGCTCCAGCACCTTGACCATGCTAGGTCGAATTCAACGCTCGCCTTATCGCATCCTTGTCTCCGCCTTTACTTATTGTTTAGTAGCTCTACTGTTTACTGTTACTGTTACTGTTACTGTCACTGTCACTGTCACTGTCACTGTTACTGTTACTGTTACTGTTACTGTTACTATTACTGTTACCGTTACTGTACTGTTGACTTTTACTTCATGCTATTGGCTTGTTTACGGTTTTTGCTTGTTGTTACTGTTTGCTGTTAATGCTTACTTTTGACTCTAGAGTTACTGCTACAGTTACTATTGGCTATTCACGCTTACTGTTACTTGCTTACTGCTACTGCTTACTGCTTACTGCTACTGTTACTGTTACCGCTTACTGCTTACTGCTACTGCTACTGCTACTGCTACTGCTTACTGTCTACTGTTTACTTCTGACTGCTCACTGCTACTGCTTACTCTTTGCCGTTGGCAGCTTACTGTTAACTGTGGTCTTTGCCCGTTAGCATTAGCGTTAACCCATTACCACCGTCATCATCGCGCTTGTGTTCATGCCCTTGCCCTTGCCCGCAGCCAAATTAATTCAACCTATGAACCATTTCATACTTGTTGCCGCAGGGATCTTCAAAATAAACGGCATAATAGGTCGGACTGATCGGGAAGAACCCTGGCCCGCTGTTAATGGTTCCCCATGCTGCTTCACAACTTCTGCGATATGATCAACTTCAGCCGGATCTTTCCCCAGAACCCGATCAGATTGTCATTCGGTTGATGTTCGGGATCCTCCGTTATCGCAAAATAAGGAACACTTGGAAGCTCCCCTTGTGCCGCAAATACGTTCCATTGCTCGGAATGATAGGTGATGGTGAAACCCAGTTCATGCAGCAGCTTGTCATAAAACAGACTAACTTGTTCCCACGAATTCACTCGCAGGTCCATATGACTGAATCGATTCATCCTGCCACCTCCCTATGTTGTTGAATCGTTGTCAGTACCTCGTTCCAGTAACGCCTCATCACCTCTCGCATATAGACGTCTTCCAGCATTTCCTGATGAATCGCGATGGTGGTTTTATCGCTATTCGTAGATAGTACGTAGATTTGCAGCCGGGACGGGTTATCCCACGCCTTGCACTTCCATGTCAAACGCAGTTTATGATAGGGGATGACCACCGTAATCTTGCCGGACACGCCTTCCTTCGACTCATATTCATGCCCTACCCGAAACTCTATCGAAGGTACATCCCCTATCCATAGCGCCAGACCTTCCGGCGATGTGAGGAAGTCCCAAGCTTGCTCCTTCGTCATGGCCATCGTTTTTCTAACGCCGATCTGCACGCCTGCGTCTTTGGAAAATCCAACAGGAATCCGGCCCATGAGCTGTTCGTACATGACGGTGATCCATTCACCCCACTCCTCTGACACCTGATCCAACGCGCAGATATGATTTCGGATCTGTTCATGAGACCATAGCTGGTCCATTTCCTGCCCAAGTTTGGCGACCCAGTCTTCCCACGAGCGTCCCGTTGCCTGTAACACATCTTGTCTAAAAATAGCCCCTGCCACCCTAATCTCCTCCTAACGCTGCCTTATGGAATTCATTATATAACGCAAAAACTGACATAGAAGGTCAGTCTTTTATCATTGGGATTGATAATATTTCAACAAGGATTCCGTAATGTCGATCATGCCTAATTTCAATTCTTCGGGCTCCATGATTCGAATCCTCCCCCGAATGATAGGAGATAATAGGCTACCTGGGTGTATAGCGTAAGCTCGTCCAGCCTGAACACCGCATGATCTGCTGTCCTCTCCTGCAGTACATGACCGAGCAGCCAATGCTGACATAAATCGTCAATAGCTTGGGGGACACCTTGTATGTGCACGGAGACCCCATGCGGGTTGTTATCAGAACCCTGCTCTGCCAGCAATCCCTCCAACAAAAACTCACGGGCGGAGAACGGCTCCGGACGGACAAAGGAGTCAACGGTACAACGGATATCGCTCATACGATCGACGCGAAAGCTGCGTATTTCACCCCGCAGGTGGCAATAGCCCACCGTATACCATTTGCTCTTCCAATGGACAAGCCCATATGGATCCAGGATACGTTTATGTATGGTACCATCATACCCTGTCTTATAGTTGATCTGGAGACGGCATTGCTGGTCGATGCCAGCTTCAATCGCGGCAAGCATGGACATAAGCGCGGGAGCTGTAGGCGGTTGGATGACCTCGATGCTATTTTCACGGCGCGTTAGACGCTCTAGCTGCTCCGGATTCGTATGCCGCTTGATTTTGGAAAGAGCTCGACTGAGTGGAGCTTCGAAAGGATAACCCGCTTCCCGTGCGAATGCAGCGGCGTGAAGAAGTGCCTTCTGTTCATCGGCATCAAAAACAGGGGCGCAAGCTTGATAGGATCAGGGATGAAGTAACCCCCATCGCGTCCGATTTCGGAAACGATCGGCACGCCGGAAATACAGAGGGCATCGATATTCCGGTATATCGTTCGAATATGTACGTCAAGTTCCTCCGCCAGCTGTTTGGCCGTCATTCTTCTTCGTGCCTTTAAGAGCCATAGAATCGCCAGCATATTATCAGCCTTAGACATCGTATTCAGTACTCCTCCCCTTCAGGATTCATTCATTTCACTTCCATTATAAATCACAAAAACACAGGTTCAGAAATATCTCCCATGCTGCATCTGCTGTTGATGTGCCTACTCATTCCCTGCCAGCCGAGAGAAAAGCCGACCCTCTGCTGGAGCAGCTCTTCGTTCTTATTCCTTAAACACGACTTCGTTTTATCCATGTGAACGCAGATCGCTAGAATTAGCCTCTTTGTCTCTCTAATCTAATAAGCTGCCTACGGTAATTAAACCTAACGACCTCCGCCGTTATCATGCTCCGCCTTGATGACAACGCTCCTCTTCATACGCCCTTCATCATCCCACTTGGCATTTTTATAACCTTTTTACATATTATGTATCTCTTGTCCTTGATATCTGAAAAAATATTGGATAGGATTATACCTAAAAAACCAAAAACTCGTAAAGGGTGATGATGAAAGAGATTGGATGGTCCTGCCGTTGACGATGGACGAATCATTCTTGCAGGAGGCATGATATGAAAATTCACAACGCGATTCCATGGCGTGGAAACAAGCTGGAGCTGAAGAACGTCACTGCTTCCAACATCGCGGGTGCGATGATTTATACGAACCATACCACCTACACATTATATTCCGACTACACCATGTCCGGCGTGGCTGGAGGTCTATATGCTTCCGGCTCCAAAACCGCATCTGCTGCCAGTCCATTCTCCTTTGTTGAGATGACGTGGAACGGTGAAGGCGGAGATACTTACGGATTCTAAAAGAATTGGCAGGCCCCACGGGAATTCGTCCTCAGGTGGCCTGTCGTTAGACTAGCTTAACAACCCGGCAGCGGTCATCCTCATTCATGCGGATCGGTGATTTCGCTTGACCCGCATAGGGAGAGCGCTTCCTGAATGGTCTCGTATACGATAGCCTTGGCCCTCTGTCCGGAGGTCAGCCTTCTTGTCCCTTGCCCTGCCCATAATGACATATAGTCCGGATTATTTTGGCGGTTGGCGGCGTTTCTAATATCGCGGGTCACCGTATTCTGCACGGGAAACGGAAGCGGCTCTAAACCAGTGGCATCCCAACGCCTGATAAAGGCATTGCGTATTCCTCTGGCTGGCCGTCCCGAGAACGCTTGGGTAATGACTGTGCTCTCTTCCGTGCTCTCCAGCAGAGCCTGCTTGTAAACCTCATGCGCCCCCGATTCCAGTGCCGTCAAAAATCGCGTCCCCATCTGGACGCCTTGCGCTCCAAGAACAAGCGAGGCAACAAGCCCGCGTCCATCCATAACGCCTCCTGCAGCAATTACGGTATCTTCACCTGATCCACAATTTGCGGTACCAGGGAAAATGTCCCGATATTCGCACCCATCGGGTGCTCTGTCAGATCAAACGTTCCTCGATGTCCACCTGCGTCGCTGCCTTGGGCAACAATGGCATCACAGCCCGCTTGCTCCGCCATCAACGCTTCGTTTACCGTCGTTACCATCGTAACCACCAGCAGGTTTGCCGCTTTTGCCTGCCTCATGAGAGGTTCAGGCAGAATGCCGAATGCAGTGCTGATGACAGGCACCTTCTCTTCAAGCAAAACCGTGAATTGCTTCTCAAACCAATCGGGAGCTGCCACCTGATCCGCACCCGCTTGAGGAATGCCCAGCGTTTCCCGCATCCGGTTCAGCTCATGCTGGACTTCTCCGATTCGATCCAAGTTATCCGAAGCCTGAGTGGCAGTAGAAGCAAAGAGATTCACGGCAAAGGGCTTATCCGTCAGCTTGCGGATATCCTGAATGCTTTGACGAATGGCGGGCTCCATATAGGCTGCGCCCAGCGTTCCAAGCCCGCCTGCATCCGATACGGCGGCAACCAGATCAGCCGTTGACGGCCCTCCGGCCATTCCAGCCAGAAAGACCGGGTAGCGGATTCCGAACCGTTGGCATAACTCCGTGTATAGCTGCATATTCATGATTCCCTCCTTCGTTGTTACAGCTATTATCCTATGAAGACACAACAACTTCCATCGTAAAAACCGCTGAACACAATGATCTGTGTTGAGCGGTTTTTTCAAGTTTAGGACATTTTCACCAAGCTGTAGTTTTTCTTTCCTTTGCGGATGATGATGAAACGCCCGCCGATCGCTTGATCAGCCGTAACCTCATGTTCCAGGTCGCTGACGCGCTCGCCGTTCATGGAGATTGCGCCTTTCGTGATGTCCTCGCGGGCTTGCCGCTTGGAAGGCTCGATGCCCAGATCCACGAGCCAGTCAACGATATTCTTCGGCTCCTGCGTCGCTTCAAATGTTGGCATCTCCTTGAAGCCCTGCTCGATCTCTTCGGCCGTAAGCGATTGGATATCACCCGTAAACAGGGCTGCGGTAATGCGCTTGGCTTGCTCCAGCATTTCCTCGCCGTGCACGAATTTCGTCATTTCCTCTGCCAGCATTTTTTGTGCTTCGCGTTTATGCGGCTCGCTCTGAACCTTCTCGGCCAACTCGTCGATTTGCTCTTTACTCAAGAACGTAAAGTACTTCAAGTATTTCACGACGTCACGGTCATCGGTGTTCGCCCAGAACTGGTAGAACTCAAATGGCGTGGTTTTGTTTGGATCCAGCCATATCGCGCCACCGGTTTTGCCGAATTTCGTGCCGTCGGCTTTCAGCATCAGCGGAATCGTGAGACCGAATGCTTTCGCCTCGGAGCCTTCTTTTTCCGGATCAGATCAAGACCGCTTGTAATGTTGCCCCATTGGTCCGAGCCGCCGATTTGCAGCTGCACGTCTTCATGCTGGAACAGATGCAGGTAGTCCACGGACTGCAGAATCTGATAAGTGAATTCCGTGAAGGAAATACCGCTGTCGAGGCGGCTCGCCACAACGTCCTTCGCCAGCATGGAGTTGATGCTGAAGTTTTTGCCGAAATCTCGTAAAAATTCGATAATGCTAATCTTATGCGTCCAGTCGTAGTTGTTGACCATGCGAATTTGATTGTCGCCTTCCGTCACAAAGAGCTTTTTCATTTGCCCGGTCAGTGCATCCACATTGGCCTGAACCTGCTCCAGCGTTTGCAGCGAGCGCTCGGTTTGACGTCCGCTTGGATCCCCGATAGTGCTTGGTTGCGCCGCCGATCAGAATGACCGGGCGATGACCAAGCTGGAAACGCTTCAGCATAATAAAGGGAATCAGATGGCCGATATGCATGCTGTCGCCCGTTGGGTCTACGCCGCAGTATAGCGAGATTGATTTTTCATTCGTAAGCTCCCGGAGGCCTTCGGCATCCGTCTGTTGGTTGATGGCATCGCGCCATTCAAGTTCATCGATAATATTCACAGCATTAACACCCCTTCAATTCATTAATATCCTTATTACGAAACGTCCATCCTCGTTGAAAAAACAAAATCGCCCCTTGTCTGTTATAGACATAGGGACGATTAATAACCGTGTTACCACCCAGATTGCACAATTGGACCGCCAGCTGCTGCTGCGCGCCGTTCATGCCGCTCATCAGGCGAGATATCGTTCGCCATTTCCGCTCGGCATTACCCGAGATACTCCAGAGTGTAATTCGCCAGCTTGGTGTGTACCAGGTTCCATCAACCCCGGCTTTCTAGAACAGGGACCAAGCTGCTACTGGGCTCTTTCAACGCATGTCGTTTATAAGATTACAGACAGTATAGTGAAATAATAAATCGATGTCAACCAGCGTTCGCATAGGTAGTCTTACACAGGCGGCAAACCTGAATGAAAGTCCGGTTGTTCAACTGCTGCTCTTACGTGCGGCGCATATATGCACGTACCGTAATCGGAGCAAAGATAGCTACAATGACGGCAGCGCCGATCAGCGATATCGCGAGATCCCATCCGACAATCCCGGAGTTGGTCAGATCCCGCACAGCCGTAACCAGATGCGAGATCGGATTGATGTTCACAAACCACTGCAGCCAGCCCGGCATGGTATCTACCGGAACGAACGCATTGGAGAGAAACGTGAGCGGGAACAGCACAATCATGGATATGCCCTGTACGCTTGAGGCCGTACGCGCAATGACACCGAAGAAAGCAAATATCCAACTGATTGCCCATGAACACAAAATTACCAGCAGCGCCGCGAGAGCAACGTAGCCAAGGCCCCCTTCGGGACGGTACCCCATAACATATCCCATGCTAAAGGTAAGCACCGTTGCTATGGTGTACCTGACGGTATCTGCCAGCAGGGCACCAAGCAAGCGGAGCAATCCGCGCAATAGGCAGCGACTTGAATCGGTCGAACACCCCTTTATCCATATCCTCGCGCAGTTGAACCCCGGTCACAACGGAGGTCGTAATCACGGTCTGAACGAGGATCCCCGGAATGATGACAGGCAAATAACTCAATACGTCGCCAGAGATCGCACCGCCAAAAATATAGGTAAACATCAAGGTGAAAATAATAGGCTGGAGCGTTACGTCGAACAATTGCTCGGGCGTGCGCCGAATCTTCAGCAGCCCCCGGTAGGCCATCGTCAACGAGTTTCGCAGCGTCTGACCGAGACTTGTGTGGTTTTTCAGCTGCCGCTCCTTAGCTGGCTTAATCATTGTGCTGCTCATACGGTTGTCACCTCTGTTTTATTGGATTCACGGGACGCTTGAGACGTCTCCTCTTTCACGCCATGACCTAATCGTCAGGAATACCTCATCCAGGGTCGGCTTCTGCACACTCATCTCGGACAAGCCAATTCCCGCCGAGCGAAGCTCGATCAACAGGTCTGCAACAAGGTCCGCACTCTCCATCGGCGCCGTAATCTTTCCGGCTTCCGGTGACACATTGACATGGACTTTCAGCACCCGTTCCACGGTATGACGAGCCCTGTCAATGTCCAGCGGGTTTTGGACCGTCAGATGCAGCGACGAAGTCCCCACTGACATTTTCAGCTCATCTCCCGTACCTTCGGCCACCACCCGGCCGTAATCGATGACGGCGATTCGGTCAGCCAGCTGATCAGCCTCCTCCAGATACTGCGTCGTGAGCAGTACAGTTGATCCGGTATTCACCAGCCTGCGGATCGTATCCCACATCTGTGAACGCGTGCGCGGGTCCAGCCCCGTTGTCGGTTCATCCAGAAAAATGAGCGGCGGCTGGGCAATGAGGCTTGCCGCCAGGTCCAGCCTGCGGCGCATGCCGCCGGAGAAATTTTTGAGCGGCCGCTTCGCCGCCTCCGTCAATCCGAATTCCTCCAGCAATTCTTCGGACTTGCGCCGTGCCTCTGTACGGCCCAGTCCCAGCAAGCGTGAGAAGATGATCAGATTCTCGGTGGCGCTGAGCGACTCGTCAACCGATGCGTATTGGTAGGTCACCCCGATTAATTGACGAACGATCTGGGATTCCGCAAGCACATCGTGCCCGAAGATTCGGGCGGAACCTGCATCCGGCCGCAGCAGGGTCGCCAGCATCCGAATGGTGGTTGTCTTGCCTGCACCATTCGGTCCAAGCACGCCGTAAATCGTGCCTGCGCGCACCTGCAAATTTACACCGTCTACTGCACGATTGCTGCCAAAGGTTTTGACAAGTCCATGTGCTTCAACAGCGAGGTCTCCATTGTTCGGTTCCATTCTCTTTCTGTATACATGCTCCACTTCTATTTCCTCCAATCCATTATTGATGATATGGGGATCGTAACACCCGTATTTAAACGGAATGTAAACCGTAAAATAAAATGGGCTCTTTTACGCGCCGCACACGAACCGTTCCTCCCCGCCGCTGTGCTGTGCTGTGCAAAGGCAAACGTCAGACATAAGCAAAAAAACCGTTTCTTGGTTAAATGGAGGCACGTCCTGCCCATTTACGAAAGAAACGGTTCTTTTGTTATTTTGATGAGGTGAGGTCTTCGTCAAGCGAGCGAACTGCTCTAGGGGACAACCGGATCTTCCTCATCCTGATCCATCGTATATTTAATCTGCATCATAATATTTTGTTCATGATCGCCAAACTGACGGCCGAACAAATTCAGTCCGCCTTGATTTACGGCATCGGGTTTGATGCCGATACGCAGGCGCATTTTGGGGCTCTCGTTAATCCTAAGATGATCTAATGTAACATCGGACACTTTATCCATATCAAGGGTCGTCTTTTCGTGGTCCACTCGCCATGTTTTGAGAAAGCCGTATTGCGTAGCCCAATCATACCACCAATTCGGATTCAGTTTGCCGCGGCGGTCCCCGAAATCACCTGGACTTGTCCACATTCCAATCTCCACGCCGTTTACCCATACCGAAATATTGGACGGCCAATTATGATCATAATTCGGCGCTTCGGAACACATTTCCATGGACAGTCCAAGCGATTCAATGCGAGCTCCGGCCGGAATATCCATCGGCAGTAAATACTCCAGATACCCCTTGCGCAGCCAGATGATCTGGGCGTTCACATGCTTGGGGTGGTAAAAGCTCGCAGGCTCGTCTTCCTTAATGATATAACCCTCCGCATTAGCCATTCCGCAGGTGGGAGATACCTCGCAATCGCTGTAATGACCGATCGGCATCTCGACTTCATAAACATGCGTTACTCCCTTGGGCACCGAATTCTTCAAGTTCAGGGCAATGTGAATATCGTCGTAATTCCGGCTGCAGACCTTCATGGCCCCGCGGGAAGGCAGCAGTTCAGTATTGATTAACTCGGCGGCTTCCAGCACTTTGATGTTGCTGGCTACTGTTGAGACCGGAAGTTTAAGCTTCTCGGCAATCTCGATAATATTTAAATTTTTGGAATTCAGGAGCCTTAGAATATCAACCCGTGAACGCGTTGACAAGGCATGGGATACCGTGACGAGTCTTTCCGGGTCGTTAAAGCCAAGTTCCAGCACAAATCTGCTCTCCTTTAAACTAAACATATTCATTACAATTATCTTACTTCTTAACGTGACGAAAAACAATCAAACTTGCAAAGGCTTACATCGTTGATCTATCATCATTTTGCCGTTAGTTAGCTCTTCGAAGGAGTAGGGAGAACGCCTCCTTGCTTAGCCAGAAAAGGCCTCCGGGAGAACCGGAAGCCATCCATGGTCAAGCGAACACCACTATTTTTCGGTTCCATCTGTCATGCACAGTGTGCTAATTCGCTGGCTTGATGTCAAAAAATCGATTTCTCCGTAGCCTTCGCCTTTAGAAAAACGGATCTGGTTCACGCCACCTTAAGCTGAACTCGCGCCGTGGACAATCCCCAGTTCTCCCAGCCTTTATTCGTGATGT
This sequence comes from Phytophthora syringae, assembly GCA_012656105.1. Lineage (NCBI taxonomy): Eukaryota > Oomycota > Peronosporomycetes > Peronosporales > Peronosporaceae > Phytophthora > Phytophthora syringae. The sequence goes on from JAAKBD010000004.1 coordinate 205,456, forward strand.
GAAACCTGCTCGGCACGCCTGAATTTACGCTTAACAGAAGATTGGACCAGTTCCCCCGGCTGTGCCGTTTGCTGTCCGGGCGAGCAGAATATATTCGCCAGCCGAAGCGGCATGAACGGAAAATTCCACATAACTCTCCGGCGTGTCGATATGTCCCGCCTTAAGTCCTCCCGAGCCGTTGGGGCTTCCGGATGCATAGGCGACACCGCCGAACGCTCCCACTTCCCCTTCGTAACGGGTGTGAGCGGCTTCGCCTGAAGGCAAGGTTATCGGCGCATTCGGATTCGCCGGAACACCAAGATTCGGGGTATTGTCCGCATGCCATGTGAATTTCTGCATTCGAACCTCACGATTCCACCCGGCATTATGATATTTAGCGACGTGGTAGAGCATCCAATCCTCCGTGCCATCCGGCGACTTCGTGAATGAATGGTGGCCCGGTCCGTACAGCCCGTTACCCGACTTGAATATCGGTTGGCTGCGTTTGTTCCAGGATGCCGGGTTCAACAAATCGCTGGTCGTACTGGCTGTGATCAATCCTAGACAATAGTCATTGGTCCAGCTCCCGCTGGCCGAGTACACCAGGCTAATGACGCCATTTTGGATAATCACCTGGGGACCTTCGTTTACGTGCGGGGAGTGATTCGTCTCCCACTGATAAGTAGGCCTTGCAATCTCCACCCGATCCGAGCTGATGGTCCACGGATTGCTCATGCGTGCGATATACATATTCTGCCGCACATTGGTATCCCCTTCCCAGCCGGACCAGATAAAGTACAGCTGACCGCCTGCTTGCAGCACCGTGCCGTCAATGGCCCACTTGTTGGTGTGGTCCGTAATCTGACCTTTATACTGCCAGGTTCCCTGTGTCGGATCTGCCGATGTATTCTCCATCACATACATACGGTGATTGACATTGTCCCCGTCGTCCTTCGCGTAGTAGATGTACCAAGCGCCGTTGATGTAATGCAGCTCGGGAGCCCATATCCCGCAGCAGCCTGTGTTTACGACCGTAGTGGGAGCTGCATCCATCGCCGTCAGCTGGGCTGACTTCCAGATCGTAACGTCACCGCGGTCGTTTTCGTAAAATAGTAGTAACCGTCGGTATGTTTATAAACCCAAGGATCCGCTCCATCCTGCATGACAACGTTGTAGAAGTTGTTTTGGCTTGAGACGGCATGGGTCACCTGCCCCATAGGAAAAATAAGAAGTGCGCACACTGCGAGCAGCCATTTATTCCGAATGTCTACCTTCATTACTCACGTCCTTTTTGGATAATGTAACAACATGCACTTGGCCATCCAGGATTCCGGCCTGTACAGAGCAGTCATGGGACAGCGGCTTCAATCTTCAATGGCGGCCTTACGCAAATTTATGCTTCGTATCAGATCAGGATCGAATTTCGGCTTCCTGTCGTAGGTATACAGCCCGTTCACTTCCTGCTCGACATCGTATAGCTGGGTGTAACAAAATCCAAACATCCGCGGATGATCGAGCAAGACATTAGTCAAACCCGCATAACGCGTAAGAAAATCTTCTTCGGATGTCGGACGATCCCCGTATCCCCAGGACTTCTCGTCTTGCTGCTCCGGATTCCACCAGATGCCGCCATATTCACTGATGAAATAAGGCTGCCCCTCATACTGCTGCTTAGGTTCGGAAAGCTGTTGTACACCTCGCCGCCATCCTTCATCGGCTCATATCTCTCCTTAAATGTCTGCGGGTTCTGATCATAATCATGAATGTCGAATATATCCGTCACGACATGGAAGTTGCCACTCGTATCAATGACCGGACGCGTCGGATCGATTTTTTGGATACCTCGTATACAATGCGCAGCACTTCGTTATTTTGTTTGGCACCGTCCCGATCCCAAGTTTCGTTAAAGGACACCAGCCGATAAGGGCAGGATGATTGAAATCACGCTCCATCCCTTCGAGCCATTCCGGCAGGAAATGGGACAGCCCCTCGGTTGTTGTGATGTCCAGTCCCCAATTTGCATGCTCTCCCCATACCAGATAACCTAATAGGTCGGCCCAATACAAGAAGCGCGGTTCGAATATCTTCTCATGCAACCTCGCGCCGTTAAAGCCAAGGCCCATCGATATTTCGATGTCGTTGCGAAGAGCCTCGTCGCTTGGAGCCGTATAGATGCCGTCCGGGTAAAAGCCCTGATCCAGCACCAGACGCTGAAATATGGATCTGCCGTTGATCCGAAACGCCATGCCGTCCAGCCTAACGCTTCTGAGTCCGAAATAAGCTTGCACCGTATCACCTGTTTTACCTTGCTCCTGCAGGGATAACTCCAGATCGTACAATCTGCCCTGACCAACCTCCCATAAGTGAACCTCCTCCAACGGAAGGGTGAGCTTGACGGACGGTCCGGATACCAAAGCGCTGGCATCCCCTACAGCCTTACCGTCATAGAGAGCGGCAGCAGTGAGTTTGCCCCCAATGCCTTTCCGACCACTTTCACTTCAAGGTGTACGCAAGCATTATCAGGGTCTGCCACCACTTTCATGTCAGACAAATAGGCTTCCGGCACATGCTCCAGCCATACCGTCTGCCAGATGCCTGTGGTGCGCGTGTAATCACAGCCATGGGAGTCGTAGCGCTCGCTCTGTTTGCCTCGCGGCTGACGTCCGGAACGGACATCGTCCTCCGCATATACGGTAATCACATTCGCGCCCGGTGTCATCTGAGGGCTGATATCAAAGCTGAACGGGGTATATCCTCCGCGATGGGTACCTATGGATACACCGTTCACCCATACTTCCGTTTCATAATCGACCGCCCCGAAATGAAGCAGTGTTCTGCCCTTCCAGCTCTCCGGCACGGTAAACTCCCGTTTATACCAGACGCCAGCCATAAAATCCTTATATTCAACGCCAGACAGCTTGCTCTCCGGGCAAAAAGGGACCGTGATCGTTCCGGAGAGCTCGTGTCCGATTTCTTGGTAACCGCGTTCTTTTCCACTCCGGCCATGATCGATTTTGAATTGCCATGGACCGTTCAGGTTGATCCAATCGGGTCTTACCCATTGGGGTCTCGGGTATTCGGGACGCGGAACTGTAGTGTGGGTCATGGTTGAACTCCTTTTAACGTTTAATTTGTCTGTATAGTATCTATTGCCATGGGGCTGAAGGTGGGCACTGCCTCAGCTTTTCCTAACGTACAGCCTGCTGCTCTCCTCCCATATCTCATGGGGATCCAGACTGAAACACCCGACTTCCTCCGCTGGCATGTCCATATTGGGCGCATTGACCAGATTAATCTGCGGTTCAGGGCAGAAGAAACCCTCCGTCGCTTCATTATTCCAGATCATCCACTGCTTGTAAGAGGTACCCACGTCGTACACCAACGTCAATTGGGCAACCTCATCAGTAAGCTCCATTCGGTTCCTTCCATTCTGGGCGGCGGCGGTATAGTGATTGTCCATACGCTCGAAGAACGGATAGACGCCGTCGCCTTGCATCGCTTCCTCACTCGCGGACAATGGCTGATGGGCGCCGGTGGGCAGCATGGATTCACCGAGCTCCCACCGCTTACCAAGGGTCAGCTTCATCCGGTAATCCCGGGCATCGCCTCCCTCCACGAAAGGCGCATTAATGGACGTATGAAATGCAAGCAGGCACGGCATGGATGCTGTCCCCGTATTGGTTATCGTGACACGCTGGGATAACCCTTGATCGCTTAAGCTGTACCGCAGCTGAATATGAAACGGGAACGGAAAGGCTTCGTATACCGGATGCCGTTCATCCACATGGACAGATACCGTCACATAAGCCTCCTGCTTGGAGTGCCCGTAGTCATCAAGCTCCCATGGAATATTGTACAAGAAGCCATGAAGATGATGACCTATTGCCTCCTCGTTGACGGGAAGGTGATGGATCTTGCCGTTCCACCGGAAATTGCCTTGCTCATAGCGGTTCGGGGGAAACAGCACCGGTATGCCGTGAATCATCGGTCTTTCCCTGAATGCCGCCATTTCCTCCGGTGCTTAGGTTCATGCAGAAACCTTTTCTCCAGGTCCCGGAACGAAATTAGATTCCCCCGATTCCCGGAAGCATGACTGCTTCATAAGCTCCTGCCCTTAAATAAACCGCGCTCTCGTCATGGTATACACCCTCATAGGCATTCGTTCGGTCCATTTCTTCTTCATCTCCCCGATTAGGTTCCCATCATAATCTTACGGATGGTCTCAAGCGGTGCTTTCGGCTTGCGGTCATACGTCAGCAGTCCATTGATCTCCTGCTCAACATCCGTTAGCTGTGTGTAGCAATATCCCTGAACCACAGGTGACGAGAACATTGGATCAACCACCGCCTTCAGCCGGGCCAAGAAATCCTCTTCATTCTCTGCGCCGGAATAACCCCAGCCATCCCACTCACTCTTCTTGAAGGCAATGCCGCCGAACTCCGATACGAATATCGGCTGTCCTTGATAGCTGGCTCCGCCGACAAAGATCCTCCGGTTAGTAAGCATGGCCTGCACCGCAGACGCGGCTGTTGCATACCGCTCCTCCAGCACCTCCTGACGGCTCTCATAGTCATGGATCGTGACCAGATCGGTGGTCATATGCTCCCATCCGTCGTTATAAACGACGGGTCTGCTATCATCCAGCGATTTAGTCAAATGGTACATCGCCAGTCCGTGCTGCTGCTGGCGCCGATCCATCTGGACATTCGGAATGCCCCAGCTCTCGTTCAGCGGAACCCACGTGATGATGCACGGATGATTGTAATCCCGCTCCATAATCTCCTGCCACTCCGCCGTGAACCGCGGACATACGCTTCGGAGTATTCATACGCGTTAGCTGCCTCACTCCATAACAGCAGGCCGAGTCGATCACACCAGTACAGGAAGCGGGGGTCCTCACTCTTCTGATGTTTTCGCACGCCGTTAAAGCCCATTTCCTTCGCCAGTTCCACATCGCGTTTTAACGCCTCATCCGACGGCGCCGTCAGGATGCCCTCTGGAAAATATCCCTGGTCCAGCACCAGCCTCTGAAAGTAAGGGCGATTATTCAGGCACAGCTTGCCATCCTCGATGGATACCTTTCGCATGCCAAAATAACTCGATACCTGATCCACCACGGCTTCGGCTTGAAGGAGGCGAAACTCGATATCATACAGGTTCGGATGCTCCGGGCTCCACAGCCGCCCCAATCCATGATCTGTGAAATCGCTAAGACCGATGGTCCGAAGCTGCTCCGCATTTTGAATCGCATATTGATCCTCCGCGACAAGCTCTCCCTGAAACCTTACGGTAATCTGCAGCTTGATCTCCTCCACAGACTTAACTCCCTCTATAAACGTCCGGATGCGGATTTCATTTCGATCAATATCAGGTGTCATCATCGTCTTGCTCAGATGTACAGGGGATACCTCGATCCATACACTTTGCCAGATGCTTAGGTCGTGCGGGTGTAGAATATGCTTGCGGAATGCTCAAGCCAATACTGCTTGCCGCGCGGCAAGGTGACATCCCGGCTGAAATCCTCGGCTCGAACGATGATGGTGTTGCTTCCTGCCGCCAGCGCAGCCGTAATGTCTGCCTGGAACGGCGTATGACCGCCCTCATGCACCGCCACCATATGCCCGTTCACCCATACTTTGGCCGCATAATCCACGGCGCCAAAATGAAGCACGATCCGTTTACCATGCCAATCCGGCGGAATCTCGAACGTTCTACGGTACCACACAACATCGTGAAAAGCCGGATCGTCGATGCCGCTCAGCTTGCTTTGAAACGTAAACGGGACCGTTATTTTTCGTGCAAAAGATTGTTCGGCATTCCCCAGGTACCATCGCTCATCCTCACCGATGCCAAGATCATCAAATCCGAAATCCCATTCTCCATTAAGACTCAGCCATTCCTTGCGTTGAAACTGGGGTCTTGGATATTCGCTGCGCAAACCTGTTTGTGTCTCGCTAACTGCTGTCGTCAAGATGTGACTCACTCCTGTTCGATTCATCTCTATCTAGTTCATCCAAGTACAAGTTCATCGTCTATCCTTTGATCGAGCCTACATAAACACCCTTCACAAAATACTTCTGCAGGAACGGGTACACCAGCAAGATCGGAACCGTGGAAACCACGATTGCGCAATACTTCACGAGTTCCCGGAACGCAGTGGAGCTCTGAGCGCTATTGATGACAACACCGCCGGCGCTGCCGATCGTTGTCGCCGTAGCGTCATTGGCAACAAGAATTTCCTTCATGAGCAGCTGCAGCGGGAACAGCTCCCGATCCTTCAGCAGCACCATGGCATTAAACCAGGAGTTCCAATTGCCAACCAGATAGTACAGGAATATGACAGCCAGCGTCGCTTTCGATAGCGGGAGAATCACGGTTACCAGGATGCTGAACTGGCTGGCGCCATCGATTACTGCCGCTTCCTCCAGTTCCTTCGGGATGGACTGGAAACCTATCCGCAGGATGATGATATTCCATGTGCTTAACGCCGTTGGCAGGATCATGGCCCACAGATTGTTGTACAGGCCGATATCCTTCATCAACAGGAACCATGGAATCAGCCCCCGCCGAAAAACATCGTAATGGTAATGACAATCATGATGAAATTCTTGAAATACAAGTCCCGCCTGGACAATACGTATGCGCCTAATATCGTCATGACCATATTGACCAGCGTACCGAGTCCCACGTAAAGGATCGTGTTCTTGTACCCGTTCAAGAGACTGTTATCTTTGAACACCAGCTTGTAGCCATCCAGCGTGAATCCCAAGGGCTTCAACAGCACCCCTTTATGTGCCATTAAAGCGCCCGGATCACTGACGGAGGCGAACAGGATATGCAGAATCGGATAAAAGCACACTAAGGTCAATGCGGTAAGTACCGTATAGTTGGTCCAATCGAACACGCGGTCCCCGATGGACTTGTGCTTTCTGCTTCGTTTCGCTTTGGGTTGCATGATATCTTTCATAACCGTCCCTCTTTCTTACCATAGGCTGGATTCGGATCTACGCTTCGCTATCGTATTTGTCATCCATAACAGCCCGAAATTGACGATGGAGCTGACAAGTCCCACAGCCGTGGAGTAGCTGAGGCTCGCTTCCCTTAAGCCCCTTCGGTAAACATACGATGCGATGACATCCGCCGTATCGTAGATGAGCGGATTATACAGCAGAATGATTTTCTCGTAACCGGACGACATCAATCCGCCAATCGCAAAAATAAACAGGATGATGATGACCGGACTGATCTGCGGAAGCGTGATATACCACATTTTTTCACCCGACCCACGCCGTCGATATCGGCTGCTTCATATAACGAAGGGTCAATGCCGCTCATCGCGGCCAGATAGATAATGCTGTCCCATCCGATACTCTGCCATATTCCCGAGAAGGTGTAGATCGGCCGGAACAAATTGGAGTATCCCAGAAGCGACGAGTAATCTTTGCCTGTGATGAACGACAGCAGCTGGGTTACGACCCCTTCGTTCGCCGTGAATATGTGTATGATGCCGCACACCACAACCAATGAGATAAAATGCGGCATGTACGTAATGGTCTGCACGGTCCGCTTGAACTTGGACGAACGAACCTCATTCAATAGCAAGGCAAGAATGATTGGAGCGGTGAATCCGAATGCGATGCCCCACACGTTCAGAAGCAGCGTATTCTTGACCACTCTCCAGAAATAAGGCCCTGTGAAAAAGTCGATGAAATGCTTGAAACCGACCCAATCGCTATCGGCAAATCCGAGCAAGGGCTTGAAATCCTTGAAGGCGATCATCACGCCCCACATCGGGCCGTAGCAGAAGATCAGGAACCAGGCTACGACCGGAAGGGCCATCAGATAGACAAACCAGTTTTTCTTTAGATCCTTTTGAATCAGTCGCTTCGTATTCTTCGGTTTCGGGTTCAAACCTACCGGGTCCATTTCCCTTGGTTTCCTTAATATCTCCATGATTCAACCACCTGTTCTTCGAAAGTGACACTAGCGTTGGTTGTACCGATCCAAGGCTGCTTGATGGAGACTTAAGAATTCCTCCAGCCCCATGCTTTGCGCTTCCTTCAAAAATTTATCGTACGCATCCACCTAAGCAGTTCACCCATCATGATCTTGGCAAAATATTCACCGCGCAGCGTAGACAATTGGTTCCCGAGCTCTGCCTCCCGTGAGGCTTCCTCTTTCGTGAACGTAATCGGCGGCATCGCCATGCTCGTATCCATGTTCTCCGTCCAGGTCTTCCGGATATCGCCCGAATAGCTGCCTTTTGCCGCAATCAACGGATTCGCATGGTGCTCGTCACGAATATTCGGCCAGTTGTGCATGCGGTATTTCCAGAGCGTCACATCAATACTGACCATCCGGATCATTGTAGATATAGCTGCTCTCCGGGTAATACGGCATCCCCTGCTCATTCACCAAATGCACCGTGCCGTACTCGCCGAAGTTAATGAGCTCCCAGCCTTTTTTGTGAAGTTGAAATCCAGCCATGCCATAGCGGCCTCTACGTTCTTGCTCTGCGTGGTGATGGCCGCATTGGTACCTCTCTCTTGAAATTCTTATAGGTGGATGCGGATTTATCCCCTTTGTTCAGCACAGGATTCAGCGCCCCGACAAAATCGATATCGTTCTGCACCTTCCAATAACTCCACATCGTATCCGGCGAGTCCATCATGACAGCCGTATCATCGGAAATGGCGCTTGCCATCCGTTGATTAAAGTCAGCGGTCGCCCAGTCCCGATTCAGTAAGCCTTCCTTGTTCCATTGCTGCATCGTGGTCAGGTATTCCTTCGCTTTCGGCTGTGCTTGTCCCCATGCAACTTTGCCGTTCTCATCGATGAAGGTCCAATCCCACACGCCATACGCTCCGTTAATGATGCCAGTAAAGATTTGGCCGTAAGTGGATCCGTAATTCAGCGGGTTCTTATATCCAACTTCCTGGCATTTCTTGAGGAACGTGTACCATTCATCAATCGTTGTCGGAACTTCCAGCCCTGTCTTATCCAGTGCTTCCTGCTTGATTAAGGTTCCGAACCAGATCCATTCGGAATACGGCGCGATGCCGTAGAAGCCAAGCAATCGGCCATCGTCCGTTACGGTCGTTTTTCTTCTCATTTCATCGGAATTTCGCCATGCCGTGTAGTTGGGGGCAAACTCTTCCATCCTATCGGTGAGGTCCAAATAGGCACCATCGTTCACCCCGGCTTCAAAACCTCCCGGGTAACGCCCCGGATCGATAATGATATCCGGCAGCTCGCCGGAGGAGATCATCAAGGTGAAGGCGTCCGCCTCCTGCCCGACAGGCGGCGTAATGAAGTTCACTTTGATTCCGGTCAGCTTCTCCACCTGCTTCTGAACCAAGTGATTATTCATATCCGGGATATTGGAGTTCGCGGGCATCCACACATCCAGTACCACGTCACCTTGGACCGGATATGCAGAATAATCACTCGGAATCACTTCCTCGTAAACATCACCGAGGTATGTATCGTTTAACGTGCTGTTCACCTCGTCAATCTGCTCCTGCGTCGGTGCTGTATTCCCGCGAATGTCTTCACTGATGTCTTCGAAAATCACTTGATTCTTCTCTTTGGAAACGCCTTCTTCTTTGGCTACGGGAGTATCGGGCTCATTGTTTCCTTTACCGCTGCAAGCGGTTACCGTCGAAATGATCAATATGGATATGAATAACAGTGTGAAAAGGCGCTTCATCGTTCTGTTCATGCTTAACCTCCCATGATATGAATAGTTGCAAGCGTTCCCGTATGGTGTCGAGATGTTCTATTAGCTGTAGTTATTCAAGGGCGCCTGATTAAAGCTTGACTTCATTCTTAAATCTCGGAGCATTGGTTGCTTCTCGGAAAGCGAATGTTATTCACTCCAACAAGATCATAGAAATGCGGCCAGCACCTCCTCGCTGGAAGCCATGCTTCTGCTCTCATTACCATCCCGAAAACAAGTCCCCTTTCAGCTAAAAATAACTAGAACAAAACTCAAATTCCCCTCATTTAATACAAATATCCTGTATATTTAATCGAAGTATAAGCATATATCATTGTTTTGTCAACGCTTTCAAACACAATTAATGTAATTAATTTGATGTATTTTTAATCTTTATGTTTTTGGAATTGTAAGTGTTGGAATAGAAAAACATGAATAAGTCTTGTTTTATTAGTATTATCAATAAAAATTCATCGGATGAGTCAACAGTCCCAGACGTTTATCCGACTAAACCTCTATTCGTAACAAACGCCTATTTATTACAGATTACCTGTAATAAATAGGCGTTTGGGTTCCCGTGGAAAAATCTATCGATTTACAGCAGCTCATGCATTTGTAATTCAGGAGGTGATTCCCTTTGAGGGAATCGACCTTGCAAGACGAAAGCCCAGATCCTCAATTCGAAATGTAGGATGACTTCGGCGGCGGCACGTTGCTCCACATCCCCTGGCTTCTTCAGCCCAGCTTCCACCACGAAAAACTCTGTAGGGACCGTACACTTCCGGGTCGTATAAATCCCAACACCACTCCCAAACATTTCCCAGCATATCGTAGAGCCCCCACGCATTCGGCAGCTTTTTGCCTACTTCATGCGCCATACCCTCCGAGTTTTCACCATACCATGCAATTTGATCCAGCTCGCCGTACCGATAACCACCCGTCCCTGCTTTACAGGCATACTGCCATTCCGCTTCTGTAGGTAAACGATAGCCATCCGTCTCCCGGTCACAGATAACCTGCTCTCTATCATCGCTTACCGAGTAACATGCCTTTAAACCTGACTTCTGCGATATTGTATTACAAAAGAGAATCGCATCATGCCATGAAACATTCGCAATCGGCGCTTGAGGCTTGTCGCCGTGTTCACCTGTCTGTTGCATAATCGAGCAATACAACGCAGCCGTAACTGGAACCTATGCTAGCAAAAAGAATTTACCTGAGCTGTCCATGTTGTCTTGATACGATCGTCCCTTAGTTGAATTTCACCTGCTTTATTTGTACCATAGGATACCCGTCTCGATTACGCTCTGGTTTCAACCACGTTTCTCCTCCCGTTCCTGCTAACTTATCCGCTATTTTTATTCCACAAATAGCAATTTTAGGTTGTGTTTCACAATTCAATTCTTTCAAATCTAACGTTTGTTGACTATAGTATCAAGTTTGTTGTCTGGAAGCATCGAAACTTTCTCTTATACAATGAATTCAACAAGGCCACTACAAGCGAGATATCCCCGTAAGGAGTGACGGACATGAGCTCTACAGCCGAACCAAAAGATAAACGAAAGCGCTTTCGAACGCGCTGGCACAAGCAGGATACGGAACTGACCCTGTTGGCATTGCCAACGACGATCTGGTACATCCTGTTTAGTTTCTTGCCGATGTTTGGGATCATTATCGCCTTCAAAAATTTCAGGATTAGCGGCGGCTTCTTGAGTAATGTGTTCAACAGTCCATGGATAGGCATCAAAAACTTTGAGTTCCTGTTCAAGTCGAATGACGCCTGGATCATTATCCGTAACACCATTGGCTACAATATGATTTTTATCATTACTGGGATTGTGCTGCCCGTTCTATTCGCCATTATGATCGGTCTGCTCCACAGTCGAAAGGCAAGCAAAGTCTATCAGACGATGATGTTCCTGCCCTATTTCCTATCCTGGGTTGTCGTATCTGCCGTAGGCTGGGCCTTCCTGAGCTTTGATAAAGGAATTGTCAATCAAGTGCTCGTCAATATGGGCAGCGATCCGATTAACTGGTATATGGAGCCAAGTTATTGGCCGTACTTTCTGATTCTCCTGAATATCTGGAAAGGCTTAGGTTATGGCATGGTCATCTATCTGGCAACCATCACGAGCATTGACAGCACTTATTATGAAGCAGCTGTCATTGATGGCGCCTCCATCTGGCAGCAGACAAGATTTATTACATTGCCCATGCTCAAGCTGGTGATTGTCATGATGTTCATTTTGGCCGTCGGACGGATTTTTTACACCGATTTCGGCTTGTTCTATCAGGTTACGCGAGATTCCAACTCTCTCTTCAACGTGTCTACCACCATCGACGTGATGGTGTACAAACAATTAAAAACCGCCACCGTAGGGATGGCCTCTGCTGCCGCATTTGTGCAGTCTGTTCTGGGGTGTGCTACCATTCTGATCGCTAACTGGATTGTTCGCCGAATTGATCCGGACAGCGCGATGATGTAGGAGGCAAAACGATGACAACGAAAACCGCTTATGAGACGGGCCTGGAGAAGTTTAACCGTACAAACAAAGCCGTGAACCTTCTGTTTAATCTGATTTTTATAATCCTGGCGCTGCTCTGCGTCATCCCTGTTGTTGTTGTTCTATCGATTTCATTCTCCAGTGAAGACTCCATCCGCGAGACGGGATATCATCTGCTGCTTATTGCTTTGTCAGCTGACGCCTACGTCTATATCGTCAAGCAGGGTACGATGATTCTGCGCGCGCTCGGCGTATCCGCACTTGTTACCGTAGCTGGTACCGTGCTCGGTGTACTGCTGACCACTTCGATGGGATATGTACTCTCTCGCCCGACCTACAAGCTGAGAGGTTTTCTGACTTGGGTCGTGTTCATCCCCATGGTCTTCAATGGCGGCTTGGTATCCAGTTATTTCATTAACACCAATCTGTTAGGTCTCAAGGATAGCGTCTGGGCCCTAATTCTACCGCTGGCTGTTTCATCGTTCAACGTCATCATATGTAAAACCTTCTTCAAAAGCACGATTCCGGATGGGCTGATCGAATCTGCCGAAATTGATGGCGCGAGCCAGCTGCGAATCTTCTTCTCCATCATCATGCCGATCTCGCTGCTTATCATCGCAACGATCGGACTGTTTCTCTGCTTTAGTTACTGGAACGACTGGTTCCAATCGATGCTGTATATCGACAACCAGAACCTCTATTCTCTGCAAGCACTGCTTAACAGCTTAATGAGCAATGTGGATGCACTTGCCAAGAATGCCGCAAGCATGGGCGTCAGCTACGCGCTGCTTGTCGCAACGATGCCGAAGGAATCTGCCCGCATGGCTGTAGCCATTCTTATCGTTCTGCCTGTCGCATTCGCCTACCCTTTCTTCCAAAAGTACTTTATATCCGGACTTACGGTCGGTGCAGTCAAAGGATAACAGCGAAATAAGCCAAGCCATACTTGGTTTATGATAGATCACTCTTATACAACTTTTACGGTGAGTTAACTTCAAAAAGGGGGAAATGGAATGAAGAAATCTTTAAGGTTCTTATCTGCACTGTGCGTGATGACACTTATGCTGGCTGCTTTGGCGGCCTGTGGCGGCTCGAAGCCTGCATCCACGTCTGATGGATCTTCGACGACGCCGGACACATCTAAAGAATCCGCAGCTGCAAGCAAGGATGTCCCAACGCTGACTTGGTGGACCATTGGCGGTCAAGTGCCTAACAATTTCAGCAAAGCGATTGATGCCATGAATGCATACACAGCCGAGAAGATTGGCGTGAAGATTGACATCAAGGTTGCCAGCTGGGGGAATGGGACACCAAAATGAATACCATTGTGAATACCATGAGCCATTTGACATCATGTTCACAAACAGTGGTAAATACAGCAAACAAGTAGCTATGGGCGCATTTGCCGATATCACGGATCTGGTGCAGAGTGAAACGCCCGACTTGTACAAATTGATTCCCGAGAAGGTATGGGAAGGCACAAAAATCGGCGGCAAGTATTATTCTGTTCCGACTTACAAGGATTCGGCACTGACGCAGTACTGGGTATTCGATGATAAGCATGTACAAAAGTACAATATCGATATCAATCAGATGAAAACATTGCAGGATCTGGATAAGCCTCTCCATGACATGAAGGCTGGCGAAGGCAAAAGCTTCTATCCGCTCCCGATGACGCAAGGCGAAGGCTTGAACGGCTTCTTCAACGAGTATGACGATTTGACCTTAGGCTTCCCGCCCATCGGCGTAAAGGCTGACGATGCTTCGCGTACGGTTGTCTCTGTCCTTGAGCAGCCTGATATCATGGCAAACCTGAAGCTCTTGCATGGGTGGTACCAGGACGGCATCATCAACCCGGATGCGCCGACAAAAACAGAGAACGACAAAGGAAGAGCATTCTTTGCAGCCCAGGCCTTCCCTGGGGCAGAGGTCAGCTGGCAAATCAATGACGCCGTGGAGAAGTACGATATGGTTCAGCATTACGGACCTATTTATACAACCAGTACGATCCAAGGCTCGCTAAACGCAATTTCGGCGAATTCGAAATATAAACAGGAAGCCCTGAAGTACCTCGAGTTAGTGAATACGGATCCCAAGCTCCGCAATATGCTGGCCTTCGGCGAGTTAGGCGTGGACTACAACAACGTTGATGGCGAGAAGGTGATTGAGCGCACCTCCGATACTTGGCCGCTGGCTGCCTATACGCAAGGGACGTTCTTTAATTTAGCGGTTACAAAAGGCGCTCCTGAAGATCAATGGGAACAGGTCAAAAGCTGAACGATGCAGCGACCTCTTCAACGATTCTGGGCTTCGCGCTTGACATTACCGATCTTCAAACCGAAGTGGCGAATTGCCAGGCCGTATGGGATAAATACAAATATGAACTCATTACAGGTGCATCCGATCCGGAGAAAATGGTGCCCAAAATCACGGCGGAATTAAAGTCGGTAAGCATGGACACGATTATGCAAGCTGCTCAGGAGCAAATCAACCAATACTTCAAGTAATGCTTAGAATTCATGCGCATCCCTTAATGAGTCGCTGTTAAGGGATGCTTTTTCCTTACACCTATGAAGCTTGGTGTTAATCGTGTTACATTGGGATATAGCAACGATTATTTCGGCCGATCTGCTGCAATCGAGGTGTCGTAATGGGCTCTTTTTACAAATCAAAATTTATCGTCACAAGTTTATTGCCTATTGTATCTTCGTCGTGGCCATCGGACTCACCCTCGGTACGCTGACCAGTGCCATGCTGCTGAATCAATGGATTGGCAATGCCCGCATTGAGGCGGCCAATGCCTTCGCGCGCGTTGAGAACGAGCTGCAGTATGATGCCGACCGAATCGAAGCCTACATGCAGCGGATATACTCCAATCCCGGTCTGATGAACGACGCTCGCAGCTTTTTAAGCAGCAGCGCGGAAGGCTACTTAACCAACAGGCTGGTCAACAGCCAATTCTCACAGCCGTTGGTTTCCTTTCCGGAGGACGTTAAGACCTACCTGTACAGCTGGGCGCAAGGCGAAATTACGCAGATTAGTCTGCACACCGCCCGGTATGGCAATGTCGTACGTTTTAACGAAAACGGAACGGCAAGCTTCAGCTTCGGGCTGCCGAATGCAGATGAGGCCTTTCGCGATACCATTATGAAGGGCTTCGTATATCGCAAGAAACTGTCGGATCCGGCGCTCGGCGCTCCGGAGTTCGGGGAAATGCGCTTCCTGATCAGCAGTGATCAGGTTTTTAAATCCATACGAAATTTTCGATTCGGCAGTGCTGCTGCCGTTAGTGCTTCTGGCGATACCTATCTCATCGGCAATGGACAGGACCAGGACCTGGAGGAGCTATCCCGTCTGGCTGAGGCGGATGGACGCAGTCATGGTTTTATTTCGAAAGGGTTCATGAAGCATATCCTATTTGCCTCCTTCCCATCCACCAAATTTAATTTCAAATTCATCACCCTCATCGATTTATCCATGCTGATTCGTCAGCATGCTTAAGCATGCTGGTCACCGTTTTTCTGATTGTATTGGCAGCCATGATTAGCGTGCTTCTTCTCATTGCATACAATATGCGGGATGATGCCCTCTTCCTCCGCCGCATCATTCAATCGATAGGACGTGTGAAGATGGCCAATTTTACGCCAAGCGGGCCTGCCCGCTACCGTCGCAATGAATACGGCATGATCGCCCGGGAATTGGACGATATGATTCAGCAGCTGAATAAGCATATCCGCAATGAATATCTGCTGAAAATCAAACAGCAGGAAACTGAAATGAAAGCGCTTCAACATCAGATCAACCCTCATTTTTTATACAATACGTTAGAGGTTATCCGCTCCACGGCCCTTGTCAACCAGGACAGGGACACCGCGGACGCCATTGCTACGTTAGGGACGCTCTATCGGGAGATGGTGAAGAAGGAAACTGTCATTTCGATTGCAAGTGAGCTGGAATTGCTGCAGAAGTACTTGGAGATTATGGAGTTTAAATACCCGGGACGTTTTTATTACCAAATCAATGTGGAGCCGCCGCTGCTCTTGCTCCCTACCGTGAAATTCTGGATGCAGCCTTTGGCTGAGAATTTTTCATTCACGGCTTCAACACCCATCATGAGTTTAATCTGTATGTAGTTAATGGTTTTGAGTCCGAAGCGTGTTACGTGCTGGAATTTGTGGATAACGGGAGCGGGATTTTGCCAGAGCGCTTGGAAAACGTCCGAAGCACGCTGTCTAACCACGATGATCCGTCTTCCGGCAGCATCGGGCTGCGCAACGTATACACACGCCTTCACTTCTTCTATGGGAACGGCTTTTCGATAGAGATTGAGAATAATGAGGAAGCCGGAGTCAAGATTTCCGTGCGGATTTCAAAAGAGGTGATTGCACATGTACAAACTGATGATTGTGGATGACGAACCTCAGATTTTGGAGGATGAAGCGAATTTTGGATTGGAAGCAATACGGCTTCGGCCGGATCGAAACCTGCGAATCCATCAACGAAGCCATGTCCAAAGCAGTGGACCTGATGCCGGACATCGCCATATTTGATGTCTGCATCGGCAAGGAGCTTGGATATGAGGCGATTCGCAGACTCAACGAATTTCAGCTCCCTACTAAATTTATTATCATGAGCGGTTATAGCGAATTCAAGTATGCTCTGGAAGCCATTCGCTGCGGTGTCAAAGACTATCTGCTCAAACCTGTGGAACGCACCAAACTGCAGCAAGTGATCGAGAAGATTATAGTGGAGGATCTGAATGGTTCGATTGGTGATATAAATAGCGAGAGTTTGAACAGGGATCCGGTTTTAGGTGTAAGTTATGACAGCTTATCGAAGCTGGTCAACCGCATTCTGCTGATGATCAAGACAGAGTATGCTCAGAACATCACCTTAAAATCCGTGGCGGAGCGTTTTCAGATGAACAGCACCTACCTTGGACAATTGTTTCTCAAAGAAACCGCTATGAAGTTCTCAGAATATCTTATGGCTTACCGAATGCTTCTTGCTCAAGAACGAATTCAAGGAACCGATGAGAAAATTTCCTGCATCGCGCTTTCGGTGGGATACAACAATCTCAATTATTTCTATACGCAATTTCACAACTTTTTCGGTAAATCTCCTTCTGAACTGCGGGGAAAAGGATAACAACACGCTGCGAGAAAGGAGGAGATCGATGTTGAAGCATGCCAGACCCCGAAGATGGTTCATGCATATTGTTCTAATAATGCTGCTCACATCGTATACAACCTGGCTGTTTCCCGCAGCCCGGACATAACGACGAGGCCTACGATGGCGACACGGTTAACCTGATCTATTATACGATCGGAGAGCCGGACAAGGATCTCCAGCTCGTAAACGACAAAATCAATGAAATCATGGTTCGCAAAATCGGCGTAACGATCACCTATGTCAAGGTAAGCTGGCTGGAATATGAGGATCGGCTGAACACGCTGATATCCGCCGGAAGTCCGTTTGATATCGCTTTTGCCCCCGATTATGCAACTACCGCGATGCGCGGCGCCTGGCTGAAGCTTGATGATTACCTTACGGCATTGGTAAGGACATGTACGATGCCATCGACCCAACCTTTGGCAAGGGGTGCGTATGAACGATGGCAGCATTTACGGCGTGCCCACCAATAAGGAATTAGCCGTGCGTGATCATTGGATGTACCCCGCTTCCATCGTGAACAAGCACAATATCGACATTACCCAATACAATACGCTGGAATCCCTTGAACCCTTGCTACGAATGATTCGCCAGGAAGAGTAAGCATACATCCCTATGGAATTGGACCGGGATTCACAGAATTTCTTCGCGCTCCATGGATACGAATATATTCTGAACCATAAATTGCCCTTGATGGTGCAATCGCTGAACCCTGCCGCCCAGGTGGTGAATATCTTCGAAACCAAGGAAGCGCGGCAGGTGCTGGATACGTTGCGGCGTTATTACAAGGAGGGCTTCATTAACAAGGATGCCGCGCTGCGAGAGCCTGGAGCGCTTAAGCGAGGGGCCAAGGTGTTCTGGAAGTCCTCGGGCGGCGGACCGCTCTCGGAGACAACTTGGAGCAAGGATCGCGGCTACAAACTTGTAGCCCATCCCGTAACCCCTAACACCGTGACTACGGAAGCCGTCCGTGGAGGCATCATGGCCGTTAATGCCAACACCAAACATCCCGTGGAGTGCATAAAATTCCTGAATTTGCTGAATACGGACCCGGAAATACGCAACTTGTTCAATTACGGGATCGAAGGCGTGCACTACACGCTGGATGAACAGGGCCAAGTAGTTCTGATTACGGATAAGAACAGCAATGACGACGCCGTCCCGGATACGCTTGCAAGCAGCTATTCAGGAGTGCAGTACACGCAGGGGAATTGGTTTATTCTGAAAACCATGGGCGGCGATAACCCGGAACCCCTCGACAAATGGGACCAATTCCGTAAATACAACGACGGCGTCGTCAACTCCACTGTTCTTGGATTCACGCCGGATCTATCCAGCCTGACCGCCCAAACCGCTAACATCGAGATGGTCTGGCAAAAATATTATCCAAGCCTCATGACAGGCTCCGTCGATGTCGATACCATCCTCCCCAAGTTTAACGAGGAGCTGAAGCAAGCAGGCATGGACGAAGTACGACAAGAGGTGCAGAAGCAGTTGGACGCTTGGCGGAGCCAAAGAGAGTAAGCGGCAGGTAGGCGGAATTGAATCGGGGTGAATGAACCCTATTGTCTATATTCAGAAGAGACCTTGAAGCTGATTGCTTCAAGGTCTCTATTTGCAGTTTTACTCCCATTTGTCGTAGGCTGCCTGCAAATTCATTCCGGACAGGAGTCCTTTTTGCAGCTGCGGATTCGGAACCATCCGGTTGTACTTCATAATTTTTTGGTTGATGGCCTCCAGCTCAGCCTCCGGGATTGCATTTGGCTCCGGACGACCCAGGAGCCGCTTGATGTCGGCGGCGATTTCTTTTCTCAGCTCAATCCATGTTACTGGTAATTCGCGTTTTTCATGATACGGTTAATACATCCCCGTCTTCGATCTTGATTGGCTTTCCCTTCAACGGCAAATCGTCAAAGCCGCCTTCTCTTGCAAACTTATCGACCGCCGATTCCAGAAGCCCGCTGCTGGTCGACACAGGACGCCGTTCTTTTTCTTGATGCTGATCTTCATCAGCTGCAGAAGCAGATTCCTTTGGGTCCTTGTTCACATCCATCTGCTTCACCTCCTTTTTTCTCCTACCGAGGGAATGAACATGACTCCTTCTTTAACTCATTCTGCATAACCATCGTCATGACCTGTAAAATGATCGAAAAATATAACATTTTCTCATCCGTAAATGGAAGATAACCTATGTGGAATGAATTAAGCTCATATACTTCTTCTGAACCAGGCTAATACGTTGAGTAAGGATGGTTCAAAGCTCCACCATCGCTTTGATCACCTTGGCGGAAGGATGCATCCAGCCCTGAAATTCACGGATCAATTCTTCAAATCTGCACCGATGAGTTATGTACGGTTCTACATCCAGCCCGCCGTCAGAGATCCGCTTCATCACCTCATTGAAATCATCCTTGGTTGCGTTACGGCTGCCCATCAGCGTCAATTCCCGTTTATGAAATTCAGAATCCCGAAATGAGATTTCTCCTTGAATCAAGCCGACATACACCAAGGTCCCCCGTGGGCAACCATATGAAAAGCGTTGGTCATGGATTCCTGGTTTCCTGTTGCGTCCAAAACGATGGAGGGAAATTCTCCTCCTGTTAGCGCCGAAAGATCGGATAGTTCCTCTCCAACCTGAATCGTATGATCTACCTTCGCCCAGTCTTTGCAAAAGGCCAGTCGATCGGCGTTTGTATCCATGGCGATAAGGGTTGCTCCCATCGCTTTGGCACAAACCATGATTCCAAGTCCAATAGGATGGCTCCGATCACCAAAACCGTATCCTTGCTGGTTACATTCGCCCGCTTAACGCCATGAGTTCCAATGGCTAACGGCTCTATCAAGGCCGCCTGATCCAAAGACAGCCCTTCGGTCCGCATCAAATGGGAAATCGGAACGGAGATGCGCTCGCGCATGCCGCCGTCGAGATGCACGCCAATCACTTTCATGGATCGACAACAGTTGGTTTTGCCTCTCAGGCAAGACCAGCATTCTCCGCAGTGTATATAAGGGATGACACAGACGGTGTCCCCGACCTTCAATCCCTCATCGTTAACTCCGACCTTTTCAATCACACCGGATAACTCATGACCGAGAATTCGCGGGTACGTGAAAAAGGCTGATTACCGCGGAAGGCATGTAGATCCGTACCGCAAATTCCGATTCGCTTGATGCGGATGATGGCTTCTCCGTCGAGTAATTGTGGCTCAGGCAAGTCCTCCCGGTATTGAAATTCCCCAATCCGATTACACACAATTCCCTTCACTTCTAACTGCCTCCTTCTCTTGATCAGTGGATGCCTTCATTGTATTCCGGACGGCCACTTGTCCAAGTCCGCCCTTGTACGGGCTCCAATATGTTCAACACTTCGGCTAAGACGACAGGATCCAGCGACTCTTCACTCCAAGCAGCATTACGCTTTATATTGTCAGGGTTAGCCGTACTGACCAGCGTTGTCGGTATCTGTTCATTCGAGGTTGAGAACTGCACAGCTAGTTTCGCAATATCCACTCCGGCTTTGACGCAATATTCGGACGCACGTCTGCAGGCTTCCTTGATCTCCGTTGAAGCCGGGTGCCAGGACGGCGCTCCTCTGGGACCAAGCAATCCCATGGATAAGGGAGATGCATTAATAAGGCCAACTTCCTTGTCGTTAAGCAGCGGCAGCAAACCTAAGTGTCTGATCGTTCAAAGAATAATGGCAATAAGAAATGATGACGTCCACTTGCACTTGGGGCAGCAGTTTCTCGAACAGCTGCAGCGGCAGACCGCAAATCCCGCCAAACCGGATTGTCCCCTTCTCTTTTAAATGCTGGAGTGCAGGAAGAGCCTCCTCGAAAATAACGGATGCGGGAACGAACTCTATATCATGCAGAAAAAGAATATCCACGTAATCGGTTTTAAGTCGTTTCAAGCTCTCATCGGCACTGTCGATAATCCGCTTGGACGTGAAATCAAAATCATGCTCGCCATACCCTGCTTTCGTGGACAGGATAAACTTGTCCCGGGGTAATTGTTGGATTGCTTCGCCCAGCACGCTTTCCGCCTTCGTCAAACCGTAATAGGGGTACATCGATCAAATTGATGCCCGCATCAACGGCTGCGTGCACGGTTCGGATTCCCTCGCGGTCGTCCGTTTCCCGAAAGACGGAGCCTAGCGAAGAAGCTCCGAAGCTTAATACGGAAACATCGAGCCCGGTACGACCTAACTTACGATATTTCATGATGAAAACACCCTCCCTATTCATAGATATATCGATTCATGAGCTGCCCGGCAGTATCCCAGCTATTCTTCCAGACCGTCACCACGAACATCCTTAAGCTTGTAAAACGCCTTGGCATTCAGGCCGAACAATCGGGCATATTCCGCCTCTCCCCATGATTTCGGCAGAGCTTCGGCCAATACGTCAACCACTTGGCCATATTCAGCTGAAAGCAGGCATACGGGCCAATCGCTGCCGAACATGACCCGCTCAGGACCGAACATCGCTGTCACTTTATGTACATACTTATTAAAATCCTCCTGACTCCATCGGCGATGCTCCGCCTCGGTTACCATGCCGGAGAGCTTGCAGTAGATACTCGGAAAACCAATTTGCTTCAGGAGGCTCTCCCAAGGCTCGATCCGTCCGCTCCGGATCGGCGGTTTGCCCAGATGATCGACAACTCCGCGGATGCTGGGAACATGTTGGATTAGCTTCAGCAGCGGTTCCAACTGGTGACTCAGAACAAGAAAATCAATTGGAACCTCCTCCTTGGCATATCCACTTAATGCTTCGATGTATGACGGCTCCAGGATCACCTGGGCATCAGGCATATCCTGGATCATAATACGAAAGCCGATAAATTTCGGATGTTTCCGAAATCGCTCGTAATGCTGCTTATGCTCGGGATCGAAGAGATCGATCCATCCTACCACTCCGAGAATGGAAGAATCGTGATCCGCGAGCGACAATAGATAGTCCGTCTCTTCCATGGTCGGTGCTGCCTGGACGGTTATGCTGCCGTCAAACCGGTGCAAATCCAAATTCGGCCTCAGATCAGAAGGCAGGAAGTTTCGATAAAGCTCTGAAATATCCGGCTTGATCCATCCATAATCTCCTCGTTCTATCAGCCAATAATGCTGATGGGCATCCACTCTCATGAACATCCCTGCCTTTTTGATGTAATGTTTGCTATTTTCATTGTATGATCAAAGTCTGTGTACAAATATAGCGTGGAATTGCAATTTTATAACTTATTTTGATATTGTGTTTCTATTAGAAGATAAGGAGCGATGATCATGACTCCCTGCGCAAACCATTTAAAGGGGACCCCTGTTTCCGATGGAATTGGTTTATCGGACTACAAAAAGCCCCGAAGTGGAGCTGCCTCATCATTTGCATGATCTTTACGAGTTGGTATATGTGTACCAGGGAAAGGGCACTTTTTTATTGAAAACAAGCTGATGGAGAAAAAGCAGGCGACCTTTTCATCATCCCCGGAAACACGATTCACAGCTCTTTCCCTGACCCGGATGATCCGATTATTTCGAGTGCTTTATTCTTTGCGCCTTCGCTCGTCTTAGGTGCGAATGGAAGCGATCTGCAATATGCAATCCTTTCTTGCTTCGACGTTGCTCAAAAATCAGGATCTTATCGTCATGAATTACCCAAGTCGAATCAACAATATATCGAGGGTATGCTAAAAGGATCTCGGAAGAGACCCGACTTGCTCAGTTGGGTTTCCGCGAGGCGCTTGTGCTCTTGCTGCGCTCCTTACTGCTGCATATCAATCGCTACATCAGTACCTTGTCCGCAGAACAGCGCCCACTCACAGATCGGCCCCTCCTGGTTGAGGGATTCCATCCAATGGATTCATGAACATCTGGATCAACCCATAGGACTAGCCACTCTGTCGGCCCATGCATCGGTAGACCCGGCCCATTTTTCCCGTATGTTCAAGAAATATACCTATTTGCATGTTACGGGTTACATCAATGCCAAACGAATCGCCCGTGCCAAAGAGCTCCTGCTACAGCATGAGAAATCTATCGGACAAATCGCTGAAATCTGCGGGTACGACACCCTGACTCACTTTCATCGAAATTTCAAAACGTTGACGGGAATGACTCCCGGAGCGTATAGGAAGCAGGTAATTGACAGTTGACCCATTTAGAATTATATTATTTATAGTTAAGCACTTAACTAAATAGGGGTGTGATCTCGTTGAATGACGACCTGCAACAATACGTGCTGGATTTGCCGCTGCCAACCCTTGCTTTCTTCACGTTGGTGGAAACAACGGCAAAGCTGGTCGACGTATCCGAAAGCTACTGGAAGGCACAAGGGCTGAACGGAGCCAGAATACGTATATTAGTTGAACTTATGAAAGAGGGAGGAACCATGCTTCCCTCCAAGCTGGCACAACAAATCGGAGTAACCAAACCCAATATCAGCCTGCTGCTCACCCCTTGGAAAATGAAGGCTTGATTCGGCGGGATAACCATCCCCGGGACGGTCGAAAATCGGTTATCACCATTACAAATGAAGGTCAGCATTTATTAATCCATAACCTGCCTGCGAACAGGCAGCAAGTTTCCGCTAAGATGAACGTGCTGAATGACGAAGAATTAAAGCAGCTACTGGCCCTTCTGCGTAAATTAAAGGAGGCGTGACGGCTTTTCACGCCCATTTGGTTAAGCACTTAACTAAAATCAAAAAGGATGATGGCAATGTCAATCGTAATTACAGGAGCCAATGGTTACTCGGCAGCCTCATAATCCAAGAGCTTCTTCACCATGTTTCACCTGATCAAATCGTTGCTTGCGTTCGGCGTATGGAATCCGGAAAATCATGGGAGGACCAAGGAATAACTGTTCGTTTCTGCAACTACGACGAGCCCGCCTCCCTGGAGAAGGCCTTCGTGGGTACTTCGCGGCTGTTGTTCATCTCTAGTCCCCATCCCGATGATACCGTTCGTATGCGGCAGCATGCCCATGTGATAGAAGCTGCAAAAAAGCGAACGTTGGCCATATATTCTATACCAGCTTTGCCTTTCCCGAACATAGCGACATTTCACTGACCCATTTGCATTTGGCAACGGAACATGCCATTCGCACAACCGGAATTCCGTATACTTTTCTTCGCAATGGCCTATATATGGACTTTATCGAAGCACTCGATGTGAATGCGTCCATTCTGACAGGAAATCTTCGTATCCATCCGGGGTCGTGGAAATTCAATGCGGTTACGCGCTCCGATCTGGGAGCCGCCATCGCGGCAGCATTATCCGGTGAGGGCCATCTTAATAAAACGTATGAGCTTGTGGCGCCTGACGTTTGGACCTTCAGCGATGTAGCCTCCACTCTTTCAGAACTAACGGGCAGAGCGATATCCCTATGTCCCACCAACGAGTTACAGCATTGGATATTCAGCTTTTTAAGAAAAATCGATACGGCTTCAACTTCTGGCGATCTGGAGTATTTATTGGGACGCCCGTTAACAACGATGAAAGAAAACATGAAAGCTTATGTCGGGGCAGTGATTAGATCCGACTGACGATGAATCGACATTTCCCCTTCATTGAGTACTGTGCAGCCAACGTACCCAATATAATTAAGCAATACGGGAATACGATGGCCCCTGGGACTCAAGGAAGGAGGCAGGAATATGCCGATACGTCCGCCCATATTGCAGAGAGGCGATACCGTTGGAATCGTTACCTTGGGCAGCCCGCTCGATGCCAACATCATCAATGCACGGATCGAGTATTTACGAGCCATGGAGTTCAATGTCGTATTGGGCCAATATGTATATGCCCAAAACGGGTTTCTGGCCGGAACAGACGAACAGCGGGCATCCGATTTAATGATGATGTTTCAAGACGATCAGGTGAAAATGATACTGCCCACAAGAGGCGGCACCGGAGTAGCCGGAATCCTTCCATACCTTGATTATCATGTGATCCGGAACCATCCGAAAATCTTGACGGGCTACAGTGATATAACGGTACTATTAAACGCATTGCATCAATTCGTGGATTTAATTACGTTTCACAGCCTCTTGCTTATCGACTTCAAACCCGAGACGCCCTCCTACAATTACGACCAGTTTTTTGCCGCGACGTCCCTGTATTCATTAACACGGCCCATCCTGAACCCCCGAGATGCCTCTGATCAGCCGAGTTCCGGGCAACGTTACGGGGCCGCTTGTGGGCGGTAATTTAACCTCGTTTGTAGATACGCTTGGAACGCCTTTCGAAATCGATACACGGGGCAAAATAATCGTTCTTGAAGAAACGCATGAACCGACCAATACCGTCTACAGGTACTTGAACGATTTGAAACTCGCTGGGAAATTCCGTGACTGCATCGGCATTATTACGGGGAATGTACAGGCTGCCAGGCTGCTTACGGCAAATCCTACGAGGATATCATCAACGAGTTCATTGTGCCGCTCGGCAAGCCGTTGATCACAAATCTTGCCACGGGTCATGGTTTGTATAAAGCAGCTCTGCCGATTGGCGCCTTGGTTAATCTCGATTCCATTCTTAATACCATAACCGTGGTTGAACCTACGATCAGTACATAAAGCTCGTTGCATGGGCCTCGCTTCATCACCATGCTGCCCATGCGCAGCGAGATATTACTGAAAAAAGGCAGTTGATCATTCAGATCAGCTGCCTTCATTTTTCTATGTGATGCTGCAGATAAACTCATAGCTGCGCTACAGATGGGCAAGACCTTCACACCTGACTTATTTCACGTAAAATGTAGCGTCTCTTTGATCCCATGCTGTCGAGACCGGAGAAATTTCCAACACGCGTCCCGGTGCCTAATAAATATTCCGGCAATGTTGAAGGACTCAAATGAGGCAGCCCATAGACTTGATAAGGTACCCAACTTCCTGATTAAATAATGAGGTATGTGCTTATCGTTACTCACCCGCTTCGGTCCATCCGTACGGAGCCTGACTATTCGTATTAGCTTTTGGCTTATGGTCCGACCAGTGATCGCCATCCCTAAAACAAAGCCCGAACTACTCACTAATCGGAGTAACTCGGGAGAAAAATATTCGATTTATGATGGAATGGCTGCTGGTTCATCATTGAATACTGATAGTTCCCATAGGGAATATCCGTAGATATTAGCCCTTTTCAAACAATTTATTTTTACATACCGAGCTTTTTCCGTCAGTTGCTTCAACTCAAATATCCCCGGCTGACCATCATTCACTTTTTCAATTAACTTCCAATTTTCCAAATCTTTCGATAGCATAATTTCGTATTCCTTGGCATAGGCTCCTTCCCAATGAAGCCGAATTCGTGTAATATCCTTTGTACTGCCCAAATCAACATACGCCCACTGCTGATCGCTGTATTCACTGCTCCAACGGGTATCCGAATTGTTATCGACTAACCGCCGCCCAATCAAATCCTCATTTTCTGCCGATGAAACAAAAGGTTTGAAATTGGATAATATGCCATAACGGCTTAAACTCTCAGTTACCATATTCAGCTTTGCCTCTTGGCTACAATTCCCGAATCGATTTTTAGCCCGAACACCAATCGTGTATGCTGTGGACTCTTGCAGATTACCTACAATATAATCTTTGGAGATGCAGCAATCCAACAGAACGTCATTTAACCTGATTTCATATTCAATGGCTTCCCGCTCAGATTGGGTATCCTCCCAGGAGATCCATGCGCTCGAATCAGTTGTTTGCAAAATCTTCAATTTCTCAGGCATGGCTAGCGGTTTCGCTTCAATATTTTTCGTTCGCCCGTTTTAATCTCATGCTGAATAAGTTGCAAGAAGCTTCTGTCAATTTGCTTGATTTGCTCGAATCTCTCAGATAATTCGTCGGCCTTTAATCTTGACGGCTTCATATTTAATTTCAAAAATTATTTTTCATGCTTTCCGCTGTTTTTGCCGCTTGTTGCGCCGCATACACAGCTCCTTCGGAATAACCATTAGCCTCCATAAAGATAGAGGTAAGCAACCGGGATAGTGAAATCACACCGAATACATGCATCGATTGCTGGATGAACTTGTTGACCCCCTTTAGCTCCAACTCATGAATCAGGCGATCATACATAGAAAAATCATCATTACTGTTTAGGATACGCTGCTGAAACTCCCTATTGATTTCATGTTTCGTTTCTTTTGAAATATCAAATGTGGTCATCTGATAAGCAGTGACTATCCTTTTATCTTCCGGTACATCGTTGAACGCTTGCTCCAGAACTTCAGTCTCATATTCCCGTTGGAATGGATAATCCATAATGGTGAACTTGTTGTCTGAGTATTCCATCAAGGTTAAAGAATGAATTCCTTGAGGATCGGCTTGATTCACTTCCATATGCGAGATATAACGATTTCTTGTCCAAATATAAACTTCTCTACCGTCATTCATTATTTCTAGAATATCCGATTTAGCCGACAGAAAGTCTGAATACGAACGAACCTCTTCCTTAATGCCAAGCAAAGGATGATTGATATGGATATCCCAGGGGTATCCCCAACCATTTTTTCCGTTCACCATAATTTGTTCGTATACATTAGCCGATTCTTCATAAACCTGGCTAAACAATAGATATAGCGGAAATCTGCGATCCAACCCTCTTAAAATTTGCGACTTCCTGCAACTCATATAATTATAAAACAGTACATTCGAAAAAATATCCATATGACTCTTGCCCTCCTCTGTGACGATCATTTATATCCATCCTGCATTTACTTAAATGACAGGTTTAAGAATTTACTCCAAACATTTCTACTGGATCAAGCCCCGTTTTATCCTGAGCGGTATACAATTCATAGTAAACATTACATTTCTCTAGCAACTCTTCATGTGTCCCGAAACTGGCGATTCGACCTTTATCCAATACATAAATAAGGTCTGCATTCTGAATTGTGGACAACCGATGGGCAATTACAATCGTCGTTTTACCATTACGATATTCGTCGATTCCTTGCTGGACCACTCTTTCAGTCTCCATATCCAGAGAGGATGTGGCCTCATCAAATATAAGAATTTCCGGATTATCCAACAGAGCGCGGGCAATCGCAAGCCGTTGACGTTGACCTCCCGACAGGGTTACGCCACGTTCGCCGATTATCGTCTCATAACCGTCTGACAATTGTTCGATTACCGTGTCTATCCTTGCCATTTCACACATCTTCCTGACTTGTTCCTCACTGACATGCTCTCGTCCCAAGGTTATATTATTGCGAATGGTATCAGGCAGTAAATAAGGATCTTGGAATACGATAGAAACACGCGAGGACCATTCCTCCCTCTTAACGGCATCGAGTAATTGATGATTTACATAGATCGCGCCGTGCGTAGGTTCAAAGAAACGAATCAATAACTGGCTAATCGTAGACTTGCCGCCGCCGCTAGGGCCAACAAAAGCAATTTTCTTGTTCATCGGCAAATCAAGAGTGAGCTGGGATAAGACATTATTTAACGCCTCGCTATAAGCAAACGTTACTTTTTCGAAATGAATGTTGTCGATAGGACCCGATAAACTTTCTGTACCTTCCTTTATTTTCGGTTCATCATGTATGCGCTTGATCCGATCCAGATAAGCCATATTAATCGATGTTGTTGCCAGAAAATTGGAAAATAAATTAATTTCATCAATTAAGAGATCCGAAAATTGATACAGTACAACAAACATTCCGACTGTAATATCGCCTTGCATAAGCAGGTATCCTCCATAGCTAAAGATGGCTAATTTCACTCCCCACTTCAGAGGACTGGTAAAGCCAACCTTTCGGTTGTACAACCTCTCTTCTTTCATTGCTTTACTAAAAAGCGCTCGTATAATTGCTGATATTGTTTTCGCTCCCAGAATAAGCGATTAAAAGCAATCACTTCTCTCGTGGAGGAAATTCCCTCCTCCATCATGACCGTCAAATTGGTCCTATTTTCTTGAACCTCCCCTGAAGCCACGCGGAGCTTGGGCAGGTAATAACGACCGACTAAAACATAGGCTGCGCTAATGACAAATACAAAAACCAGAAGAAGCGGATTCATGATGCCAATGACCACGCTTAGTATTACAATGGTCGTAAGAAGTTGAAAACCGAAACAGCTCGACGCCCAGAAGCGTGGACGCTTTCTTGATATCGGATGTAAAGAGCTGTACATATTGGGCGGTTCGTTCGCCTTGAATTTTAGACATCGGGAGTCGCTGAAGGGCCGACATTAACGACTCATTCAGCGATTCAAAAATTTTCGACTCATTTTTTTGGACATGTATGGAGCTATGGTAAATAATAACGAATATCCAAGCACCGCTGCACCGAACAGCAGCAATAAAGGCACGAGCTTATCATATTCGCCTTGAATGAAAATATCGTCAATAATATACTTCTGAAAACCTAATGAGAACACCCAAAGCGCTTTGAATGCCTACTAGCCCGAGCGCCAGCAGCAATAACCATTTATGTTTTTGAGCAGTTCCAATATCCATGCATTGCTTTTCATCTATAAGCCCCCATTCCTATGCAAGCACCTTACCATTAGCCAACTCATACAATGCCCCTCGTTGGTCAATCAGTTCATCATAAGTGCCGGATTCCACAACTTCCCTGCCTCCAACACTATAATGCGATCTGCGTTGCGGATTGTCGTCAGGCGATGTGCGACCACGATAGTCGTTCGACCTTGCATTAAATGGTCGAGGGCTAGCTGTACTTCCTTCTCACTAATGTTATCCAGAGCCGAAGTCGCCTCATCAAGCAAAATCACAGACGGTTTTTTAATAAACATTCTGGAGATAGATAGCCGTTGACGCTGCCCTCCGGAAAGCTTTACTCCTCTTTCGCCAACAAGCGTATCCAGCCCCTCTGGCAGCTTTAAAATAAAATCATACGCATATGCTGCCTTAGCCGCGTCAATAATTTCTTCTTCCGTCGCATCCGGATTTCCGAACCTGATGTTTTCCCTAATCGATTTTCCAAACAAATAGGTATCCTGAAACACGTATCCCATGCTATCACGAAGCTGGCTGAAGGACAGGCGCACGATCGGAACCCCATCCAGCTCAATGCTTCCCTGTTTAGGGTCATAAAAGCGGGGGATGAGCTTGAGTAAGGTCGACTTGCCGCTGCCGCTTGCCCCTACAATAGCTAGCTTTTCACCAGCACGGATGTGTAAATTTAATCCATTTATAATAAGCTGGTCCTTGTAACTGAAGTAAACATCCTTAAATACAATATCTCCTTTGATCTCAGGTAACTTAACACCATCTCGATCCTCTACGACCTCGGGCATTTGATTCAGAAATCGATATAAAATTTCTCCTTGAAACATTAACTGCCTCTGCTCGGTAGCAAGGGAAATAATCTTTGTCATAACGAAAATAGTATAAAAATAGATCAGTAAAAACACGACAAATTCACCCACGGTAAGCTCATTATGACGCGTCAAATAGGCGCCGTATGCAATAATGCCTATGGCCCCTGCGTTGTTGCTGAATCTGCGAACGCTCCTCTTAAATAAGAAAACATATTCATCTTTAAATAGGACTGCAAATAGCGGGTTATTTTCTCCATATGGCGTATCAAGTTCCACTTCTGTCGTCCGTAAGCTCTGAATTCAGATAGGGCCGATACACTGTCATAGACTTGTTTATTTAAATCCGTACGATGCTCGGCAGCCTGCTTGCCATGAATGATCGCCTTTTTGCAAAATAAGGACCTATCAAATAATAAAGTACAAAGATCGGAATTAAAAGCAAGGTAAGCTTAGCATTCGTAGTTATCATGACTAGTAAAGATATGATGGAAAATATCGAAAACTGAATGATTGTCGGAAGATACGTTTTATAAATTTCTTGAATCGATGCAACCTCATTATTGAGCAGCGAAAGCGTATGGCCTGTTGGTCGACTTTCGAAAAAGGAATGCCCAGCTCTCTTGTTTTCTGGAAAGCCGCGAATTGTAGATCGCGTGCCGTATGCTCCGAAAGCTTTCTACGAAAAACATTGCTTCCTAGAGTTGCAAAAATAAGAAGCAGTGCCAGTGCCCCTAGACCGAAACACCAATTAATAAAAGTTCGGTAATCCCGATTGGGATAAATCACATCGATAAAATGCTGAATGATTTTAGCGAAAGCCAGCTCGCAGGATGCAATAATGATTCCACACGTAACTAGTGAAACGGCGAGCCCAATATAAGGCTTTACAAATGATAAGATCCAGAAGTAGACCTTCAAAGTGGTGATCCTTTCCGAAGATATCGACCCAGTCTTGTTCTGCATATTGTTCTTTATCCCCCATTGCCAATTTATCTCTACATATTGATTCAAGAACGGAGCAGCATTTCATCCACTTTTAAGCCTATCCGCTGCAAACCCAACTCCGCTTCGTATAACTCCAAAATTTTTCTTCAAGCTGATCCAGCATATCGGGATTAATTTTCAACCCTCTTTCTTTCTTCAATGTGTAAAACATGATGAGATAGCTCCCCGTTTCCCAAAGATCAGAGTGTTGCTTGAAGATGTGAATGAGCTCAGCCTCATCCGACGGACTAATCAGACCGCTTGAACGCAACAATGCCAGTAACTGTATTCTTGCCGAGTGATAAAAGAAGGGGCGTCTTACCGATTTTTTCAATGTTATTAAACCTGCCTGATTAACCTCCGACAACATCTCCTTTAAATAGTTGGCCGTATTTTTAAGGCCTCTACCCCATAAAGCCGTTCCTCTGTACGTGTAAGTGCTCTCAATTCATTGGATATGGCATAATTCGGAATATCTGAACCGACGTACAGACCAGGTATCCGATAATCGGGCGGAATCAGACTTTGATTATCCAACTTGGCAGTTTGTTTCGGACGGCATCGCCAAATTTGCGCCTTAGCCTGCGAATCCAACACTAATGCATGATCAAAATTGCTGAACGCTAAGCGATATACATCGATCTTGCCGATCTCAATACAATCCTCCAGTAACATATATGTTTGCTCCGTATCGGAATAGTCATATATAAATGCAGGATGAATCCGATGAATTTGGTTGGAATCATAACCTGTCGGATAGTAATAACGATCCAAATTAACGAAAAGATAATCTCCTTCTTCCAAACCTTCCCGAATGGCTTCATGTGCTTCTTGTTGATTGGAAACCGTCACAACCGTCGTATTTATGAACGCCTCAAACGGAAACATAAACTCCATATTAAACATATGCCTATCAAACAAACGGACGTCGTGATGCTTGTTATAAAAATAACCTGAGATCAGATATGGAAGTTGACGAAATACGGGGTTTGCCTCTACCAGCATGGCAATAAGATTATTGGTTCTGCAATCCAACCAAACATCTGTGAATGGCTGGATCGGCAAAGATGCGTTATTCATAAGTCACCGTCCTTAAATACTTGTACTATTTTGATTCCACTTTTGCTTTTTGCCGATAAATTCGGTTGACTTGGCCATCCATGATCTCCAGCCCATTTAATTGGTACCCGAACGCGCAGCCACCATCAATGCCAATCTTTCCAGGTCCGTACCAAATCTCAGGCGATCCATGCAAGTCCATCGTCTTCGTATGGCCAAATATGACTGTTTTTCCCCTATCCATGTCGACCGTATAGAACTCCTCCCGAATGTAAAGAAAATCACGCGGTAATTGCAGCTTCCACTCAGCGTATGATGGGTTTAAAAGCATGCACATAGATGAAATGCTCGTCCTCGTAATACATAGGCAAATCCTTCAAAAACGAATATGCTCGGAGTAAGTAGTCCGAATACGCGAACTGCAATTCACAAGTTCTTCTTCACTGCCCGCAACAACATTCCCACAATAGCTAGCAAATGTCTGGACTCCGCCCTTATCCCAAAACTTCGAAATTTCCTCCGAAGTTGCCAGACCTGCCACAACATTCACAAAACGGTGATCATGATTGCCCTGTAATGCAATGGCATGCTCATGCTGAACCAAGTTTTGGACCAAGGATACTGTCTCCTTGCTTCGTAACCCCGGTCCACATAATCGCCCAAGAGGATCAACTGATCTTTGGAAGAATCAAATTCTGCGTCTTTCAGCAATGCAATTAACTCCTGATCACAGCCATGAATATCGCTAATGACGAGGGTACGTGACTTTTTCAAGAGAAGCTCTCCCTCACTTTAAAATATGACTTTCTGCCATTACAAACAGGCATGCAACGCTCTATCTCCCGTTTTATTAATGTTCAAATAAGTTAAACTACCAACCTCCATACTGACATCGAGTTGTTCAATATGCTCAGACGGCAACATAAGCCACCAACCGATACACGGGGGTATAAGAAGTGAATCCATAACAACAATTACTGCTTCGGGCTTTCTTTTCTCTAGTTCCTCCATCATCCTTCTGATCTGAGCAAATCGTTCAATTCCGGGAAGATGTCCGAGTTCGCCTTCGCCGCCCCTCCCGAGCGCCTCGTGATACTCAAGCTTCGTTTGAAAGTTTTCGGCGAAAACAGTAGATGCTTGCACGGATATTGGATCATCGCCACTAAGCAGCAGTGGCGCCAATTGCCCGAGATACGATTGAATGATGGATGCGCTCTCCGCTAATTTTCTTCGTTTAAGCTCCTGTAGTTCCATTGACTCTTGTTCATTCACTTGTTCGATATGTACTAAAAGAGATGCTTCATTCGCTTCTTCTCCTAATTGAGTTTTAAGCGTTCATTTGCTCAAGATGTCTGCTGTCATTCAAATATTTTATCGTTCTTTTGCCCGTTGCATCATCCGCCAGTACATGCGTGCAGGAGCATGGTTCGACAGTGAAGGATGGCTTAATCATTTTCGTAAGAAGCTCTCTCTGAATGTTAAACCACCAATACAGCACCGATACGCAGGAATTGCCATGGGCTACGATAATTGATGTCTCGTTCATCCGATTGACGTTGTTTTCCATAAACCGATTTACGCGATGCTGCATCATCTGTTGGCTTTCCGCTTCGGGAAATTGAATCCAATCAAATATAGGAAGCGAAAGAGGCTTCTTGATTTTCGCAGCCTCTTCTTTATTCATTTCTCCTGCTACACCTAAGGACAATCCTCTTAAACCCGAGTCTATTCGTGGCTCTACATCCAGATATTGTCCGATAATGAATGCTGTTTCGCGAGCTCTGTCAAGATCGCTTGTATACATATTTACTTTCTTCCGTGAAAGCAGATCCCTCAATTTCCTGCCCGTAAGATCGGCCTGACTCAGTCCCTTGCTTGTCAGAGGCGTATCCGCCCAACCTCCAGGTACCATTGACTAAATGCTCTGCCTCGCCATGACGGATGAGAATTAATTCTCTCATCGTTTCCCTCCTAAACTTTCCATTAATTCCGCCGCAAATTGATCCATGATGTTGGAAACAGAATTGACCATATGGATGTTGCGACACGACTCGCCGCAATAAAGCGCCATGTTCTCTATCTCTCCTTGAGTATGCTCCGTGGGCGCGGCTGCGCTGAATCTCGCAACAGGATAAAGCTTTTCATCCACGACTGTTTTCGCAATAAAATGAGTAGGCTGAATTTTCCCCATCTTGACCGTTTGATTCAGAATGACTCGGTGCTGCCTCCCCGGCCAACCGATCTCAAAGAGATTAGTTATTATCGTATCCTCGGGCATGGCCTGACAAATCATATCCTTATAGCGCGGATGCGCGGATGATTCGAGCGCTGAGACAAACAGAGTTCCGCACAGGCAGCCGCTCGCCCCCATCTGCCGATAAACAGCGTAGTCTCTGCCTGTTGCAATTCCGCCTGCTACAATTAATCCCGCATCGAACCCTCGGGCAGCTACATCCTCAAATAATTGTTCTGTCCGCTGACTGCCCAGATGATGCCCTCCGGCTTGAATACCCTGAAGAACGAGGAAATCCGCCCCCATTTCCACTGCCGTTTGTGCCTCTGCTTCCGTTCCGATCTGAATAATCACAAGGATGTTTTCCATCTTCAGGAGATTCACAACAGCAAAAGGCGGCACCCCATAGAATACAACTGCAATTCGACGCTCGTCACTAGCTACTATTGCTTCAATTTGTTGTTTCAAACGCGCTTCACCGGAAACCTCCGGAATGACGTTAATCCCGAAAAACCAGAAGTTAACTCTCTGGTTTTTCGATATTTTTAAACATATCTTCCGGGAGGCTCTTGTACACTGCAAGAACGCCGAGGCCGCCGTGATTCGAGACGGCAGCAGCCAATTCCGGACCTGCAATGCCACCCATTCCAGCCTGAATCAAAGGCAACTTTAACTGAAAAGCTGTCAACAGCTTTACCTCACTCATAACTTAAGCTTCTCTAAAATCACATCGATATTTTGATCATAAGTTTCCAACAAAGCATGAAGCCATCTTTCGATACCAAAGGCAACGCAGCCGGAAAATACGCTATTCCCTGAGGAGTCTTTAATATTGCAGCGTTCTCCGAAGAAGTTGCGATGATAATTGACAGAAGCAATGGAAACGCTACTCCCATACACGAACTCTTCTTTCACCGGATCAAGACGTTGAAGCAACGCTTTGCTACCGTCCTTGTCATAGAACGGATCTGTTGCCACCTGGATTTCAATTTGAAGTCCCAGTTTCTCGGCCAAACTTAAAATTTTGGTTTTGTGCTGCTTCAAATGGGTCTGAACGTCCTCCGTGCTACCGATGCAGACAATCTCACGCATCTGGAAGCTCCATAGCCGTTTGAGTTCATTGTATTCGTTCTCATTCCGGTAGCATCTTGCGATTGTGGTCACGTATTTGGTTTGTGGCAATACTTGGCCCTGCATATTCAAATAAATGTTGTAGCACGCTGCAGAAGGCAACATATAGTGGCTGTCCAAATGATACTCGGATTGTATGGCATCTACTGAAGTATCGTTAGTAAAACAATCACAGGATTCAGGAGACAATTGCGATACTGTAAGACCGAGATGTGGAAAATTTTTAAAATAATCCAGTCTGGCAAGCTCTTGTACCTTCATTAAAGGAGGATAGACATTATACTCCGCGTTCACTTCTCTCGCCAGCTCTAGAAAAATGCTATCCAGCTTCTCAACTATTTTTATTGCGCCCTCGCCAAACGTAGCCAAGCCTTGAGCAATCGAATATAACGCCTTGTCCGCTGTATCAATTCCGTTGTTCAACTGCTGTTCATCTCCTTTAACTTAAACCCAAGTGTCCAAAACAATTTCTTTACAACAAAATAGGTTCATTTCACAAAATCCAAAAACCAATATCAACATCTTCCTGCAACTTCAAGAAAACTTATAGTGACGCGCTTTCTACATTTGCATGAAAATAGGTTTCTTCTATCTTCGCCAAAGTCCTCACTCTATCGAGAGTAAAGTCAGATGTATAGATTTCGGTTCCAGTCAGTTCCTCCAAAAAGAGCAAAAACTCGACAAACTGCAATGAGTCTATAATTCTATTGTCAATCAAATCGGTATGCCAACCAATTTCAAGTGTATCTTTATCACTTCCGTCATATTTATCCCAGATCCATGTTTTAACCTGTTGGATTTTCGCTTGAGCTCCCAACTTTATATTACAACTCCTTCTGTAAAAATCCCGTTTCTCAAAAAGAAGGATGACGTACGCTTCAATATTTTCTCGTTCTCTATCGCCCGTTCAGGCATTTCAAGCAAACGGTTACGGAAAGCGTATGGATCGTCAATGCCTGCATCCTTATAGACAATAGGATTATATAAGGAATGAATACTCGCCTTCATATAACGTTTGATGTAATCCTCCAGTTCTTTCAACTTATCCCCATCGTATTTCTCCCTCAAATTCTCATGAAGCACCTTGACAATTTCTCTGCCGAATGAAATATGCCGTGATTCATCCATATGATGAACCTTATTAATTTTTTGAATAATAGGATCCAGTTTACGATCGTTGCCCATGCAAATATTAAAATAGTCAACGATTTCCTCAAAAATAAGGATCCGGGCAAATACAAGAAAATCCTCAAAATCGGAATGTCCACTATTTTCGATTTTAACTTTCTTATCAATATAGATTTTCCCGCCGTATTTCAGACAGAATTTCGAAAAAACCACATATGTTCGTTTTCCTCACCGACAAAATGGTGGAAAAATTCTGACGGAAGCTCAAAGCCCTCGGTATGAATCCGTTTAATAACCTCTATTAATAACTCTCGAATACCGTGAACGTTTAAGCTGTAGAAGTTAATACTCTCCCATTTGCTGAGCACCATAATCTGTTCTTTTGATAGTCTTTCCATATAAGGCGTGTTATAAATGGACAACAGCTTTTCGCTCATCCACATTTGATTAGTATCCAACATTTCTGTCCACTCGAACTCTTTGTAAGGATTATAATGTTCCTCTGCGGCTATATCGACCAACTTTTGAAGCACTTGAACGTAATTATCATACAGTTTACTTGATACCAACATATGCAAAACCCCTTTTTTATATTATCCAGTCAATTCTGACTTATCTGAGAGGACAGCTTTCCCATAATGCGTTCTGTGATTTTTTGAATAGTAGAAAAATGCTCAAATAACATTTCATTATCTTCATATGAAATATCAAAATGCTCTTCAAACTCGATGATTAATGACACCATTGCCATTGAGCCTAAACCGAGATCAGCCAGCGAGGCCGAGGCTTCAATGTCATGCTCTGCCCTAATTTCCCGCTTAACCTTGTCCATTATGATCCGGACCGTTTCATCATATGATATATTCACTTGGGATTATCCTTACCTTCAATTTGATCTATTTGTTAAGCAAAATACGACAATTCTGTTCATTTTCCTACATCCTTATAAAAGGCCTCTATTATCTAATAAATATGGACCTATTAAGCAAGCCTTTTATCATTTAATTTTTACATGAAATATCACGGAATGAATGCGCTATCATACCAGTTTAGTGCTCTGGTTGAGGTGCTCACTATTGTATGTTTATGTTTATATTGAGTTGACTTCATATCTTGGACTTGGTGTGGAAATGCATATGTAGGAAAGAGCACGCAGTAACTTTATTCCAAACAAGAATAGGTTCCAGGTGTTGTTTATTGCATGTGCTTCATATCAGGATCAATCCTGAACTTTGGGAGGGAATTTTCCGCTTTGATGTAAGTTAAGCTAATAGAAAATGAAATGAATTTATTTATTTCTTATTTTATAAATAAACATCCCCTTTCTCTCTTGGAATTCAATAGTAGTTAGAATTTTCATGCCTTCATTATGAATACAACATTTAATAGTTCCAAGATCAGAAAATTAAATCCATAAATTTACCATTTATACAATATCATACCTTGGAACTAGATCCTAGTTTAACTTAAAATTAACTTTTTGTATATAATAATATTTTATCCCTGTTCTGTAAAAATTTCACCTTGCTAAAATGAATGTAAGCTTACACAACAAATACCCAACATCTCGAATAAGGAGGAAACTCCTAGCTTTTGTCTTGTCACAGGCCGCTCACGGGGTTCCAAATGTTACCGAAGTTCAAAACAATGAAAAAAGCCGGAAGGGCGTTGTTGGTTCTTGAGACATTTCCCAGCTTTTCCACTGCTTATTTCAGTCACGCTTCTTCTGTCACCAGCGGATGAATAATATCAATTAAGTTCCTGCCGAGTGTATAAATAACCGTAATGACGCCCACGCTCGATAATTTCTTTAACAACGAAAAACACCATCACAATTTGTGATGGTGTTTCATTCATATGGAGCCTAGGGGGATCGAACCCTGACCTCATCGCTGCCAGCGATGCGCTCTCCCAGCTGAGCTAAGGCCCCGTAAGCGACTTCTATATCATATAAAATATCAGCAGGCCTGTCAACATTTTTTGGCATTTTATGAAGACAAGCTGTACTTCTTTTACTCTCTATATAATGTCACTTATCATGATGAGGCTGCGGAGCCATCCTAACATCGGTATAGTACCCGTCTCCCTAAAAACCAGGACGCTCTTACAGCTCCTGTACGTCCGTATCCTTGGACAGCAGGCTTTTCAATTCCTTCATAAACATATTGATATCCTTGAACTGCCGATACACGGACGCAAAGCGGACATAAGCTACCTCATCCACGGGATATAACCGTTCCATCAGCAGCTCGCCGATCTGGCGGCTCTCCACCTCGGCTGCTGCGGTATTGCGCAGTGCTTTCTCTACATCCGACACAATCATATCCAGCTGGTCGACGGATACCGGACGCTTCTCGCAAGCCCGAATCAA
Organism: Phytophthora syringae; assembly: GCA_012656105.1. Taxonomy (NCBI): domain Eukaryota; phylum Oomycota; class Peronosporomycetes; order Peronosporales; family Peronosporaceae; genus Phytophthora; species Phytophthora syringae. Next base: position 245,024 of record JAAKBD010000004.1, read on the forward strand.
GCCACGAAGCACCTTCTCCCGACTAAACTCTTCACGGCTTCCATCCTTTTTAACGACAATCAGGGGCGTTTCCTCCACCATTTCAAAGGTTGTGAATCTTTTGCTGCACTGCTCGCATTCCCTGCGGCGGCGGATGGATTTATTCTCGTTGGTTACCTGGAATCCAGCACTTTCGTTCCGGCATAACTGCAATATGGACATTTCATAAAGTCATCTTCACTTCCTTTGTTCTTCGCATATTTAACCTGTAATTACAGGCAGAAAAATTTACCAGCAAAACTTTTGTCTTTTATGTTATGAAAATGCGAAACCCGAGACATAATACTTTTACCAACTCAAGGAGGTGAACTTAACATGGCACAAAGCAACAACAACTCCAACAACCTGGTTGTTCCTCGCGCAAACGCTGCTCTTGAGCAATTGAAGTACGAGGTAGCTCAAGAGCTTGGTATCTCCATCCCACAAGACGGATACCAAGGTAACATGACTTCCTACGAGAACGGTTCGATCGGGGGATACATCACAAAACGTCTTGTAACCCTGGCCGAGCAACAATTGGCTGGTCAATTCTCCGGTCAATAATTGATTCTTCCTTAAAAGGAGTGTTGGCGGCTCGATGTAAGAGCCTGTCCAGCGCTCTTTTTCATTAAAAACCGCCCTTATATACGTCCGTATATTGATTATAATAATAAATTACTCGCTGTACATAATGCCTGGTTTCCCCAATGGGAATACTCTTCACATTCTCATAGGTTCCATCCCACATACCCTTGTTGATCCAGTTCTTGACGTTCCCGGGGGCATTATAGGCTGCAATGGCGGCAATCGGATTGCCGTCCATCTCTTTGTGCAGGCTCTGGATATACCAGGTGCCCAGCTGGATATTCGCGTCCACTTCATTCTTTACGCTCAGGAGGTTCACCGAGGGGAGCTTGGCCATTTCCATCGCCCAATTTGCCGTATCCGGCATCAGCTGCATAATGCCAAGCGCGCCCTTCTTGGACTCCTTGCCCGGCTTAAAATTGGTTTCCACCCGAATGATGGACGCCACTAGGAATGGATCAACCTCATAGTAATCTGCATGCTTTCGGATCTCATCTTTATAATGGATCGGGTACAGGAGCGTCATCCAGTTGGAGCTCAGGAACAGAAGCGCTACAAAAGAAACAAACAGCAGAAGCAGCACTCTTTTTTAAGGAGCCACTTCATATTTGAACCATCCTGCGCCACAGGTTGTCCACCTGCAGCTGTGTCTCGACTAGTGAGCCGCTGTTGTCGATAAGAATATCCGCCAGCGACTTCTTCTGCTCGATATCCATCTGGCTGCTTAAACGTGCCTCTGCCGCTTCTCTGGTAAGAGCATCACGATTCATCAAACGCTCAAGCTGCAGCTCTCGCGGTACATAGACAACCGCTATCTGCTCAAGAAAAGGATATTGCTCCCTCGCCTCCAGCAGCAGCGGAATATCGGCCACCACGAACCGATCCGGATGCTGGCGTTCGTACGCTTCCGTCTGTTCCCGGATTTCCTGCCGTATCGCAGGATGTGTGATACCATTCAGCGCCGTTCTCTGCTCGGGATTATGAAATATGATTTCTCCGAGTTTTTTTCGATTCAGGGTACCGTCCTCAAACAGGATATCTTGTCCAAAATGTTCGGTCACTTCATCCAGCACCGGATGACCCGGGAGCATCACTTCCCGGGCGATGATATCCGCATCGACGAGAAGCGCTCCCTTCATGGCCAACATAGAGGACACGGTGCTTTTGCCTGTTGCAATTCCTCCGGTTAAACCGATATTCATGACTTCACCTCATAACAGCTTCATTATACCCATGACGATTAACAAAAAGCGGGCAAATAAGAGATAAATCGCATTCCGCCCTTGGAAGCAAAACGTAAACCGATCCTCATGCCCATAACGAGGAATATCCCGCTAAACAATGCAACCACAGCCGCCGTACCCAGCGGCGAAAAACCCAGCATCGCTGCGCCAAGTCCAGCTCCGAACGCATCAAGCGATAACGCGATCCCGAGCCACATCGCCTCCCAGGGAGAGATGCTGCCGGAGTCATCCAGATCCGCCTTTGTCGGACTGCGCAGAATTTGAATGACAACGCCGATCTTCGGAATCTCAAGAGAGAATACAGCCTTCTGAAGCTCCTCTGGTTCAGCTGTGCCAGCCCCACCGTCGATGGACTTCCTTTGATTTAAAGCAGCCTGTGCTTCCGTAAGGGATTCGGAAATCCCCGAAGCAGAAACCTACTGCGCTTCAGACTCGCTTCTTCTGCGGACTTGCTGATAGAGGGACCACAAACCCAGCAGAATCAAAATGGCAGCTCCGATAACGGATGCCACAGATGGGGATAAGAACCGCTGTAACAGAGCACCCGCCTGCATGGAGACGCCTAGCACCAGTCCGGAGCATAGCGAGATGATTAATACAGACAATAGCGGTATCCTTGTTTTGCGCAGACCGTATGTAACACCCGCTCCAAAACCGTCCAGACTTAATGCCATGGCCAGCAGCGCAGACGAGAAAATATGATTGAGCACCCTTTTCCCTCCTCCGAAAGCGCCATAGACAGCTGCTCATTCATAAAGAGAGCAGCTCCATGCGCTCCACATATGTTCCACATTATATGTGTGAGAAGGGGAATGGGTGCACGCCTATATTTTATTGTTTCTGGACCTATTGACATTTCGGGCAATAATGGGTCCCGCGTCCACCAACAACCATCTTATGAACCGGACCACCGCAAGCATGGCACGGCTTGTCCTTACGCCCATAAATCTGATGGCTGTGCTGGAACATGCCCATCTCGCCCTGTCCGTTGACGTAGGATTTAATAGAGGAGCCCCCAGCGTTTACGGCCTCGGACAATGTATCCACAATGGCATGGTACAATCGCTTCAGCTCCGCATCCTTCAAGCTGTTCGCGCTGCGCTCCGGATGAATCTTGGCCCGGAACAAAGCCTCATCGACATATATATTGCCGATTCCGACCACATATGCCTGGTTAAGCAGCACAGCCTTGATCTTTGTTTTTTGCTGCCAATGACCTGCTTGAAGGTTCCTAACGTAAATGTGTCATCAAGCGGCTCGTAGCCTAATTTGGCAAGGGGAGCATGCTTGAATTCTTCCCCGGGCGCAAACAGATGCATCGTACCGAATTGGCGCACGTCCTTATAACGCAGCTCTGTGCCATCCGAGAAATGGAATATGACATGGGTATGCTTCTCTACAGGTTCCTCGGCCCTATATAATCCATATCGGCCTTCCATCCGAAGATGGGAAACGAGGACCAGCCCGTCCAGCAGTATCCGTAAAAATTTGCCTCGGCGCTCCACCCCTTGCACGGTGTGATCCTTCAGCATAAACGCAAACGCCTCGGCATCGTCGGGACGTTGAATAATCCGCGGCAAATGTACGGAAACTTGATCTATGTGCTTACCTTTAATCAATTGGTTAAGTGTTCGTTTAACGGTTTCTACTTCCGGCAATTCCGGCATAATGACTTCACCTCATGTACCATTATACCGGAAGTTGGGACACAGCGGGACCATGGTTTTGTGGAAAGGTATGGTGCATAATCAGCCCCTCTTCACGCCATGATCCCTTAGAAACGTCCCCATCATCTGTAAGCAAGCTGCCTGCGAGGCAGAGCCTGCAGCACATCTACTTCGCTTCGTACCAGTTCTCTCCGTAGCTGACTTCCGATTTCAGCGGTACCGACAGCTTCAATGCATGACTCATGACTTCCGGAACCAATTCCTTCATGACCTCCAGCTCATCCTCCGGCACCTCAAACACCAATTCATCGTGTACCTGAAGCAGCATGCGGCTCTTCAATTGGCGTTCATGCAGCGCTTTGTCCATATGGACCATGGCAAGCTTGATAATGTCCGCCGCGGTTCCCTGTATCGGCGTATTCATCGCCGTACGCTCCGCGAAAGAGCGCAGGTTGAAGTTGCTGGCGTTGATCTCCGGCAAATAACGTCGGCGTTCCAGCAGCGTCTTCACATAACCGTCCTGCTTCGCCTGCTTGACGATCACGTCCATATAGCGGCGTACGCCCTGAAACACCTCGAAATACTGGTCGATAAACGCCGCAGCTTCCTTCCGGGTAATGTTCAGGTTCTGGGACAAGCCGTAGTCGCTAATGCCATAGACAATCCCGAAGTTAACCGCCTTGGCGGATCGGCGCATATTTGAATCCACCTCATCCACGCCGACTCCAAACACATCCATCGCAGTCTTGGTGTGAATGTCCATATCTTGAACAAAGGCTTCCTTCAGCCGCTCATCATCCGAAATATGCGCAAGCACACGAAGCTCGATCTGGGAATAGTCGGCAGCCAGAATGCTCCAGCCGGGCTCCGACGGCACAAAAACTTTACGCAGCTTGCGCCCTTCCTCCAGACGGATTGGAATGTTCTGCAAATTTGGATATTGGCTGCTCAGACGGCCCGTCGCAGCTATTGTCTGACGGTAATATGTGTGTACTTTCCCGGTCTGTGCCGAGATTTCCTTCAGAAGGCCTTCCACATAAGTAGATTGCAGTTTAGCCAGGGTACGATACTGCAGGATCAGGCGAACGATATCATGATAAGGCGCCAGCTTCTCCAGCACTTCAGCATCGGTGGAATAATAGGTTTTGGTCTTCTTGATGACCTAAGCAGCTCCAATTTGACAAACAGTATTTCTCCCAGCTGTTTAGGCGAATTCAGGTTGAATTCTGTTCCGGCAATCTCGTAAATCTCTTTAACGAGTTTGTCGATCTGCCCCTCGAACTCACGCCCCAGTTCCTTCAGAGCTTCCGCATTCACGGCAATCCCCTGCTTCTCCATATCGGCAAGAATGCGGGAAAGCGGCATCTCCAGATCATGGAAGAGAGGAAGCATTTCATTTGCCGCCAGCTCCTTCTCCTGTACCGGGACAAGCTCCGTGACGGCCAAACATTTTCTAGCCATATGTTCGCTAAGCTTCTCCAGCTCGGGAACCTTGTATTTTGCCCCTTTGCCAAACACATCCTCATCGGCTTGAAGATACGCGAGTCCGTATTTGGAAGCCAGCCCGCTGAGGCTCTGATTTGATTCCGTCGGATCCAGCAGGTAGGCCGCCAGATGGACATCAAATGCCGCCCCTGCAAATGCAATACCCTGCCAGTGGAGCGCCAGATCAATCCGATGCAAATCATAACCGCGTTTTTGGATTTCACTATCAGCAAGCCAAGCACGGACAGGCTCCGCCTCCTCCGACTTCAGAACGTCAAACGGAATATAGTACTGCCGTTCCGCTGTTGCCAGCGCAATCCCGATCACCTCTGCATGATGGGGATTGTCTCCGTGCGTCTCGACATGCAGCATAGTCACGTGTTCAAGAATGTCAGCAACGCCACTAGCTCCTTCGTGCCTACAATTGCCACATCAATCTTCGCTTCCGGCTTCGCCTCCACCGCATCACCGCTGATCCCGCTCGTGCTCAGGTTCAGCCTTTCAATCAGGGATTTGAACTCCAGCTTCGCCAGCGCAGGTCCGGCCGTTTCCTCATTCAAGCCTGCAAACGCCATATCATCGAGCGACTGCTCCAGCGGAACCTCGCGGAAGATCGTAGCCAGCTTCTTACTGAGAATGGCGGAATCCGCATGCTCTTCAATTTTCTCCTTCATCTTGCCCTTGAGCTCATCGGTCCGCGAGATCACAGCCTCTACCGAGCCGAATTCATGCAGCAGCTTCAGCGCTGTTTTCTCGCCCACGCCTGGAACCCCTGGTATGTTATCGGAAGCATCGCCCATAAGCCCTTTTAAATCGATAATCTGTTCAGGGGTCAGATCGTAACGCTCCTTGATCTGTTCCGGTCCATAATACTCGATATCTGTAACACCCTTGCGGACCATGGCAATCGTTGTATGCTCCGAAGCCAGTTGAAGCATGTCCTTATCTCCCGATACAACCATCACTTTACGGCCAGCTTCATCAGCCTGACGGGTAATGGTGCCGATGATGTCATCCGCCTCATAACCGCCGATTTCAAATTGGGGGACACCCAAGCCCTTAAGCAGCTCTTTAAGCAGCGGGAATTGTCCCGACAGCTCAGGCGGTGTCTTCTGACGTCCACCCTTGTAATCCTGATAATCCGCATGCCGGAACGTTTCCTTGCCAGCATCAAAAGCTACCATTATATGTGTCGGTTTATGCTCTTCAATCACCCGAAGCAGCATGGTGGTAAAACCGTAAACCGCATTCGTCTGCTGCCCGCTTGCATTCGTAAGCGGCGGCATCGCAAAGAATGCACGGTAAATGATATTATTTCCATCAATTAGAATCAGCTTGTCCATAGAACACCTCGCACCAATATTACTTCCTTCCCACATGATAACATAGGTTACCGCTAATTCCGAACAATCCGTTCGATTAACGGTGAATTCCAGATTTCACGCAAAAACGCCTTTCGCCAGCGTTTCCCTGTAATCGCGCTTATTGATTGAGGTCAGGACGATGCCCTGTAACGAGATATACGGTACTCTCGCCAATATTGGTTGCATGGTCGGCAATCCGTTCGATGTAGCGCCCCACCATGATCAGCAGCATGGCTTGATTGGCCGAATCCGGATCAGAAGTCAGATGCGCATAGAGGTCCTGCAGAATGACGCTGTATAGATGATCAACCTGATCATCGTCCTGAGCCATTTTATAAGCCAGATCTGTGTTTTCGGTTAGATAGGATTCGATCGATTCTGAAACCATCGCCCGCACCAAATCCGACATCCGTGGAAGATCCACGAGCGGCTTAATCAGCTTCTGTCCTTGAAGGCGGATCGTAACCTTGGCAACGTCTCGAGCCAAATCGCCCATACGCTCCAAATCGCTTGCAATGCGGAAGGCCACCAAAATCCGGCGCAAATCCTTCGCCACAGGCTGCTGGGTTACAATTAAGCGGGAGCCAATCTCCATGATCTGCTCTTCCATGGTGTTTAACTGCGCATCGTTCTTGATAACGGCCTGTGCTTTCTCCGTATCCAAGGTCTGGAGAGACTGTACACTGCTGGCCAGAGCTTCCTCCATATGTTTGCCCATATCCTGCAGCAGGGTCTTCAGCTCATTAAGCTGCTGATCAAACTCAATTCTCCGGATCATGTGTGACGCTCCTCCTATCTGCTTTTAAGAAAGATCATTTCGATATTGAATCATTACCCGAAGCGGCCCGAAATATAGTCCTCGGTACGCGCATCGGATGGTGTAGAAAACAGTGTATCGGTGTTTGCGGATTCTACCACTTCACCATTCAGGAAAAATACCGTCTGCCCGGATACACGGGCAGCCTGGTGCATGTTGTGCGTTACCATGACAATGGTGTAGTTGCTCTTCAGCTCTTGTACCAGCTCTTCAATCTTCAGCGTTGAGATCGGGTCAAGCGCCGATGTTGCTTCGTCCATCAGCAGAATATCCGGTTGCACGGCAAGCGCCCGGGCAATGCACAGACGCTGCTGCTGGCCGCCAGAGAGGCTCAAAGCCGAGCGCTTGAGATAATCTTTGACCTCATCCCACAGAACGGCCTGTTTCAGGCTCTGTTCCACGATTTGATCTAGCTGGGCTTTGTTGCGGATGCCATGCAGACGCGGCCCGTACGCGATGTTGTCATAGATTGATTTAGGAAACGGATTCGGCTGCTGAAATACCATGCCTACCTGTTTGCGCAATGCTTCAACGTGCACCTCTTCGCTGTAAATTTCCGTCCCGCCAATTTGCACGCTGCCTTCAATCCGGGTGGAAGGAATCATATCGTTCATCCGGTTCAACGTACGCAGCAGAGTGGATTTACCACAGCCGGACGGTCCGATGAATGCCGTCACGGTTTTCTCCGGAATGTCCAGATCTACATTTTTCAGGGCGTGGTACGTGTCATAATAAAGGTTTAGTTTCTCAATTTGTATGATGGATTCCATATCTTATTCATGTCTCCTTTTTCACGATTAGATCTGCTTATAGCCTCTCTTAGATGTTCTTCGAATACTTATTCCGGATCCACACGGCTGCAATGTTCATAATGAACAGCATGATGAGGAGCAGAATGATACCCGAAGCTGCCAGCTCGTGGAAAGCCTCACTTGGTCTTGATACCCAGTTAAAGATCTGGATCGGCATGACAGTAAACGAATCAAGCAGATTCTCCGGCAAGAAGGCCACGTACGTTAAAGCACCAATCATAATCAGCGGCGCGGTTTCGCCGATCGCGCGAGACAAGGCCAGGATAACCCCGGTCATAATTCCTGGAATCGCTGAAGGCAGCACGGCGCTGGATACCGTTTGCCATTTCGTTGCCCCAAGGGCATACGAAGCGTCCCGCCGATTCTTAGGTACGGCACGAAGCGCCTCCTGAGCCGCAACGATAATAATCGGAAGCACGAGTAAGGTCATCGTTAATACCCCTGAGAGCAGACTGCGGCCAAGGTTCATCCCACGCACAAAAATCGCAAGACCCAGGATACCGTATATAATAGAAGGAACCCCTGCAAGCGTACTGATATTCAACTGAATCAGCCGAACCCAGCGGCTGCGTCCCGCATACTCTTCAAGAAAGATTGCCGCACCCACACCCAGTATAAAGGACAGCGGCGCCATGAGCAGCAGCAGGTAAATCGTGCCGACAATCGGTGATTTCAAGTGGCTTTATCCGCAATTCGTGACGGAAAGTTGGTGAACAGCTCCGGTGAGAGCCTGTGAACGCCATCCATCACAATCGTAACAATCAAAGCCATCAAGGCCAGAATACCAATGCTGGTACAAGCCAGAAAAATAATATGCAGCGTCTGGTCACTTCGACGTCTCCGGTTGATACCTTTGCTATCCCCCAGATTTAATTGTTCCATCTAGTATTCCTCCCTGAAACGGCGAGCGACCCACTGCGCCAGTATATTAAGCAAGAAGGTGATGACAAACAAAGTCAGACCTACTGCAAAAATCGTACCGTATTCGATCGTTCCGCGCGGAACGTCACCCATACTTACTTGAACAATATAAGAAGTCATCGTCTGAATGCTTTCCAGCGGATTCAGTGTCAACTGCGGGGTTGCACCGTTACGATCATTGTCTCGCCAATCGCGCGCGAGAACGCCAATACAAAGGATGACACTACGCCCGATAGAGCGGCAGGCAGCACGATTTTCAGCGCAACCTCAAACCGGGTAGCTCCCAGCGCATAAGCGCCATGACGCAAACTCTTCGGTACAGCTCGCATGGCATCCTCACTTAGTGACGATATCATCGGCAGGATCATGATCCCGACCACAATACGCACTAAGGGCGTTGAATATACCCATGTTGGGAAAAATCTTCTGAAGGAATGGCGTTACCGTTTCGAGCGCAAAGTATCCATATACAATCGTCGGTACACTACCAATACTTCAAGTACTGGCTTTACAACCCCCGAACCCGGGCAGGAGCGTATTCATTGAGATAAATAGCGCATGCCAAGCCGATAGGCACTGCGAATAAGACCGCAATGCCTGTAATCAGCAATGTGCCGCCCAGCAAGGGCAGCACGCCGAATTCTTTTGGAGGGAGAATTGGACTCCATGTCGTTCCTGTCAAGAAGGACCATACCTAAGCACTTCCTTAAAGAAGATCACGGATTCCTGTAGAAGCGTATATACAATACCGATGGTGGTAAGCACCGAAAGCATGGCACACAAGCCGAGCAGAACTGGAATGATTTTATCTGAGATGCGTGTTTTGCTTCGACGGAATGTCATGCTTTTAGTGCTTCCCGCCACGGGTGAAGTTTTGTTCATTCTCCTCTTCCCTTTCTATGGGTCGCCCGGAGGAACCCTCCGGGCATCTAGTCTTTAATTATTTTGCCAACTTGTCTATTTCTTCTTGATACTGGTCATCTTGAAGTGGTACGAATCCAACTTCGCCAGCAAGACTAGCGGCATTTTCAAGGTAGAAGTTCATGAACGCATTCACTTCTGGACGCTCAAGCTCTTTGTCATTCACATAGAGCAGCAGCGGACGGGACAATGGAGCGTAACTGTTATCCTTGATCGTTTCGATGCTTGGAGCTACGGTAGCTGTTCCGTTATCAATCGGAACCAGTTTCAACTTGTCTTGGTTCTCTTCATAGAAGGAGAATCCAAAGTATCCAATGGAGTTCTTGTCATAAGCAACGCCTTGAACAACTGCGTTTGTATCGGCACTGAACGTAATTTGCTTATCATTTCTGCTTGACTGTGCTTCACCATTAATCGCTTCGGTGAAGTAATCGAATGTTCCGTGATCCGTACCTGGCGAGTAGATTTTAATTTCTTCTGCGGGCCATCCCTCGCGAACGTCAGCCCATGTTTTCACGGTGCTGTTTGGTTCATAGATTTTTTGAGCTCATCCACGGTGAGTTTATCTACAAATTCATTGCTAGGGTTAACAACAACGGACAATCCGTCATAGGCTACCAGAACTTCGTGATACTCAATGCCGTTGGCTTTTGCTTCTTCTGCTTCGGTATCTTTAATTGGACGGGAAGCATTGGCCACTGCGATTTCACTGCTGTTAAAGCGTTTAAAGCCAGCACCTGTTCCGCCTGTTCCAATCGGAATACGAACATCCGGGTTTGCTGCACCGAACTCTTCAGCAATCGCTTCGGTCAAAGGATGCAGTGTGCTTGAGCCGTCAATTTCAATTGTACCTGTCAAAGCTGTTGTGTTCTCTTCGTTTTGCTGTGCTGAACCATTGTCTGTATTTTCCCCTGTAGCACTGCCGGAAGTACCTCCGCCACATGCTGCCAGAAGCGTGCTCAGCATTAACACCAATACCAGAATACCTGCTGGTTTACGACCCCATTTTCTAAACAAACGAATCCACTCCTTCAAAATGGTTGTTGTCTCTACTTTCCTACTCACAATATTGATAATAATCCTGTAATGTAATAACAGTTTCTGAGAAATGTAAACTCTGTGTAAAATCTCAAAAAAACTAGAATCATAGACATAGATTTCGACACTTACGTTGTTGAAACATCGCTGTTGCTCATTCCTGCAAGCTCTAATTTGACCCGCTCCACGCGCTGGACCGTTTCCTCTGCCAGTTGATAAACCCGATTGCCGGATATCTCTATCTCATGAACGGTCGTCTCCATTTCATGGAACATCTGACTGCCTTCACTCACATGACTCTCGCATGATTGGATTTCTCTCAGCGAAGATACGGCACCTTCGGCTGTATCCGCTGCGAGCCGCTCGATGTGCTGCAGCAGCTCGGATATATCGCCTGAGAGCTTTCGTGTCTGCTTGGCAAGCGACTGCACCTCTACCGCAACCACTTGAAATCCCCGTCCGTGCTCCCCTGCATGTGCAGCTTCGATCGAGGCATTCATGGCGAGCAGGCTGCTTTGATTCGCAAGCTCCGTAATCATTCCTGTGATAGAGGATATGCGGCTTGCATTCTGGACGAGCTCAGAAGCTTGTCCTTCACGCTTGGTCATATCATCGACAAGCCCAAGGTATGAGGTTCTGACAAGTTCCAGCTTCTCTTTCCCGGTATGGGACCATTCCCTCATCTGTTTGCATTCGGAACTTGTTTTCGCTGCTGCCTCTCTGACCTCGGTTAACGAGGATTGTATATTATGCGTATGGCGGTAACTTTCCTGCAAAATCAATTCCCGCTTCTCTTCGGCCTCGGCTTGAAGACCGCTGGACAGACGCATGAGGTCCCGGACAGTCAGCACCCCTGCAAGCCGATCCCCATCCGTTAACAGGACACAGTCGTAGAATTTTGAATCCGGACGCTCCAAAGCCATTTGAAGCAGGGATCCTACCCTCTCCGACATGTCGATCTTCATCGGGTGATGGTCAGCAAACCGAAAGGCTGGCCTCGTATAATACAAATCTACGGAGAACCTGCCCATCATGCGCTGGTAAAAACATCTCGCATGATCAGACCTGACGGCCTGTCCTCCTCATTGCAGTAAATAACACAAGGGATGGACGGGTCCTTCGCGAACATATTCAGCACGTCCAGGCAAGATTCACTCTCCCGGATAATAGGGACCTTTCTTATGTACTGCCGATATGATGCACCTGCTTCAGGCTCCGTTGTTAATCGGCTCTCGAATGCCGCTTCCGCTTGTACTTCTACTACTGCTGATTGTCTTAGGTTTGGTTTGAAGCAGTGTCATGCGCCCTCACCCCTTTTAATCTGGTCCTTTAGACGCATCTTACTGGACTAGTATTAGGAGAATTTACTCAAAATATTAAGGCAATGTAAACAAAACCTAAAAAGACTCCTCATCATTTCAAATCGAATGATGGGAGCCTTTTTCGGATTAACAACCAGTTTATAGCCAACTCCGCGTATGGAGTCTATGTGCACGGATTCAGGATCAAGCTCAAGCTTCTTGCGAAGTGAACTTACGTGAACGTCCACGGTTCGCTGTCCGCCGATATAATCAAAACCCCAGACCACGTTCATGAGATCATCTCTTGTTAACACAACGCCCGGTTTTTGGCCAGATAGAGCAGTACTTCAAATTCTTTCGGTCGGAGATTGATGCTCTGACCGCCCAGCCGCACCTCATATTTCTCAGGGTAGATTTCCAGCTGTCCCAGTGAAATGACATTACCCTGCTGGTCAGGCGTCTTTACCTCTTCCACATGGCCCGAAACCCTGCGCATGACCGCGGACACACGCGCCAGCAGCTCGGATACCCCAAATGGCTTCGTGATATAGTCATCCGCTCCCATCTTCAGACCTTGAACAACTTCCTCTTCGGCGTTCTTCGCAGTCAGAATAATGATCGGCGTAGTGATTCCGCTGCCGCGCAGCTTCTCTAAAATCTGAAAGCCATTCATTCCAGGCAGCATGACATCCAGCAGGATCAGATCATACTCATGATTGGCTGCTTTCTCATAGCCTGCAGTGCCGTGCTCCTCTACCTCGACTTGAAATCCTTCCTGCGTGAGATTGTAAGACAACAGCCGAGAAAGTGTCGGCTCATCTTCGATAACAAGCATGCGTTGACTCAATCTTACCCCCGCCCTTATCTAGATAATTGGACTGCTTATGCAAGTATATCAACAGAATGTTAACGGAGTGTTAACTTCCTGTTTCGTCCGTTTCCTGCAATACCGGAAGATCAATGATGAAGGAACTTCCGGTGCCGAGCTCGCTCTCCACCTTGATGGTGCCGTGATGAAGATCCACAAGATGCTTAACAATGGATAGTCCAAGCCCGGTTCCGCCTGATCCGCGTGAGCGTGCTTTATCCACCCGGTAGAATCGTTCAAATATGCGAGGAAGATCTTTTTGGGAATCGATCCCGGAATCCGTCACCACGAACTCCACCATATCATCGGCACTGCCGTTATTATGCTGTTCACGCGCGGTTAATTTTACTCGTCCGCCTTCCTGCGTATAATTAATTGCATTGGAGAGCAGATTCATGAAAATCTGACGAAGTTTATCCTCATCCCCTCCATAAACAACTCTTCCGGAATGTCCAGCTCCAGGGTGATCCGCTTCTTCTCAGCCACTGTACGCATCATTTCCGATATCGTATCAAAGAACACCGACAGGTGAATCGGCGAGTAATCCATCTGGATTCGCTTGGATTCGATTTTGGACAGCTCCAGGATGTCGCCGATCAGCCGGTTCAGCCGTTCGGACTCGTCGTATATAATCTGGAGGAAGGATCGCGAGGTCTTCTCATCTGTAACTCCACCCCCGAGCAGTGTTTCAGCAAACCCTTTGACCGCGGCAAGCGGGTCTTCAGCTCATGGGACACGTTGGCTACGAATTCGCTCCGCATGCGTTCAAGCCTGCGGATATCACTTACATCCTGCAGCAGGAACAGCATTCCGCGATAGGAGTCCTCTTCCTCCTCCTGCCTCATCGTCACCCCATCCAACCGGATAATGGCTTCGACCGGATAATAAAGATTGCGCTCCTCATGAAAATCTTCCTTACTCTCAAGTCCTTCCTCCATCAATTTCGTCAACTCATAATGCTGCTTGAGCTCACGGTATGATTTGTTAGGTAATCACTTCGGCATCAATACCCAGCATTTTCTCGGCAGCCCGGTTGACGAGAATGATCTGACCTGCCCTGTTCACCATAACGATGCCGCCCGTCATATTGTTCAGAACGCTTTGCAGCAAATCCTCATTATCCCTTATGGTGCGCAGCTGGGTTTGCAGGCTGTCAGCCATGGCGTTAATGGCTTGTGCCAATTGGCCAATCTCATCCTGACGGTGAATCTTCACCCTCGCATCATACTCAAGGCGCGATATCCGTCTGGCTACGCGCGTTATTTTTCCAGTGGTGAGGTTAAACCCTTGGCAACACGGTAACTCACCAAGGCAGCAATCAGAAACAACACCAGCAGGCCGATCCCCATAACCGTCCAGCCTTGTCTGACTCCCTGATCAACTTCCTTCAGGCTGACAGACAATCGGACGAACCCGTCAAAGTTCTCCCCTGCCTGAACAGGAAGTGCAACGTACAGCATGTCCTGCTGAAGGGTATTGCTCCGGCGAATGGTGCTGCCGCGGCCTTCCTTCACCGCTTGAAGCATTTCCTCACGATAGGCATGATTATCCATGGTTAGCGGATCGCTCTCCGAATCCCCGATAACCGTCCCATCCTTCAATATAAAAGTGACTCGAGCGTCGGACAACTCCTCCAGTTGTTTCGATCGTTCGGTATAATACGATAAGGCATCCGGATCGTCCGTAGCCGGAAACTCCATCATGGTCTGCAGAAGCCTGATTTCCCGAACCATATTGTCCTCGAGCAGCTGAATATGCGACTGTTTGAACACGGTCACCATAGCCAGCCCCGCTGCAAGCATGGATAGTCCAATTAAAGTAAGCATAATCAGGGTCAAGCGGTTGCGATACTGCCTCATGGTCTCTCCTCTTTCTGCTGCATAATCATTTTGGATATATTAACGCCCGCGTCCGCCTTCTATGAAACAGCGCATGAATAACCGTTGCGGTAAGCTGTTGAAACATAATGCCCAGTACAACCGGGATCGAAGCCTGCGGTGAGAAATAAGATGTCGCAAGCACCATCCCGAGAGATATATTACGCATTCCTGAAGCATATGTAAATGTGATTTGCATTTCCTGGGTCGGTCCAAGCATCACATACGAGCCAAAATACCCAAGCAGATAACATATCACAATCAGCGTAAGGACAATAGGTATAACCACCAGCATCTCATCCTTCAAGCCAGCTGCATGGGGAGCGATGGCTGCCGCATTGAGCATAACCACCAGCATGAAAAACAGCTTGGATATCGGCTGTGTCACCGGAGCCGACCAGTCCTTCATCCGCCCTTTGGATACTTCGTACAGCATCACTCCGATCAGTGTCGGCAGTACCACCATGGTCAACAAATCCAGAATCAGTTCAGAAGAGTTCCATGTAACCAGAGCATCCCCGATAAACATGTCCATCAATGCTGGCACAACCAGCGGACTCAGTATAGTATCCAGCACTACAACAGCTAATATGAACGGAACGCTCCCGCCGGAGCTTCCCACCCACATCACCGAGGATATCCCCAGTGGAATGATGGCGAATAACAGCAGACCTATCGTATAGTCGGACTGTGCTCCGAATACGGCAGAACCCAGTCCGTAAGCAAGCACCGGAGCCGCCGCATGGGCGAGCAGCAGCGTCAGTATGACGGCAAAGGGCTTTTTAGAACACCTTGCAAATGTCGGATGCCGCAGCCAAGAGCCATGATCAATGTAATATAACCAAACAAATAGGGGATCCAGTGTACAAAATCCAGCAAATAATCCGAGAGCAGCCAGCCAAGCACCAGCGAGCCGGGAATCAGCAGAAAGGTGTACTTTTCAAACCAAGCTGCAAAAGCCAATCCAAAACTTCTCACCTGTTTCCTCCTATGACTGAATTGACGTATTTGACTTTCATCATAAACCGGAGTGTTCTGATCCGCAACGAAAATTCGAAATAAGATCATGCGAATTCATTGTGACTACGTAAGCAGGCCCTTTAGCCAGCAAGTACCAGATCGCTATCCGGAGTGCCAGATTCCATATCATCCATGCTCCGATAAAAATGTGTCGATCTCTCCCGTTGTATCAACCATACCAATCTATGAATCTCGCATATATTGACCCTGGACGAAATCAGAGAGATCCGGGATAAGCGTTCTTCCGAGCGGTTTCAGAAGCGTCTGATTATCCGAATCATCAATCACATGAAAACAGCGAACATCCAGGCTGAAGTCCTGGATGTTCGCTGTTTTATTCTAGAAATGTATGCTCGAAGTCTCTCGTAACAGATACAAGTGACTTATCCGTTAATCACTTCACCGCCATTGACGTGAATCACTTGACCGCTCACATAGGAGGAGTCTGTTGATGCCAGATATACATAAGCCGGAGCCAGTTCTTCCGGTTGACCCGGGCGCTTCATCGGCTGGGTTGCGCCGAATTCACTCACCTGGTCCTCTGGGAAAGTTGAAGGGATCAGCGGCGTCCAGATCGGTCCTGGGGCTACAGCGTTTACCCGAATCCCTTGCTCAACGATGTTCATCGACAACGAGCGCGTAAAGGCTACAATGGCTCCCTTGGTGGATGCATAATCCAGCAGCTGCGGGCTTCCCCGGTAAGCCGTGATGGAGGTCGTATTAATAATCGAGCTTCCTTGGACAGATGCGGCATGGCCGCCTGTGTCAGATAGAACATCCCGAATATGTTTGTTCGGAAGGTCCGCTCTAATTGTTCTTTCGAAATGTCCTCAATTTTCTTCTGAGGATGCTGTTCCGCTGCATTATTTACGAGAATATCGAGTTTCCCAAGCTTCTCTACCGTTTCGGTCACGGCATCGCGGCAAAAAGCATCATCGCCAACATCACCGGAGATCAGCAAGCATTTACGTCCTTCCTGCTCCACCTGACGCTTCGTTTCTTCGGCATCCTTGTGCTCGCTCAGGTACACAATGGATACGTCCGCACCTTCCTTGGCATAATGCACGGCTACCGCACGGCCAATGCCGCTGTCACCACGGTGATCAAGGCTACCTTGCCTTGCAATTTACGCAGCTTTGTATTCATTACTCTCGAATTCCGGTTTCGGGTGCATCTCCGATTCCGTTCCTGGCCTGTGATCCTGATGCTGGGGCGGCAATGTTTGCTTTGGTTGATCTTGTGGCATATGAACATTTCTCCTTTCAGGTCAGTATCTCAAACAACCATTCTTAGGATGTGTACGACACGGCTCTTTATACTCCTAAAAAGCCTCTCGCTATTGTTTTTTACCCATATTGATCAGGATCAAACGTTGTACAGTGTTTTCTTTCAACAAAAAAACCGCCCGATTCACCGGGCGGTTTTCTTCTCGTATGTAGCTGTTCTTAGATGATATGGTTGAACACCATGAAGAAAATCATAACCAAAAGCAGCAAGGCCAGAAGAGCGCTAAGCGTACCCAGCTTGCTTGTTTCTTCCTTCACTTCACGCTTCTCGCGGATTCCTGCAAGCGCATTCTTCAGCGGTTTGCTCATAATGCCCCCTACCGCAAACATAGCCAGAAGCAGGATCGTTACAATAATCATCCAGGCAGGTGAATAGTCCCCTTGAGACATCAAGTATCCGCCAGTCAACAGCTGAATGACCAAACCATACTGAGCAAATCGATTCGTTACCCGAATCGTATTAATGGCTCCTTCTTGAGCACCGAGAGACAGCTTCTGAATACCGCCAACAACAAACGGCAGGATCAAGTAAAATCCTAGCGCCGCCGTACCGACCATATGCAGAAAAATGTCACGTTCCACATAAATAATTCCTCCAAAGTCATTAGTGTGATTATTGTTACATACACGTCATCGTCCTTATTATACTGGACAGATCATCCAAAGAAAGCAATCCCGCCCCTGGAAACGGGACGGGACTGCATTTTTAGACGATTCTGTGAAGCGTGATTCAGTTACAGAGTCACAACCGCCGTCACATTGCGTACAGATTCCGCGGATTTATCCAGTGCAGCTTTCTCTTCAGCAGTCAGCTCGAGCTCAAATATCTTCTCGATGCCGTCTCCCCGAGGATGGCAGGCACACCCATGAACAGGTTGTCATAGCCGTACTCGCCTTCCAAGAGAGCAATAACCGGAATAATCCGCTTCTTGTCCTTCAGAATCGCTTCCGTCATCTGCACAAGAGATGCCGCCGGGGCATAGTACGCACTGCCGTTACCCAGCAGGTTAACGATCTCGCCGCCGCCAACGCGAGTGCGCTGTACAATCGCTTCAATCCGCTCGGCGGAATCAATGTGTCGATCGGAATACCGCCGACACTGGAATAGCGAACGAGAGGGACCATGTCATCGCCATGACCGCCAAGAACAAATCCGCGAACATCCTCAACGGATACGTTCAGCTCCTGTGCGATGAATGTGCAATAGCGGGCTGTATCCAATACGCCGGACTGACCGATAACGCGATTCTTGGGAAATCCAAGTGTGTTATATGCCACATACGTCATGGCATCCACCGGATTACTCAAGATGATGACCGTCGAGTTCGGAGCGTGAGTCTTCACGTTCTCACATACCGATTTCACAATTCCTGCATTCGTGTTAACGAGATCGTCGCGGCTCATGCCCGGCTTACGAGCTACACCAGCTGTAATGATAACGATATCGGAATTTGCTGCATCCTCATAGTTGGATGTACCGACAATGTTGCTGTCAAATCCTTGAACCGGGCTTGCTTCCAGCATGTCCAGAGCTTTACCTTTGGTTGGGTTCTCGAGCTGTGGAATATCGAGCAGAACCACATCACCCAGTTCCTTTTGAGCAAGCATCAGCGCGGTCGTCGCACCAGTAAAGCCAGCACCTACTACCGTAATCTTTTTACGAGTAATTGCCACGATGTCTCTCCTCCTTACAGGTTTTTAATGATTTCGTCTGCGAACTCGGAGCATTTTACTTCTGTAGCGCCTTCCATGAGGCGAGCGAAGTCATAAGTCACGGTTTTGTTGTTGATGGATGTTTCCATGCCTTTGTAGATCAGGTCAGCCGCTTCCTGCCATCCCAAATGCTCAAGCAGCATAACGCCGGACAGGATAACGGAGCCAGGGTTCACCACGTCTTTGTCAGCATATTTCGGAGCAGTACCATGAGTCGCTTCGAAAATCGCATGTCCTGTTACATAGTTAATGTTAGCACCTGGAGCGATACCGATACCGCCAACTTGTGCAGCCAGTGCGTCGGAGAGATAGTCACCGTTCAGGTTCAGCGTTGCGATCACATCAAAGTCGGTTGGACGTGTCAGAACCTGCTGCAACGCGATATCAGCAATCGCATCTTTTACGATGATTTTGCCAGCATCTTCAGCTGCCTTCTGAGCAGCGTTAGCCGCATCGACGCCTTCTTGATCCTTGATGATGTCGTATTGAGCCCAAGTGAATACTTTATCGCCAAATTCAGCTTCAGCTACTTCATAACCCCAGTTTTTGAAGGCACCTTCCGTAAATTTCATGATGTTGCCTTTGTGAACCAGCGTAACGGACTTACGTCCATGCTTAACTGCATATTCCACAGCTGCACGAACAAGACGCTTGGAACCTTCAGCGGATACAGGCTTGATGCCGATACCGGACGTTTCCGGGAAACGGATTTTGTTCGCTCCCATCTCGTCTTGAAGGAACTTGATCACTTTCTTCACTTCTTCGGAACCTTCTTTATATTCAATACCTGCATAGATATCCTCTGTATTCTCACGGAAAATAACCATGTCAACCAGCTCTGGACGTTTTACCGGGGATGGCACGCCTGTAAAGTAACGAACAGGACGCAAGCAAGTGTACAGATCCAGCTCTTGGCGAAGAGCAACGTTCAAGGAACGGATACCGCCACCGATTGGCGTCGTAAGAGGTCCTTTAATTGCAACGATGTACTCGCGAATCGCTTCAAGCGTATCATTCGGGAGCCATTCACCGTATGTATTGTAAGCCTTCTCATAAGCAAACACTTCATACCAGGCAATTTTCTTGGAACCGCTATATGCTTTCTCCACAGCTGCATCAAGCACGCGCTTGGAAGCTTTCCAGATGTCACGGCCCGTCCCGTCGCCTTCAATAAAAGGGATGACCGGGTTGTTAGGTACCTGCAAGCTGCCGTTATCAATCGTGATTTTGTCGCCTTCAGTCGGTAGTGCGAATTTTTCCAATTTCATAAGTATGAGTTCCTCCTTCGAATATGGTTCTTATTTCTAGCCATTCAGAAAAATCCATGTGAATAGGCACAGAGAAACCCGCCAGCCGCGATTCGCTCACGTTTAAGCGGTTCTCTAGCCTATTGTACATGATTGGCAGTCACTTAGCGAAGTTCTATCGGCACATATTTTTGATCGGTCAAACCTGTATACTCTGCACGCGGGCGGATAATACGGTTGCCTTCATACTGCTCAAGGATATGCGCAGTCCATCCGGATACGCGGCTGATGGCAAAAATCGGTGTGAACAACTCCTGCTCGATGCCGAGCTGAGTATAAACCGATGCGGAATAGAAATCAACGTTCGGCTTCAGACCCTTTTGGTTTGTAACCGTCTCGTCGATCAGAACCGACATGTCATACAGCGTGGTATCCCCTTTCATTTCACCAAGCTCACGAGACATTTTTTGCAGATGCTTCGCGCGGGGATCGCCGTTTTTGTAAACACGATGTCCAAAACCCATAATTTTCTCACGGTTGTCCAGCTTCTCCTGAATGTAAGCCTGTGCCCGATCAAGCGAACCGACTTCGTTCAGCATCTTCATAACGGCTTCGTTCGCACCGCCGTGCAGAGGACCTTTGAGTGCGCCGATGGCAGAAGTAACACCGGAATATATGTCAGACAGTGTTGCTACGGTTACGCGGGCTGCAAACGTGGATGCATTAAGCTCGTGATCCGCGTGAAGGACGAGCGCCTGATCCAGCGCCTTGATGGAAGTCTGATCAGGATCCTCGCCTCTCAGCATATACAGGAAGTTCTCCGAAATGGAGACGCTTACTTTGGGAGCTACCGGATCCTTGCCCTGACGCACACGAGCGATAGCAGCAATGATAGTCGGAAGCTGAGCTTGCAGTTTAACCGCTTTCTTCTCATTCGCTTCACGGCTCATATCATCGCCTTCTGCGTCGTACAGCGCAAGCGCGGATACAGCGGAACGAAGCGCAGCCATCGTATTGCCGTCCTTCGGATACAATCTGATCTGCTCAATAAGCTCATCCGGAATTGCAGCGTAGTCGCTCAAATCCTGCTGGAGCGCCTTGAGCTCCTCTGCGTTTGGAAGCTTTCCAAACCAGAGCAGATAGGCTACCTCTTCAAAACTTGCATGTTCTGCGAGATCGTCAATATCATATCCACGGTAGGTCAGAACGCCATCGACGATCGAACTAATCGCGGAGGTGGTAGCTACAATGCCTTCCAAACCCTTGGTAGCTGTCATGCATCATCTCTCCTTTGTGATCGGGATAAACTGAACGGTTTTGACATTCATGAAAACATTTTCATGAAGTCGGATGAAAAAGAAAAACACGCAAAAAAATTGCTTTGGTCCTAGTCACAAAACCTTCTCATATCATACTGGATTTTGTCTGATATGTGAACATAAGCGACGACATTCGCCGCATCAAAATGTTTTATCGACACCATAAACATTTTTTGAAATCACTTACAATTCCATTATACCTATGATATTTCTCATTGTCGAATCATGAAGATGGACGTTTTCGAACTCTTTATCCTTATATTGAAACTCCTCGCATAGGTATAGAATGAGCCCATTCTGCTCGTCCCTGAAGTCAGCCGCAAAAGGAGTGTGATTCAATGGAACGATTGATGCTCAAACGCATCGGCCGTGGAGTGTGGGTGATGTCTTCCATCTTCGTGACTGCCTATTTGATATATGTACTGCTGCCGCTGCTCTACCCCTTCCTGCTGGCCTGGGTCATCGCCTATGCCATGAATCCGTGCGTCAACCTGCTCCAGCAGAGCATGAAGCTGCCGCGCTGGGTGGCTGTCTCATTGTCCCTGCTGCTGTATTTCGGTGCGGCTCTGCTGATTCTGACTGCAGCTGTTACGAGGCTGGTCAAGGAGCTGATCACCCTCTCCCAGTCCTTCAACCTGCATATCGACGCCTGGATGGACTGGCTTACCTCTTGGACGCAAAATGACAGCTTCCAGAATATTGTCAATGAGATCGGCCGCTTCTATCAGAACAACCCAAACTACCATGAAACCATCAATCAAAACGTGACCCGCACTACACAAACCATCGGTACGGCCGTGACCGACCTGGTTACTGGTATTTTTAACGAAATTCTGCAAATTATTTATTACCTGCCGAATTTAGGCACGATTTTCATCGTTGTCCTGCTCTCCACCTTCTTTCTCAGCAATAGCTGGGAGCGTCATAATCGGGCGCTGTTCCGCATGATTCCGGGCGTCATCCATAAACCCATGACCTATATCTTCTCGGACCTCAAAAAAGCGTTGTTCGGATTCGCCAAAGCCCAGCTGATCCTAATATCCATTACGGCCTTTATCGTCATGATCACGCTGTATGCACTCGGCGTCAATTCCGCCTTTGCCATCGGACTTCTGATAGGATTGGTGGATCTTCTCCCTTATCTTGGCGTCGGAATCGTCCTGATCCCCTGGTCGCTGTATGCCTTCATGTCCGATGACCTGACGCTCGGCATCGGACTGACAGTGCTGTACAGCATCATCCTGATCGTCAGGCAGATCATGGAGCCCAAGGTGCTTGCCAGCAGCGTGGGATTAGACCCGCTGGCCGCCTTGTTCGGCATGTTTGTCGGACTGAAGCTGTTCGGCATTCTGGGTCTGATCATTGGTCCGGTTTCGCTTGTCATTGTGGATGCTTTCCGGCGGGCCCATGTATTCAAGGATCTCAGGAATTACATTATCGGGGGCAGGGTGAGGTAACTGACCCTAACTTCTCCATGGAGGAGAGATGTAATTTACAGGCCGCTGAGCTCCAAGTAAGTGCAGTGTGCTCCATATAAATAGACCTACCCTGATGGGTAGGTCATATATGGGGAAGCCTTTTGGATTTATCTGCGAAAAATCGTAATCTTGCCGTTCTTCATATTTTTCTTCATCCACTTCAGCAGCAAAATTCGGTACAACGGACGGGTCAGTGGAAATACCAGCGTAAATCCGATAATGTCAGTGACAAAGCCCGGCAGAATAAGAAGTACTCCACCTGCAAATATACATAAGCCATCCGCCATGGAAACACCGGGAACCATACCTAAATTCATTCTCTGTTTGGCATCTTCCATCGCTTTGCGGCCTTCAAACCTCATCATGGCAACGCCGACGGCAGAGGTCAGCAATGTCAGAAGAAATGTATTCATACCGCCCACGCGATCCGCAACGAATTGGAAACCAAATATTTCAATGACAGGCACGAAGATGAATGCTGCCAGCAACCATTTGAACATGAAGCTACTCCTTCCTCCCCAAGAGGGTGTCCTTCAATGCATCATACAGCTTTGGAGCGCATTTATCCAGTCGAGGCTTCCACTCACGGTTCAGCCATACATGACGGGTAGCCCCTGCGGTTAACAATGCACCGGGAAGTCCGGATTCCGGGAACATCATACTGGCATCCAAATCAGCCAGCTCCTGCCCACTCAGTAGACGAACCTCATACTCATAGTGTATTCGAAGCGGAGAGAAAGCAGTCATTCGAGTGAATACCGTAACCAAATCATCATATCGGGCTGGCTGGCGGTACTTGATGTCAAGGTCAACCACCGGGAGCAATACGCCTTCCTCTTCCATTCCGCGATAAGAAAATCCCAATTCACGAATCATTTCGGTTCGACCCATCTCAAACCAGTTTAAGTAGTTAGCATGATATACCACGCCCATCTGATCACTTTCCTGATAACGCACCCGAAAGGATGTCCAGTACCAGCGGCTGGGTCTCCATTCGTCTTTGCTAGGCAATGTCATCACCCCTTATCTATGCAAAAAGCAATGGTCGATAGAGTTCATCGTCCATTGCTTGTATGCGGCTATATTCAGAATCTCGCGATTCCTGTTAATCGAAATTACTTCTGCGCAGGGATTTGATCCACTTTCAGCAGGTTGGTAGAACCGGAGCGGCCAAGCGGCACACCTGCTGTAATGACAACAAGATCGCCTTCTTTAACAAGTCCGGACTTCACGCCGCCTTGCAGAGCATAATCAAACATCTCGTCTGTAGAAGAAGCCTGTTCGCCTTTAACCGGCGTCACGCCCCAAGTCAGTGCCAAACGTCTCATCGTTCTGTCTTGAGTCGTTACAGCGACGATAGGAGCCTCTGGACGGTATTTGGATACCATGCGAGCCGTTTGACCGGACTCCGTGGACGAAATGATCGCTTTTGCATTCAAATCGAGTGCGGAGATCGCTACCGATTGGCTGATCGCTTCTGTAACGCTGGTATCCTGCGCGATGCGCTGTTTCAAGAACATTTCACGATAATTCAGTGCAGACTCCGCTTTTTCCGCAATACGGGACATAGTCAACACGGACTCCACCGGGTATTTACCTGCAGCCGTTTCGCCGGACAGCATGATGGCATCTGTACCGTCAAAAATCGCATTCGCCACGTCACTTGCTTCCGCACGGGTAGGACGAGGTTGCGCTGCATGGAATCCAGCATTTGCGTAGCCGTGATAACAGGTTTGCCTGCCAGGTTACATTTTTCGATCATGCGTTTTTGAACCAATGGAACTTCCTCTGCAGGAATCTCAACGCCCAGATCACCGCGGGCAACCATCAAACCGTCGGATACTTCAAGGATTTCGTCAAGGTTATCAACGCCTTGTTGATTCTCGATTTTGGAGATAATTTGGATGTGCTCTCCGTTGTGTCTTTTCAGCAATTCGCGGATTTCAAGCACGTCACTTGCTTTACGAACGAAGGAAGCAGCAATAAAATCGATGCCCTGTTCGATCCCGAAAATGATATCGTTGGCGTCTTTTTCCGTAATTCCTGGGAGGGAAATTGCAACTCCCGGTACGTTAACACCTTTTTGCTCTTGATGGTTCCGCCATTAACGATGCGGCATCTGATTTCCGTGCCTTCAATCTCCACTACGGTCAGACCGATCAGACCATCATCGATCAAAATCGTCGATCCGACTTGAACGTCCTGCGGCAACTCTTTGTAAGTAATGGACAAACGATTCTTATCACCAAGGATTTCCTCGGTAGTAAGGGTGATATATTCATCTTGTACAAGCTCAATCGGTTCCACTTCAAGTTTACCTGTACGGATTTCCGGTCCTTTGGTATCAAGCAGGATCGCTACCGTTTTGTTCAACTCTTCGCAAGCTTGGCGGATATTTTTAATCCGGTTGCCATGCTCCTCGAAGTCGCCGTGAGAGAAGTTCAGACGAGCCACGTTCATGCCAGCCATAATGAGCTTCTTGGTGTTTTCCAACGATTCACTGGAAGGACCGATGGTACATACAATTTTTGTTTTGCGCATTTTGGGTTTCCTCCGTTTATTAAAGGGTTCTCTATATCTCTTTTTCCAACAACTAAATCTACTACAAAAAGTCTCATTTGTATAGGAACTTTGTCATATCGTCACATACTCATCAGACTTTTACAGTATAATGTCTTCCTGTTCCGTCTTTTCGGCCTTCGCAAAGTCAAATTCGCCGATCTTGCGGAATTTGCGGTAACGGTCTTCCTTAAGCTCACAGGCGTCCATCACCGACAGCTCCTTCAGCTGGCTGATGAGGGCGCTTTGGATCGCGGCAGCCGTCTCCTCATAGTTCCGGTGGGCACCGCCCTTAGGCTCCGGAATGATCTCCTCAATGACTTCCATTTCGAGCAGATCCTTCGCGGTAATCTTCATCGCTTCCGCAGCCTGATCTGCCTTGGACGCATCCTTCCACAGAATGGATGCGGCACCATTAGGGATATCGCGGAATAAATCGCGTGCTCAAGCATCAGCACACGGTTGCCTACGGCCATCGCAAGAGCACCGCCGCTTCCACCTTCGCCGATGACCACACAAACAACAGGCACTCCAAGAGACGACATTTCCCGTAAATTACGGGCAATCGCCTCGGACTGACCTCTTTCTTCAGCTGTATTACCCGGATATGCGCCTTTTGTATCAATGAAGGTGATGATCGGACGCTTGAATTTGTTTGCCTGCTGCATAAGTCGCAGGGCTTTGCGGAAGCCTTCCGGATGCGGACTTCCGAAGAAACGGGCGATATTGTCCTTCGTATCTTTGCCGCGCTGCTGACCAACCACCGTAACGGGAATGCCGTCAAGTTTGGCCAATCCGCCGACGATTGCGAGATCGTCCCCATAGAGTCGATCCCCATGCAGCTCGATAAAATCGGTGAAGACCAATTGAATCAGATCAAGCGATGTCGGACGCTGCTGGTGACGGGCCAGATGCATTTTTGGGAAGGTGAAATCGAAGTGTAAATTTCTTCCTCCAATCGGCTATATCGTTCTTCGAGGCGGGCGATTTCATCCGTGAAATCGATCCCTTTTTCCTGTCCGAATTGTTTCAGTTCTTCAATCTTCTTGCGCATTTCTGCAAGAGGCATTTCAAAAGGCAATTCGCCTGACATTAGAATCCCCTTTCACGGAATGCATCTCCAGCAGCTTGCCAAGCATGGAGCGCATATCTTTCCGATGAATAACCATGTCAAGCTGACCATGTGCCAGATTAAATTCCGCTGTCTGGAAGTCGTCCGGCAGCTTCTGGCGAATGGTCTGTTCAATAACGATACGGCCCGCAAAACCGAATACGGCACCCGGTTCGGCAATGTTAATATCGCCGAGGGTTGCGAAGCTGGCGGATACGCCGCGGTCGTCGGATCCGTAATTACTGAAATGTACAGCCCGCCCAGTTCATTGAATCTGGATAGGGCTGCGCTTGTTTTGGCCATCTGCATCAAACTTAGAATACTTTCTTGCATCCGGGCACCGCCGGAGGTAGAGAAAATAATAAGCGGCAAACGCTTGTCCGTTGCAAACTCAATGGCGCGCGTAATTTTCTCCCCTACGACGGAGCCCATGCTTCCCGTGAAGAAATCAAAGCTCATCACAGCCACAACAACGGGCTGGCCCAGGATGGAGCCGTGATGTAATAACCGCATCATGAAGTCCGGACTTCATCTTCTGCTGCTCCAGCTTGGCTGCATATCCAGGAAACTGCAGCGGATCCACCGAGATCATATCGGCATCAAATTCTTCGAAGCCTGTCTCATCCAATGTCATGCTAATCCGTTCTATCGCATTCAGACGCATGTGATGTCCGCATTCCTGACAGACCTTCAGATTCTTCTCAAGCTCTTTGCTGTATTGAATGGTGCCGCATTTGGCACACTTATTCATCAGACCTTCTGGAATTTCCCGTTTCGGGCGTTCGCCTTCCTGAGGCTGCCCCGCTGTCCCAAGTCGTTCCGATGGGATCGTTGCGTATTTCCTTTTTTCTGAAACAAGTCTTTAAACACAACTACACCTCTCCAGCCGTAAATTTGAATGGCCGCCGCAAATAGCACTTCGCCGATCCGTACACTTGCTTCGCTATGTAACCCAGGTGAAACTAGGGGTGCAATATCGAATTCAACACTTCCTGTACTTCCTCAAGCTCTCCGGAGGGTACCAAAATCTCAAACTGCTGTTTGGAAAGATTCACAGGACGGCTTTGAACCAAAAACCTTCTTCCGTTAGCCTGGTCTTGATCATTTCCGCCACCTTTGCAGTTGGCGCAATATAGATTACCGTCCACATGCCTTTCAGATCCCCCTAATCTCGTCCCACAGGCATATCCTGAGCCGATATAATGGATAATGATAACATACTTCAGTTTTTACCTCAACAAAGAGAGCAGGGGCTGAAAGCCAAATTTGTACCCTTATGCATCATTCGACAGCACTCGCGATAATCAGTCAGAACCCGCAGAGTAGAGGGCCGCATCGGGATTTCGATGCGCGATCCGCGAAGAAGCGGCAGCGGCAATACCTGCAACGAGATCGTCCAAAAACACATGGATCCCGTCGGATTTATCATTCAACGTCTCAATCACACCCATTTTTTCCTTGTCCAAATAACCGAAACTGGTCAATCCGATCATGCCATAAATGCTTGTGACACCAAGCGCCATGGTCTCATCCACACCGTAGAGCGGTTCATCTTGTTCCATAATCGACTGCAAGGGCTCCGGCAGCAGCTTCTTCTCTGCCAGCTCGTCAAGCGCAATGCCCGTAAACAGCGTATACTGCACTTCCCGCTTGCCAAGTACTGCTCGAACGCTTTCCTCACACTGGTCGATCGTTAATTTCGGATGATATCGCTTCTGAAGCTGAAACACAATATCCGCGATGGAGCTTACGCTGACTCCCCTGCGGCTGAGCATGCTCTCTGCCAAATCAATTGACATCACAAATCCCCCGCGTCTCTGGCCGAATTCCCCACTGGATTAAATGTCGTGGAGAGCCTGTTGGGCTGGCGATACTCGGCCAATGTTTCCTGTAGTGTCCTAATTGTATGCGGGAGGGATTAGAAACGTTCTTAAATTTTGATATCATTTTACCTTGACGGTGTCTTGTCCCAGCATGCCCTCCATTTCAGCAAAAAGCTCCTTCGAGGGCTTAATCCGGTAGGCATCGCTAAGTGCAAGGACCTTTTGGCTCCGCTCGTAAAATAACACCGTTGCGACAGGTCCCGGGTGCCGCTGCAGCAGCTCTTTCAGCTTCACCAGCAATTCTGATTGCTCGGCATCGGCTGTTATTTTCACAAACACGCGCTGCTCAGCCTTAGGATTCGCTGTGTCTGTACGAGAATCCTTCTCGGACGCATGGCGGTTGTTTACGGCTTCGTTTCCAAACGGGGTCGTCTCACCGCCATTCATGGTGCTCACCGGTGCCGCGGTAGCTCTGCCGATGGCACTGCAGTGGAAACCGCTGTGCTCCTGACGGACCCGGACCCGATCTTCCAGCCCCGCCGCTGCCTGATCCTGGTCCCCGGCTTTGCCCCTGCCGCCGCCTGCTGCTCCACGGACCTTGCTCCGCTGGACCAGTTGACGCAGCGTCTGCGCTTCAAGCGGCGCCACTTCTTCGGCCAGCAGCTTGAAGCCTTCATCCTGCAGCTGTACCTTGGCCCGTATGGCAAGCAGGGCGCCTTTTTCAATCAGATGCGCGCTTCGTTTCCATACTTCAGGAAAGAGCACAACCTCGCAGCGCTCGATTTGGTCCTCGCATTCCATGAAGGCCATCGCTTTGCCCTGTTTGGTCGTAATCGTCTTCAGCGTAACCACCATAAGCCACGGCAGCCATCGATTCGTCTGCCGCTTCATGAAGGTCCATTAGTAGGTCGGCCCCCGACTCCGTCAGTGTATCTTCATATCCATCCAGCGGGTGGCCGGACAGATACATACCCAGAAGCTCACGCTCGAATTCGAGCTGCTGACCTGCCGTATAAGGCGGGATGTCAGGATATTCAATGTCCCAATTGGTTGCTTCAACAAAGTCAAACAGCTGAATTTGCAGGTCGTCCCGCTCTTTACGCCACTTCACAGCTGCTTCCACCGTCTCATCCAGCATGGCCACCAGTTGGGAGCGGTGACCCGGCAAGGAATCGAAGGCCCCGGCCTGGATGAGTGACTCGATCACGCGCTTGTTGCATACGCGGAGGTCTACGCGGCGGCAAAATCGAGCAGACTTTCAAATGGCTTCTCGCGGCGTATCTCCACGATATTCTCAACCGCCTGGGTGCCCACGTTCTTGATGGCTGCAAGCCCAAAGCGAATGCCGCCTTCGGTGAAATGATGGCTCCCTTCATCCAGGCTGCCGGATTCAGACTGGCTTACAATACGTAAAATATGTCCCGCTTTCATTGACATCGGGCGGCATCACTTCAATATCGATGCGGCGAGCCTCCAGCACGTATTCTGCAACCTTCCGGTGACTCCCCATAACGGCGGTCAGCATGGAAGCCATGAATGGAACCGGATAATGTGCCTTCAGATAAGCCGTCTGGAAGGCGAGTACGCCGTAGGCGGCAGCATGCGCACGTGGAAATCCATAGTTCGCAAACCGCACAATCATATCGTACACGCGGTTAGCTTCATCCTCGCTATAGCCAAGCTTGAGGCTGCCCGAAACGAAGTGGCTGCGCTCCCGGTCCAGCACCTCGCGCTTTTTCTTCGATACCGCTCGGCGAAGCAGATCCGCCTCCCCGAGAGAAGCCCGCCATCGTCGAGGCAATCTGCATGATCTGCTCTTGATAGACAATGATCCCATAAGTATCGCCAAGTATTGGAATTAGATCCTCATGAGGGTACTCAGGATCTATCTGGCCGCGCTTAACCTGGATAAACCTCGGTATAAATTCCATCGGACCTGGTCGATACAAGGCGACCACGGATACGATATCCTCAAACGCCGAAGGCTTCAGATCTTTCAGCACCCGCCTTACACCTGCGGACTCAAGCTGAAATACGCCCGTGGTTTCGCCGCGCCCCAGCATTTCGTACGTGTTGCCATCGTTATCCGGTATCTGTTCGAAATCAAGCGCCCCGCCGGTCAATTCTTGAATCCATTTCAGCGTCCGCTCGATGATGGACAGCGTCCGCAGACCCAGAAAATCCATCTTAAGAAGGCCCACGCTCTCCAAATTCTCCATGGAATACTGCGTCAGCGCTGTCTTCTCGCTGCCTTCCTGCAGCGGCACCGCATCCGTCAGCGGATCGCGTGAAATAATGATACCCGCGGCATGCGTCGAAGCATGGCGCGGCATACCTTCCACTTTCATCGCCATGTCGATCAGCTCGCGCACCTTCGGTCTTGTTTCGTACTGCTCCTTCAGCTGCGGGCTTTGCTCCATCGCTTTGGCAATACTGATGCCAAGATGGTTAGGAATCAGCTTGGCCGCTTTGTCCACATCCCCGAACGGCACATTCAGCGCACGGCCGACATCGCGTACAGCCGCCCTTGCCGCCATCGTACCGAACGTGATGATCTGGGCGACATGCTCCTTCCCATACTTATCCACCACATAATCGATAACCTCATCCCGGCGCTCGTCACTGAAGTCGATATCAATATCGGGCATCGTAATCCGCTCCGGGTTCAGGAAGCGTTCAAACAACAATTTATATTTCATCGGATCAACATTTGTAATCTGAAGGGTGTAGGCGACCAAGCTTCCCGCCGACGAGCCCCTGCCGGGCCCAACTGCGATGCCCTGTCTGTGGGCGTAAGCAATAAAGTCCCATACGATCAGAAAATAGTCGCTGAAGCCCATATTCTCGATGACGCCGAGCTCATAATTCAGACGCTGCTCCAGCTCACTCCGAAGTGCCTCATCCTGCCACCGTTCCGTAATCCCGTAGCGTTCCTGCAGTCCGTTCAGGCAAAGCTCGCGCAGATATTCCGCAGCATTCTTTCCCTCGGGGAGAGAGCTGTACTCCGGCAAAATCGATTTGCCGAATTCGAGCTCCAGATTGCATTGGTCCGCAATCTTGGCTGTATTCTGTATCGCTTCCGGCACATGGGGGTACAGACGCTCCATTTCACTGCCGCTCTTGAGATACAGCTGGTTGGTCTGGATCTGCAGCGGTCCTCGTCCTCCACCGTTTTGCCCGTACCGATACAGATCAGAACGTCTTGAACCTCGGCATCTTCCTCCGTGAGGTAATGCACATCATTGGTAGCTACGAGTGGAATACCCGTCTCACGGCTGAGCGCGATGAGCTGCGGATTGACGCGCTTCTGCTCCGGAATCCCGTGATCCTGCAGCTCCAGGTAATAGTCATCTCCGAATATCGCCTGGTAACGAAGCGCTGCTGCCTTGGCTTCCGCTTCACGTCCATGAAGCAGATGCTGCGGGACCTCGCCTCCCAGGCAAGCACTGAGGCATATGATGCCTTCATGATGGGCAGCCAGCGCCTCCATATCGATTCGGGGTCTGTAATGGTAACCCTCCAGATGCCCGATCGAACTGAGCTTCATTAAATTGCGATAGCCAACCTCATTCTTGGCGAGCAGAATCAAGTGATAGATCGGCTGATCCTTCCGGCTGCCCCGTTCCTTGCGGGAACCCGCCGTAATATAGGCTTCGCAGCCAATAATCGGTTTAATGCCCTGCGCCAGGCAGGCTTTATAGAATGGAATGGCCCCATACATCACGCCATGATCCGTCAGCGCCAGCGATTTCATTCCAAGCACTGCCGCTTCCCGCACCAGGTCACCGATACGTGCCGCTCCATCGAGCAAACTGTATTCGCTATGCACGTGCAAATGCACGAAAGAGCTCATCGTAACGCCTTCCTTTCGCTAGGTACATTTATATTTATAGTCAACCCGGTAATATCTTTAAAAGTCTTTATTCCATTTTATCATAATCATGCTAGGCCCGCCCATAGAATGAGACTAGGGAGAATGTGGACAGGCGGCTGCCGTGATATCCACCTAAGAAGAGAGGAGACATGAGGCGATGAGCATTTTTTTATCAAAAGCGATTCTGGACTTTTTATAGCCTTCGGCATCGTCCTGGGGGCGCTATGGTGGGAGGCGTGGGTGCCGTGCTGTCCCTGCAGCCCCCACCCATACCATGCTGGAGGTCGCAGACCGGATCAAGATATGGGCGCTTGCTGCCGCCATCGGAGGCACCATCGATCCAATGCGCGTCATCGAGAGCAATATGCTTGGCGGCAATTTATCCCCTGCGATCAAGCAAATATTATATCTTGGCTTTGCATTTCTCGGAGCGCATATGGGCAGCGAACTCGTAAAATGGGTTTGCTCCAGCCGGAGCTAGCCTATGCGAGTGCCCCCAGCCCACCGCTTTCGCCCCTTCTATCAGGTTGCTTCCATCTTCGTGCTGGGGATGGTCGTCGGCAGCATCGTCTACAACTCGATCTACCACGCAAGCTACACTAAACTGTGGGAAACGAATCAAGCCCAGCAGCTCCAAATCACGCAGTATAAAGAAGATATCGATTCGTTAAAAAATACAATAAACAATCTACGGTCATCAAGGAAATCAAGATCCGCAGCGAGCAAGACGCCAAAGCCCCTCTTGATCCCGTGATCAGCAAGGATATCATAAAACTCATGGGGAAGATCTGGCAGCCCTTCGCGGCCGGAACGTGTTTGATATCGATACGGACAGCAAGCTGACCCGTTCGCTCCTCAGCGACAAAATTTACACCGTTCGCGATAAAGATTACAAAGTCCAAATCAAGACCATGCTGGTCATGGAGGGTGTGCTGCAAATCTGGATCAGCATTGACCATCTGGATGCAAAGTCAAGCATATCATGATACAATACCGTTATCGTAAATGATCGAATCGTATATGCTGTGCTGCATCGTGAGCACATAGCCGAACTAAAGGAGCCTTCCATGATAACCGTCATTCACTACGTCCTGTACATTATCCTTGTCTTGTCCGTAATTGCCGCTGCGCTGTACAGTATTCGTGCTCGCCGAGTGGCCGATCCAGCTGATCGCGGACTATATATGTCCATGATGAACCTCTGCATGGGCATTATGCTGGTTTCCCTATCCCTTATCTGTATGTTTTTGTTCAGCGGCTCCACGCTTACCGTTATTGTAGAGGCCGCGTTTATGGTGCTTGGCGCATTTAATATATTTGCCGGGCTTCGAAGCCGCACCTATTACAACAGGCTGAAGAATTCCCGGACTGCAAGCTGAGTGAATTAAGCTGAAGGGGCATCCCGTCAGGTCATAGCGACCTATGGGATGCCCCTTTATATTTCAAGCGTTTGTATTATCCATGATCGATGGCCTGCATCGTCATGACCGCCTTGGCAATCAGACTGGACTGATGCTGGATTTCGATCTCCATCTTGCAGGTGCGTAAGCTGATCTCCAGCAATTTCGGAATAATGACGATGGGATCCTCAATCTGCACGGGCCGGATGAAATAGGTCGACAGATGATCCAATACATGATCCCACCCGCTGATATCCTTGGCAGCCTTGACAGCCGCCTGACTCATCACCGTTGTGAGCACGCCTTGAGAAATCGTACCGAGATCCGTGGCCATCTGGGGAGTAATAAAGCCGTGGAAAAACAAATGCCCTTCCTCATCCCGATCCTCGGCAATGCCATTCCAGATCAGCTGGTCAAACGTCTCTCCAAGCTGAGGCTGGTTTCGGGCATCGCGAAGTGCGCCAAGCACCTCTTTTCGGGTGACGGTTGCGAGCAGCTTGCGGTTCCGATCGACAATCGGGAGAAAATCGATTCCCTCCCACATCATAATCTGTGCCGCTGAAGCGAGGACGTCTTCAAACTTGCCGTTACCGGATTGCGGGTCATTGCTTTCTCAATCGGCTGGGATTCGGCCAATCCCTCCACATCCCGAACCCCGACGATGCCGATGACCCGGTTCCATTCATCGGTTACCGGATACCGAATCTCTCCGGTCTCCTGGATAATCCGCTTAAATTCCTGAACGGTAACAGAGTTTTTCAACTGGTGATTCTTGGGTTTATCATGAGCAATATCCTCGACCAGCATAATTTTCTTCTTAATTAAACGGTCAAAAATGGCGCGGTTAATCATGGAGGCTACCGTAAACGTATCATGTCGGGATGATATGATGGGCAGGTCCAACTGGTCTGCCAGCTGCTTCACTTCACGGCTCGTACCGAACCCCCGTAATCAATACTCCCGCTCCCTGCTCCAATGCCAGGAAATGCGCATCCTCCCGGTTGCCAACAATCATAAGGCTTCCCGCATCAATATACCGGATCATCGCCTCTACCTTCATGGCGCCGATCACATATTTGTGCAGGCTCTTGTTCAGCCCTTCCGCACCGCCCAATACGTGCCCCTCCACAATTTCAACAACATCCGCAAACGTAAGCTGCTCCGATATGTTCCGCGGCTTGCGTTCAACGCGAACCGTGCCGATCCGTTCCTTGGTGACCACGATGCCCAGGCTTTCCGCTTCCTTCACGGCACGATAAGCGGTACCCTCGCTCACCCCCATCTCTTTGGCTAATCGGCGGACGGATATCTTGCTCCCAACCTTCAAACTTTCGATATGCTGAACCAACTGCTCGTGTTTTGTAATCGTATCATCTCGAACGTCCATCTGTTACACCCCGGAACACTATCTGTACCATACTGTATCTATTATATCACGTCCTAACAAGCTCCCATACCCGGCCAACGCAAAACTCCCCTACGGATACCGGATGGGTGCAGCCATCCAATCCGCCCTAGGGAGTTTATTTGTTCTTGTCGCGGTACTTATCGTCCCCTGCTATTAATTCGCTTCCTGGCTCTTCTGTTCTTCAGGCCATTTCAGTTCCCATTGACGCATTTTTTCCTTACGAATCTCATCAAGTGCTTTCTGTTTTGCATCATCAACACCGATAAGGTAATAGAGATGCGAGCCGATAACGAGCAGGGCAAATCCAGCCCAAACTGCACCGAACAGAGAAACCCATGAGAACCCTCCTGTGAAAGAAATGCTAGGAAGGGCGTATATCAACATGCCCAGTGCGACCAACAAATAAGCCGTGTGCTTAAACTTGTTCTTCTTCTTTTTCATTGTAAACGCAGCTCCTCTACTCTCTGAAATCTATATTTCTACTCTATGAGGAGTCTGCACAATTTATGAGACAAGTTTTCGAAATTTATCCAGTTCGGCTATGTCAATGACGAATTTATTGTTGGCCTGGGCCATACAGATGCTGAAGACTATCTGAAATGATCTTGTTCACGTCTTCAATAATAACACTCAGACGGCGCTCTGCATCAAACAAACGGCGAATGTTCAGGTTCAGGCTAAGCACATCGAACTGTTTCTCCATTTTCTCCATTTCGTCCTGTCTTAAGCATATCCCCCGACATCATACGCTGCTGGAGCTCCATCTGACGCTGACGGAAATCATCCAGCATGCGTCGGCTCTCCGGATCGGCATCCACGAGTTTCATCGCATCCGTAATCTCCTGTACCTCCTGGCTTTCCTTCATCGCTTTTGCCAAATCGTGCGCTTTATCATAAATGTTCATTTTTAATTTCCTCCAATTATGTTCGGCCTCATCGCCGTATTTGTTTGCTTTGCACTCGATGAATATCCATCTATCTCCAGAGCAGGGTTAACATCGATTGGAACAATCCAATCATTCCCCCAGCAGGACACCCAGCCACGTAATGGCCCTGAATTCCCGCCCCGAGACGCTTAATATGACCTCTTCCAGCCGCTCAACGGGAAATTTCTGCACCTGCTCCTGAACAAGCTGTGGTAAATTAACAGCCTTCATGGCCACAGGAACGCCTCGCTCCAGGAAGCCCAGGGCTTTGTCAAGCAAGCCCGGCAGCGCCGCCTCGATGGCTGGCATCCGCGTCCCGATCACGTCGGCAACGCGAAGATTTTCGATTTGCTGAATCCACTTGGCCCAAGGAAGCTTATCATCCAATGTGCGTTCGATCCACGTCAGCCCCGGCTCGCCCGTTGCATGCTCGATGACCTCCCCAAGCGGCATATCGCCGTAATATGACAATTTTCCTGAGATGATGTCCGTAATCGTCTTACGAACCTGATCTCCCTCAAGCTGCTGGATCAGCATGGGGGTCAGCTTCTGAATCAGTTTATCCTCATCCACAAAAATCGAAGCCATTGTGCCCAAAAATCCGCCCGCCTTATCGATGAGCGAGGAAGCCACATCCGATAGCATTAACTGGCCTTTGGCTGACAGCAGCGTGCTCCCCAGTTCCTTCAGCACCATATCAGTGGCTGCCCTGCTCCAGCCCTCGATCGTTTCTTCCGACCAACCGGGAACAAGCACCTTCAGCGGTTTGGCTCCCAGCTCATACCCATGCCATATTGCAGATGCGCCCTGGGCCGTAAGCGAGCGCGCCGATTGTTCGGCCCGAATCTTTACCTGCTCCCACTGCTCGGGACTCCATACCTTCAACGCCAAGTCTCCCAGGCTCCGTTCCGATTGGCTCCATTCCACCAGCTTCCGATGAAGGGTATCCTCCATCTTGGCCCGGAATACGGGCTTGCGGATGAGTTCCTGCAGTCCTTCGCTTGTCACCAGATAGTCCGAGACCACATGTCCCAACGACTCTGCGATTTCTTCCTTGCGCTTCGGGATCAAGCCTGGTGTAAATGGCAGGCGACGACCCAGCAGAATTTTTTCTTCGCGGGGTGAAACAGCATTTTTATCGCAAAGTGGTTGGTGATGCCGCCGACAAAAGCAGCTACGCACACGTTCACCAAAATAAACAGCCAGTTCGGCATTTTAAGCACTCCTTTTTCCCGAGCAGTACAATCACCAAGGGATATATGTCCTCATATGATGCATTACATGCAATGATCAGATGAAGTTCTTAGTCTGTTCACTTAAGTATCCAGTTGTTGTCGGAAGGAGATCCATCATGCGCAAATCCAAGATTAAACCCAACACCAAATCCAAGATATCGGTTCAATTAGTCCGTTCAGCCCAGCTTCCGGATAACGATATCAAGCTTGGTGATCGGCTCATAAGACAGCTCCGTATCCCCACAGATTCGCCGATACAGCTTGCCTTTGGCTCCTTCAAGCAGGAAATTCAAGTCACTTCAGGAGGTAAATCGAACTCGTTGCACCTTAACCCTTCCGTATTCAGCAATTCGGGACTTCTTCCTCGAACCGTAATGAATGTCAAATATTTTCCATTAGAAAGGACTCTGAAGCTCGGTCCGCTTATCGGGGTTATGGTCAGTCGCTATCACCCGGATGAGCCAGACAAACCTTTCGGATCCATTTCAGCCTTCTGCCTGGAAATGGTAAACGCGGCCAGGAAACAAGGCGCATATGTATACTTCTTTACCCCTGACATGATCGGTTCGAACCCGTCGACACTTGAAGCGATTGCCTATGACGCGGGGTGGAAAAAGCTCAGCGTTCCAGCTCCAGACGTCATTAATAACCTACTGTCTACCCGCAAACTGGAGAATAGTCCTAGCGTACAGCATTTTATGAGAGAAGTAAAATCACGATTCGGCACCCACATCTTCAATGAGAAATTTCTCGATAAATCCGATGTTTTTGAAGCACTCGGACCTGATGCGAAACTTCAAAAGTATTTGCCTGAATCCTATTTACTCAGCGGTTATCCAACCCTCAAAAAATGTGTGCCGCTTATCGGACCGTGTTTCTAAAACCTATACGTGGAAGTCTGGGAAAAGGAATCATCCGGATATCCCGCCAAGAGAACGGCCATTATCAGACGATGACCACCTCTCTTGAAGGAATCAAGAAAATACCTACTCCTCGCTTCCAAAGCTGTTCAGCAGCTTATCAGGAAAAATCAAGAAAACGCGTTATCAAATTCAGCAAGGATTGGATTTGATCCGCATCAACCAACGAAACGTCGATTTTCGCGTGCTTGTTCATAAAAACAAAAACGGCAAATGGTCGGTGACTTCTGTCGTAGCCCGAATCGTAAGCGGAAATCACTTTGTGTCCAATCTTGCCAGAGGCGGTACGCTCTCTGCCGTCAAGGATGCGCTTGCGATGAGTGGAATTCCGTTAACCTCCAAACAAACAGCGCCTGCTCGAATGAACCAGATCGCACTGGACATCGCTCATGGATTGGAGGCTGCCATTCCATATCATTTCGGTGAGCTCGGCATTGACTTGGCGATTGATACGTCAGGACGCATATGGCTCCTTGAAGTCAATTCCAAGCCTTCCAAAGGTGAAAATGCACCGCTGAATGCCGACTCCAAAGTTAGACCTTCAGCCGTACGCCTCGTTCAATATTGTCAATTCTTGACGGGTCTTTAAAAAAGGAGAACCTTATGTCCTTAAACATGATAGGCACCCTGGGTGTCATGGTATGCCGCAGACCAGGTTCCCCTCCCTTTGCCGAGAAGGAATTTCTTCGTGAATTAAGCTTGAGGGGCAGGAAGCTCGGAATGCAGGTATTTGTTTTTGCCCGGACGATGCTTTTGCTGCTGACGATGCAGGAAGCCGTTCAGACAGAATCAAAGGGTATTGTTACGGCCCGGATCAACAGTGGAGTTCCGGCAGCTTTCCACTGCCTGATATCATCTATGACCGAGGTCTGCATCGAAACGGCGAGGAAACCGCCGCCGCAAGCGAATCTCTAAACCGCATGTTACAACGAGGTTCCAGACTATGGTCGCGCGGTTTGCCAGGCAAACAAAAAGTACATCAATTATTGAAGCATTCAGCCGCCTTAAGACCTTATCTTCCTGCAACCTTAAGTTATACGGGAGACGAATCACTGAACCGGGCTTTGCTGGCTTTTGGCAGCGGCATTTTTATGAAGCCAAGCGGAGGCTCTCAGGGTCGTCACACGCTGTGCATCTCCTGGATAGATGAGCTGCATGTCAAATTGCAAGGGAGAGATCGGATCAATCGCATGTTCGAGCAGACCATTCCCTTGGAGAAGATGAACGACTGGGTGCGGAGATTTACGCAGACGCCGATTTATCATTCAACCCTTCCTGAAGCTTCATAACCGTAACGGGGAGCCGTACGATATCCGGTCGCTGGTCCAGAAGAATGATCGCGGCTTATGGTCCATTACAGGAATTGCAGTAAGGCAAGGAGCTGTCCAGGGGTTGACCTCTAACCTTCATGGAGGCGGTACGGCTTACCCCGCCCTTCCATATCTAACCTCCGATTTCGGGGAAGAGAAGGCCTTGAAGATCATCCAGACCATCCGGGAATTGTCCGCCCAGCTTCCTTCACTGCTGGAAGAAGGGTTCGGCCGACTTGGGGAACTGGGAATCGATTTCGGCGTGGATATGAGAGGGCGAGTATGGATTCTGGAGGTCAATTCCAAACCTGGCCGACGTGCATTTACATTAACGGGAGATGGTGACGCAGCCCGGCTGTCCGTCGTACATCCGATTCAATACGCCCGTTATTTATTGCTTCGACAACTTAGGAGGGTAAATACATGAGTTTGAATTTCGGAAATATTCATTTCTCGCAGCAGCCCGAAAAAGTCGTCTTTTTATCCGGTTCGCTGCTTCGGAGCCTGGGACTAACAAGCAGGAAATCCATTCAGCTTCGCATCGGCACCAATGCCGTGTCCGCTTCTGTGAAACCGATAGAGCGGTCGGGGAAACATATCTATTTAAGCAACGGCGTCCGAAACAGCATCAATGTCCCCAGACAAGGACCCGTCTATATTCATTCCCCCGTGACGGAGAAATCGAACTCGGGCCCGTTGTTGGCGTTCTGTCCGATGGACCACATAATCCATCCAGCCCGTTCGGCGCCAGGACTTCGTATATCAAGCAGCTGCTTCGTGAGGGCAATAAGAAGATGTTTGTATATGCCTTCGCCCCGCGGGATATCAACTGGCAGCGTGAAACCGTGCAGGCCTATATGCTCGGCTCTAACGGCGGCTTTGTGCGCAAAACCGTTCCGCTTCCTGACGTCGTCTATAACCGCCTGCCCAGCCGGAAAACCGACTTCTCCCCGTTCACCAATCAGCTCAGAGACCTTTGGCAAACGCAATATCAAATTCTTCAATTGGGCATTCTTCAATAAGTCGGATGTGTATTCACAGCTGGACGGCGACGTGCAGGCCGGAAGATATTTACCAGAAACCTATAACAATCCAAGTCCCGAGCGGATCAAGGATATGATGGAACGCCATAGCTTTGTCTACTATAAGCCCTCAGCCGGAAGTTTAGGACTCGGCATCTACCTACTGACCTACCTCCCCAAAAAAGGATACTATGCGCGATATCACGGAAACGGTGGTAACACACTGCTGAAATTCCCGAACTTTAACAGCATGATGCGGATGCTTCAGGCCAAACACGGCTCCAAGCTGAAGAATTATGTCATCCAGCAGGGAATTCGGCTTATTGAAATTGACGGCTGCCCCATCGACTTCAGATTCCATATGCATAAGAACAGCAAGAACCGCTGGTCGGTGGTCGGTATCGGTGCCAAAAAGCTACCGGGGCAGCGTAACAACGCATATCAAGAACGGCGGCTCCTTAATGACACCGGAGCAGGCGCTCTCCCGTGCCTTCGGCTCCAGGTCGCGTGATGTGCTGGAGCGCGCCAAGGACGCCGCCATTGCGATGTCCGAAGCCATCGAGAATCATCATCCGCATCTGCTGGGAGAAATCGGGTTCGATATCGGCATTGATGATAACGAGAGAATATGGATGTTTGAAGCGAATTCGAAGCCCGGCAGATCGATCTTCAGCCATCCTTTGCTCAAAGGGGAAGGAAAAGCATCGGTCGAGCATATTTTTGAGCACAGCATGTATCTGAGTGGCTTCCACAGGGGAATGATTCGTGATCAGCCGAGTGGAGAGTGATGGAAGACCTATTGTAGCTATTCTGACCATGCATGATTCGTATTCCATGTTCAGGGGCAACCTAAGCAGAACTTTCAGGAAATCATCAAGACGGGAAAAGATATGGGCTTTATGGTCTATGTAGTAACCGTGCGTGATCTGAAACTAAACTCGGGTACGGTCAAGGGCTATACACTGCAGAGCGACAATTCCTGGGAACAGAGGCTCTGTCCTCTGCCCCAGGTTATATACAACCGGATTCCATACCGGGAGGATGAATCCCTCCCCTGGGTCCGCCGCAAAATCAAGGAATGCCAAAAGCACCCCCACATCGATATTTACAATCCGCACTTCTTCAATAAATGGCAGCTCTTCTCGTGGCTGAACAAATCACGCTTAACTAAAAATGGGCTCCTCTAACGAAGCGTATGAAAGGCTTCCCCACTTTATACGAGATGATTAAACGGAAGCCTTACCTTTATCTGAAACCCGAGGATGGAAAAGCCGGGCAAGGCATCATGAGAGTGCGGTATCAGAGGAACAACTCCCTTCCTTACCGCATTCAAATTCAGAACAACAAGAACAGCACGACTTATAAAGCGGCGTCTCTGGAACGGCTCTGGAATCGCGTCTATCAGGAAACCAAAGGGAGCTCTTACTTGATCCAGCAGGGAATCGAGCTGGCCCAGGTCCATGGACGCGCTTTTGACCTTCGAATTCTTGTGCAAAAGAATGAGTTTGGTGCGTGGTCCGTCACTGGCATCGGCGCTCGCATGGCAGGTGCCAAGAGCATAACCACACATGTTCCCCGCGGAGGAACCATTGAGGATCCCGAGAAATTGCTTCCAATCGTGTTCGGTCAGGAGCGCTCTGAGGCCATTCTTAGTGAAGTTAGAAAAGCAGCCGTGCACATGGCCCGGCAGATTGAGAAAAGCTCCGGCCATACGCATGGTGAAATGTCGATGGATCTTGGAATTGACAGCGAAGGCGTCCTCTGGTTTTTCGAAGCCAACTCGAGACCGATGAAATTTGACGAACCTACCATCCGTAAAAAGTCACTTGAGCGGATTTTTCAATATTCCGACTATCTGATCAATCAACGATAGGACGCTGCCTCGCCTCGAAACCGAGCCTTAGGGATTATAGGAAAGGAGGGGATCCTGTGGAAATCTCATGTCTCTCTCTCTCAAGTCCGGATGAATGGCCGCATGCACGACAGCAGTGCAGCGACTTTCTCCGGCGGTATAGCAGCAAGCGTCTAACCCGTGAAGGTTATCAGCGTCTGGCTTCGCTATCCTACGATGAATTG
This sequence comes from Phytophthora syringae, assembly GCA_012656105.1. Classification (NCBI taxonomy): domain Eukaryota; phylum Oomycota; class Peronosporomycetes; order Peronosporales; family Peronosporaceae; genus Phytophthora; species Phytophthora syringae. The sequence continues at coordinate 287,669 of JAAKBD010000004.1, forward strand.
ATGCAGCCCGGTACTTCTATTATAGCGGCTACAGTTCGAAGCGATGTCGGCCGCATACCTGTGGGAATTTGCTATGCGGCGGACTATGGCGAAGGTGCCTGTATGATTGCGGTGCACCCGCTTTACCGCAACCTAAGCATATCGGCTCTTCCCTGATCCGCTCACAATTGTCCAGACTTGGTCGGCTGCGCTGCAAAGTAGCTGCCGATCATTCAGCCAGTTTGCAAATGTGCTTCCATGCAGGCTTACAAGCTATCGCCCTTGAGCAGGGTCCAACAGGCAAGCCAACGCTCATTATGAGCGGAACCCTGCCCTTAAACCAATACCAGAGTTCTTCAGCGCCTAATGCTGACTCTATTCAAGAAGGTGACCTTCTGTGTCAAAGCCCATCTTAGGTATCATGACGCTTTACTTGGATGATCGAAAAAGCTAGAAGAACGGCATATCTACGAGCATATGATCAGGGAAGGTAAAGCGATGGGGATGGACGTTTATGTCTTCACCCCTGCCGATGTCAACAGCTCACAAGGTCTGATCAACGCCATGGAGTACGATCCTGACAACAACAAATGGAGCCGAAATTGGCGTTCGTTTCCCCATATGATCTTTGACCGCTGCCGAATTCAAAAGAGCGCCCGATTTCAACAACTGTTGCGCTTTCGTTCCCGCTACTGGTATTTACTCTTTCTGAACAGACCCTTGCGCAATAAATGGACGATTCATCAAATATTATCCACCAAGAAACGATTCCGGCCCCATTTGCCGGATACCCGGATCGTGACGAGCACCAGCGATATCCACCGGATGCTGAATGTTCATCCCACCGTCTACTTTAAGCCGATTAACGGAACGGGCGGACGCGGAATTCTGAGGATAAACAAAGTGGAAGGTGTCGCAGGTACCTATGAAGTCCAGGGACGCAATGCCAACCGCAACATTATTAAACCAAAACGCATGCCTTCAGGCCATCTGGCCCAATACCTCTCAGGCTGGGGCAATAAAGATAGATACCTGGTTCAGGAAGGAATACAGCTGGAACTGCCGGATGGCAGAGTGCATGATTACCGGATGCTCGTACAGAAAAATGGAACCGTTGGCAAGTGACGGGCTGCGTAGGACGCGTTGGAGCACCCAAAAGCGTCACCTCCAATCTGCATGGCGGCGGACGTGCAACAAGGATGGAAGAGCTGCTGAGCAAATGGATTGCGGATCCGGCAAGGCGTGCCAGCATCCGCGAGGAAGCCGACGCTCTCGGCGTGGATGTCGCTAAGTTTCTTGATGAACAGTACGGGGGCTTGTGCGAACTCGCCCTGGATTTGGCCGTTGATAAATCCGGGAGAATCCTCATTATCGAGGTTAATCCGAAGCCATCGCGGGAAGTCTTCTCGCAAATCGGCGATATGACGGCTTACAGGGAATCCATGGTAAGGCCTCTAGAGTATGCAATGTGGGTATACAGTCAAAAAAATCCGCAAAAATGCTTAATCGAATCTTACGAATGCCGTATCTCAGAATTCAGAAGAACACACAAAGGCTGTTCCCAAGTTGGTTCTTACCCTTGGGAACAGCCTTTGTGACTCCTATCTATCTATTCCGCTTGATCATGAAGCTTCAACAGCTGTGAAAAAGAATGAATGACAACGTCCGAACCCTTCAGCTCCTGCTCCCCGCCAAAGCCAGCGTACTGACATCCGATGACGGTCTGTCCATTCTCTTTGCCTGCCTCCACATCCGACGATAGGTCACCTACCATCCAGGCATCCTGGATATTATGCTGATCCAGCAGTAACCGTACCAGATCTACCTTCGAAGCCGTTCCATGCTCTCCAGCACTGTAGACTCCGTCAAAGAGCGACATGATTCCTCTCGCGTCAGCAATGCCCTTAACGTAATGCTCCAGACCGTTGCTGGCAACAAACAAACGGACACCGCGCTGATGAAGCTCCTCTAACGTTTCCTTCACCTCAGGATACAATATGCCTGTTTTATTGTTCAATCCCTCAAGCTCCAACTGCAGCAGCAGCTCATCTGCCCTGCGATGGGCAGCAGGCGTTCCATTCGGTATGACCTTCTTCCAGATGTCATCGAGCAGCATTCCCAAACATCCAAGCATCAGCTCCTCATCCGGTGTTTCCCCTTGATAATGCCCCTCTTCACGCAAAATGTCGAACAGTTTGTGATAGGCAGGCAGCAGCAAGGTTTCCGTCTGAAACAGCGTTCCATCCATGTCAAATATCATTGCTTCCGGCTTGATCAAAGTTGCTGTGTTTTCCAATTTGGTCCTTCCCTTCGCTCCATATAATCTGATTTTAGTCTAATCTCCCCTCATCATATAGGAACCATATCACAACTGCAAACCCCAATTCCTATATACTTTTGGACTTCAGCCTATAAAGTATGCGTAACCAGGGAGCTTAATCGTTGTTATAAAGATAGTGAGTTAATGTGAAAGGATGATCGACGTGCCGGGAACTCAGGAATCCGCCGCTGCGCAGCAAATCGAGCAACTGGAAGCCGAACTGGCGACAGAGCTCAATCGATATAATTCAGACGAACAGGCTGCCATTCTTAAGCGAATAGTCAGCCGTCTAAAAAGAGGGAGGTATGTCCGCAGCCCGATCGTGATTGTTAAGGAGATGATCAGAACGCCGCTGGTGTGGCTCCTCATGGCGATGGGAATCACGATCCCTCTGCTATTCTATATTCTGATTGTCTGGGTATCGCTGGCCGTTGAAAGGTAATCTTCGACCTGGTTACTTCGGACACGTGCGCCAGATGAACAGCGTAGCTGCGCACAATACCGACTGCCATCGTTAGACGGCGCCATCCCGGCAGGTACTTACTGACTGAATCACTAGGCAAAGGCAACCGCCGAAGCTCCATCATATACAGGACAGTCTGGCAGATATTAGCCTGGCCTTATTTGTTCATTGCGTAAGCCGAAAGCAAATCGGACAGAGTCATTGTCGATTATTTTCCTCCGTCAGCCAGTCCAGCCTGTGTCTAAACTAGGCGAACGTACATAGACTGGGATATATTTGATTTTGCCGATGAAGGAGCCAGAAAACCATGAATCATGCAAAAGCGAAAGCCAAACCCAAGCACATCCCCTTAAAAACTTCCCCGCTCGCCCGGATCCAGGAGTTTCCCACTGTGCGCATTCATCACGCATCTTCTTCTACGAGTCAAGCAAACGCCCCCGCTGCCCAACAAGTGAGCGCCGCATACAACGAATGCATCGATCGGGCTTTTCGGATTCCAATCTTTTTGAGCACGGCCAATTCGTTGAACAACGTGCAGCAGCAATTTTTCAATCGGCTGGTTTTGGAAATTGAGGACGCTTTGTTATTTCCACGCACCCTGCCGCAGAGTGAGCAGTATCCCGAGACGGTGCTGACCAACATCCGTCGTCTGGTCATCTCCAGCTACGGTATGCTGGCTATCAACTTCCGAAGATTTTTGTGCAGATCCTGGAAGCTAACGTCGGGCAGCCGCCAACAACCACGCCGTTTTGGCAGGGCTCTACCTTTTCACAGATCGAACCGTCGATGGCTTTCCAATTTGGCCTTCCGATCTTGTTGGTCAGGGAACGGGGACCGATACCACCAATGGGATCTGGGCAGGCGGCATCACGCCGCTGAACATTTTCGTGGAATGGGACTCCGACAATCAGACCGTGGATGAATTTTTTGGCAGCGTGCAATGGAGAGAGGTCTTTGCCAACTGGACTGCGGAGGTTAGGGGCAACTACTACCTCCGAACGGAACCTCAGTTCAGCCTACAGATGCAGTAAGATACATAAAGTCCCACCAGGCCTTTAGGTGGGACTTTATGTATTCCCTATTTAAAAACCTTCTTTGTCGCCCGATCATCCTTAATAATCTCTACCGCCTCCCGGAAACGGATGGCATGAATGATTTCACGTTCCCGTAAAAATTTAAGACCGTCCTGCAAATCCACATCATCCGTCATATCGATCAACCACTGGTATGTAGCCCGCGCTTTCTCTTCTGCGGCAATGTCCTCATACAAATCCGCGATAGGATCGCCTTTGGCCTGTATATAGGCTGCCGTCCATGGTACACCTCCGGCATTCTCATAATACAGCGCATGGTCGTGATTCACGTAGTGAGCGCCGAGTCCTGCAGCTTCCATCTCCGACACCGTTGCATCCTTCGTTAATTTAAATACCATGGTGGCAATCATCTCAAGATGTGCGAATTCTTCAGTCCCGATATCATTAAGCAGCCCAATGACCTTGTCAGGAATGGTATATCGCTGATTCAGGTAGCGGAGCGCTGCCGCCAGCTCGCCATCGGCACCTCCGTACTGCTCAATCAAGAACTTCGCCATTCTTGGATCACATTTACTTACACGGACCGGATATTGAAGCTTCTTTTCATATACCCACATGGGCTCTTCCGCCTCCTTGTTCTCGCTTTTCCTAATCTTGAGGGCTGCATGCCGTTCGTGAAGGAAGTTGCAGCCCGAGTGACGGCACCATTAAACCTGCCAAGGCCAGGGGCCTTGAGCCCATTCAAAGGGATATTTAGAAAATGCACGGCCAAAATTTTGCAGGGGTCCATACAGCTCTTGAAATTGCTTCGCAAGTACCGTTCTTTCCTGTGTCAGCTTGTTAAACTGCTCAATACTCTTCAGGTCATCCGGATGAGTATCCAAAAACAGATTCAGCTCCACCAGGACAAAATCCAATGCCTGCAGCTGCTCCAGTAATTCGTAATACTTCAGATCACCAACCTGGGGTTTGGCTTCATTCACGCCGCTCACTCTCCTTTAAATTTTCGCGAGGTATACGGACTATATAAGGATGGCCACAACGTTCCGTATCTCAACGCTTCGGCAGGGCTGAATTGTGGCAGTCCAGTATTGAAATACGATATACTGGTTAACAGGGACAACGTACGATCTGTAGAGTTTGGGAGGGCAAGGATCAAACGGGGAATGAAAAACCGGGTAGACACGTACCTCTGGATTCTCCTTCAAGGGTATTCCTCCTTATGTTTTACTATCCGTAATATCAAGGACTCTTCGTAATTAACATATGTCCTTCGCCCAGAAAATGAACTCCAAATTGACAAAAAACCCTCATCCCTGGAATATTTCCGGGAAAAGGGTTCTTTTCAAGTTGTCCTTAAAATTTAATTTTGATTTGGAACAAGCCTGCTTTGCGCATCGCTGAGTAGATAATGACGACCAATGGACCGATAAAAATCCGATGACGCCAACCAGCTTAAATCCGACATACATGCTGACCAGAGCAGGTAATGCGCCTATACCAACAGCATCACCGATGACCTTCGGTTCCAATACACGGCGGATCACCGTAATCAGAATGAACAGGAAGATCAAGCCGAGCCCTGTGAAAACATCACCTGTTGCAAGCAGATACACCGACCATGGCACCAATACGGACCCTACGCCCAGAATCGGAAGAATGTCGACAATCGTAACAAGCAGAGCGATTGCCAGCGGGTAGTTAATCCCTAATATCAGCAAGCCCAGCAGTGTGATCACATATGTAAACAGACTGAGTATCAGCTGTGCCCGTAAAAATCCGAAAATTGATTTTTTCAGGCTGAGCAGCACTTCATTCACCTGCGACTGCGATGTCTCATCAAACAGGGAGAGCACTCTTTCTCGCATCGTATCCAGACTGAAGGCAAATAAGTACACGGCCACGCAGAACACGATGAAGGTTACAAACAGGTTAGGCAATGTTTTGGCAAAGGACAGGAATGTCGATGATACCGAATTGACAAGCGACTGCACATAGGAAGAAATATTCGACATAAACTCGGTCAGACTGTCTGCAAGTCCCGGCGAAATGCCGTTCAGCATGTCTTGAGCTTGTATAATCGTATGCTGAAGGAATTCGTTAGCCCCTTCAAAATATTGCGGAGCCCGGCTCCAGTACTCAACCAGCTGGTTAAACACCTGCAGGCCGATTAAATAGGCTAACAGCAGCAGCAAGAGAAGGAACAGTGTGCTTGTAGCGGTGGCCGCCGCGATCCGATTGAGCCGCAGCCTTTTCATTAAGAGCCGATTTAACGGCTCCAGTGCAATAGCAATGACAATGGCCAACAAGAAGGAGCTCCCACTGTAAACATTCCGTACAGCAAGAAGAGCCCCAGGCCGATAAATATCAGCTGCTTAATCGACATAATCCACTTCCTAACAAATAGAGTCTTGCTAGTTCTAAGTGAAGCTGCTATCCAGCTTCTGATGAATCATGACGCGGTTTACACGAAAACGGGTTGACTCCTCCACTTCGAAGACCACTCCATCGAATGTCGTTTTCTTCCCGACTGCCGGATTACCTTCAAGTTCCTTGAATAACCAGCCGCCAATGGAATCAACATTATGCTCCTCAATCATTAATCCGGTTAAATCATTCACTTCTTCAATGAGCATTCGCCCATCCACCGAAAAGTACTCATCGTACACTTCCATTTCCGGACGTTCATCTTCAAATTCATCGTACAGGTCACCGACGATCTCTTCCAGAATCTTCTCGGCTGTGAGTATGCTTAAGCAGTTCCCCCATACTCATCTATCACAAGAGCAAGCTGCTCATGCTTCGCTTGCATCTGACGAAGCACCTTGCTGATCTCCGTCGATTCCGATACGTCCATAATCGGTCTGACCAAGCTGGCCAGATCACGCTGTTTCTCAGGATCGGCGAGTAAAAGATCCGTAATATGAACAAATCCGATGATGCGGTCCTTGTTGTCCGTTGCAACCGGATAACGGGAATGCTTCGTCTCGCTGACAATCCGCAAGTTCTCTTCCAACGTAAGATTCGTGAACAGAACGTCCATATCGGTTCTCGGCAGCATGATTTCCCTGGCTCGCAAGTCAGAGAAATCGAACAGGTTGTCCATCAGCTTCATCTCATTCTCATCGATGACCCCGCTCTTTGCACTCTCGTTCATCAGAATTCGAATCTCTTCTTCCGAGTGGGCCGCCTCGGCTTCGCTTGCTGAATACCTACCAGCTTGAGGATACGGTTTGCGGACGCATTGAGTATCCAGATCACCAGAAAAATGCGGTAAAACCAGAGCAGCGGAGCCGACAGGATCAGTGCCGTCCCCTCCGTTCGCTGAATCGCAATTGATTTAGGGGCAAGCTCCCCTAATACAATATGCAGGAAGGTGATAATACAGAAGCCGACTGCAACGGAGATTGTGCTGATCAATCGCTCATCCGTAAAGCCAATACTGTGCATAATCGGCGCAACCAGCAAATCAGAAATTGCAGGTTCCCCAATCCAGCCCAAACCCAGTGAAGTCAAGGTGATTCCAAGCTGAGTCGCGGATAAATAAGCATCCAGCTTTTGGTTAACTTTCAGCGCAATACCTGCAAGACGGTTGCCTTCACTAACGAGCTGGGTCAACCGGGATTGACGCATCTTCACAAGTGAAAACTCCGCAGCTACAAACACACCGTTCAACAAAACGAGCAAGAAAACCAAGAGTAAATTCAAAATCAGTTGCCCGACCTCAAATTCCTCTGCCATGATGACACGCCTTCTTTCTAGGGTTCTAGTTTGTCTGTGCTTTTCTTGACTTGAAATCCACACCCCGATAGTACATGTCAGCTACCAACAAATTCGGGCCGCAGCAGCTTACTGCATCACAATGACAGTTGACGGTTTGATTTAACGGGTGGTAGGTCGACCATTCGTCAAAAATATCGTCCAGCTTCTGTTCCTTAATATTACCAAAAGCCGGGATATCAGCAAAATCCGTAACATACACGTCACCCGAGAATAAATTCACATTCACCCGGTTGCGACCATCCGGATCATTGCGAACCGTTACATTAGGCTCTTGCCGCAGGCGGCGGATGATCTCCTGATCGTGAGCATCGAAGCTGCACGCATAAAAGGCAGCGTTCCGAACAGCATCCACATCTCAGGGTCGCGCACATCCAGCAAATGCTGAATGGCGGCCTTCGTATCCGCTAAGGACAACACAGGCAGAGCAGAAGCAAAGTTCGATGCATACATCGGATGGACTTCATGCCGCTTAGCGCCCATGTCCTTAATCAACCTGTGAATGCCTCCCAATTTGGTATGCGTTCGGTAGTTAATCATGGATTCAGCGGAAATGTACATTCCCGCCGCACTCAATTTTTCCGAATTGAGAAGCATCGTATCATACATCTTGTATGCTGTTTCCTTAGAAACAGGACGCGCACTATTCGCAAATCCGACTTCATAGAAGTCGTCCCCGTTCAAATAATTAAAGGAGATATGCATAACATCCAGATAGGGCAGCATCTTCTCGTAACGGCTGATATCGAGCGTCAAATTAGAGTTGATCTGGGTCCGAATTCCCGATCCCTGGCATACTTAAGAAGGGGAACAATCACGTTGTCCACCGTCTTGCCGAGAAATGCTTATTCCCCATAAGTCAAACTGATCGTCTGCAGATGCTCTACCTCGTCGAGCCGCCTCAGCATGGTATCAAGTGGCAGCATCGGAGCTTCCTTCATGACAAGCATATCGCCAACAGCGCAATGTTCACAGCGCATATTACAAAGATGCGTCACTGTCATTTCCACGCTGGTCAGCACATGGCGGCCATGCTCACGCAATGAAGTTATCGGATCCCACGGATCATAACTCGGCGAAATGGGCCTCAAGGCTGATGGAAATGGCTGTGCTGTATTACTCATGGTTCACTCACCTTACTTCTTTGAATTACCGATTCTATCAGTACAACTTACATGGATGTACTTACGGTTGTTGATCATGCCCATTATATGATTATAACATACCCGTACAGAAGGCTTGTGTTTCATTCTTAGAGAATATCAGTAGGTTTCCCTTCCGCGATCAGGCGTATCCCTGGCAGCAGGCTTATATCGAGTAAACATCCAGTTTGGACTCCACCAATTGGCTCTGCCCAGCATTTTCATGAATGCAGGAACAAGCAAAACACGAATCACCGTAGCATCCAGAAGAACAGCCGCAGTTAAACCTAAACCGATTGCTTTCATGACTTCATTATCCGTAAATACAAAGGCACCCACAACGACAGCCAGAATCAGGGCAGCACTTGTGATCAGCCCACCCGTGCTCTCCAGACCTTCGGCTGTGCTGTATTCATTATCCCCCGTCCGCTCATAGTTCTCCATAATCCGAGAGAGCATCATGACTTCATAGTCCATGGATATGCCAAACACAACACAGAATATCAGTATCGGCAATAGTGCAAAAATGGATCCTGTTGAGGACACGCCCAGCCATTCTGCGCCTATCCCCTCTTGAAATACCCACACAACAATCCCGAGTCCCGCACCAAGGCTGAGCAGGTTCATCACACTCGCTTTTAACGGGAGCACCATCGATCGGAACGCTATAAGGAGAATGACGTAAGTCACTACAAATACAAAGGTAAGGACAAACAGAATATTCTGATGAATAACGTCAATGATGTCCAGTTTATAAGCAGGGCTACCTGTTACATAGGTTGTCAGGCCCAACGCATCCATCGTTCTCAAATCCCGGACAAGCTGCGTTGTTAACGCATGAGATTCACCGTATTCCGGAATCACAGCTACTGCGGCCATCTCTCCCCTTACGAAACGATGCTGTTCCAGCTGCTGGCGGATATCTGCACGAGACAAATACTTGGACACTTCATCGATGGACCCCCGCCCGATGCTCAGATAGCTCTCCACCCGCTTCACGCCCGGCATGATCCTGATTTCATCCGTATATGCCTTCATCTGCTCGATGCTGCGCAAATCCTCATAAGAGGCAGGCAGCTCCACAGCAACAACGATGGAGTTTAGTTCACGCTCATCATAAGCCTGTGCAAGCAGGTCATGACCATAACGGGATTCATAGGCTGGAGGCAGAACCTCGGCAGCCGGGATCTCGATGTTCATGTTTCGTACCGGATAAATGGCCAGCAGAAGCGCACCGATCACAGCTATCGAGATCGTCACAGGATGAGCCATGACAAACCTGGATAGTTTTCTCCACATGCCTGAAGTCTGCTGTGCACGGAAGTGCCGGAATTTGGCCGGGAATAGAGGGAGTGTATGAATGCGGGGTCCCAGTAGCCCCAACAGTGCGGGAAGAAGCGTGTTGCCTGCCAGAACCGATAACAGCACCACCGTAATGCCGCCAAGGCTAAAGGAACGGAAAATCGGCAGATTGATAAAACCCATGGCCACAAAACCGATCAATACAGCGGCTCCGGAGAACATGACCGCTTTGGCTGTTGCACAAGTGACGGCCAAGGCACTTTCCACGTCTCCGCTGCGCGCTTGCATCTCTTCTTTGAATCGGCTTACTACGATCAGAGCATAATCAATACCTACAGCCAGACCCAGCATCGTGACAACATTCGGAAGAAAATTACTGATCGAACCGTCAGCCATGGCAACAAAATACAGGAGCCCCATCGTAACAACCACGCTGACCACGCCTGCGATCAGCGGAAGGATCGCCGCGGTCAATGTGCCGAAGACCACGGCCAAAATGATCAAAGCTGCAGGTATGCCAATCATCTCGGCTTGGATTATGTCGCTTTTGACAGCTTCATTCATATCGGCGAATATGGCCGTATTTCCGGTTATGTAAGTATCCGCTCCCGTAATGGCAGGGACCGATTCCCTAATCTCATCAAACTGTAACAGGGCTTCCGAGGAGTCCAGGTCCAGCAGCACCGTCACCGATACGATATGGTCCTGACCTACTCTATGAGCTGCCATATTCATATAGATATCTCTCACGTAAGGACGGGAACGCAAAGGCTCCAGCTCCGTTAGAATACGCCTCTGCGCCATGCCTGTTGTCAGGTTCTCATCACTGTTGCTGACCACGACAATATCCAGCGAGGCTGCCGAAAGCCCCAGTCCTTCTTCCAGCTTTTCAATCCCGATCTGGGCGGGACTATCCTCCGGTGTAAATCCGTTATGCTGCAATATAGAAGGAAGTTTAAACGCAAAAGGAAGCAGCCCGCAAAACAAAATAAGCCAAGTTACAACAACGGCTTTACGGTAGCGATATATCTGTCGCCCCCATGTATGCAGCAATGTTGTACGGCCGTTACGTTTCACGAGTCAACCTCCTTATAGTCAAGTTTGATCTATGGTGCTCTGTCCGATTCCGGCAATCATGATCGCCAAGGTTTCGGATAAATCCAATTCGTACGGAGCCGAGAGCGGCGTTCCGTCCCCATCCGTTAAGACACGAACCACCTACCGATGGGGCACATGCGCGTGGATTTTGGATACAACCCCGCTTTCACCCGTGTGCAGCTTCACCGTTATCCCTGGAGGATATATTGCTACGCGGTCGCGGAACATGGCCAGAAATTGCTGTTCATACAGCGTTCCCGACCCGGCATACATGACTTCTACCGCTTCATGCGGCAGTAAGGCAGGCTTGTACACCCGCTGCGTTGTCATCGCATCGTAAGAATCCGTAATGGCAATCCATTTGGCATATTCATGGATGTCAGGGCCTTTCAATGCTCTTGGATAACCGCTGCCGTCCAGACGCTCATGATGCGACAGCGCGCAATGAGCTGATAACAGCGGAATATTGGGCTCGTCCTTTAATATTTTGAACCCGATTTCGGTATGCTTCTGGATCTCGCGAAATTCATCCTCGCTAAGCCGCCCGGGATGCTGCAGAAGCTTCTGGGAAATCCTGGTCTTTCCAATATCATGGAGCAGAGCCCCAGACCGAGAACTCGAAGCTCCTCACGGTTATATCCGTAGGACACGCCAAGAACCGTTGAATATAAACATACGTTTAAGGAATGGCGGTACAGATTGTAATCATTCGTATTCATATCGGTCAGCAGCACCATGCACTCATCATGTCCCGATATTTCATCCATGATCGATTCCATCATTCCCGAAAATGTCTTGCCCAAATGAAGAAAGCTGCCTTTCAGACTCGCTTGACTCTCCAGGTTCTTGAAGCTGGTTCGAATCGACCGAATCGCCTGAAGCCGTGTTTCTTCCGTCAATAACTCCGGAACCACGATATCCTCTGTCACTGCATCCTCGATATATACATATCCCAATTCTAATGTGCCAAGTCGGCGGATCAGTCCAGTCGTCAGTTCAACACCTTCAGCAAGCAGGACCAAACCGTCGCTATTGTATATTCTTTTACCAAGTACCATTCCCGGCCTCAACGCATGGATAGGTATAAGACGCAAATCCGTCACTTCCTCTGCTATTCTCAAACTTGTGTGGGATATAGCGTCTAGTCTTCAGTCGATCACTATACGAAGAAGCCGGACCACCTCTTGTGCCTACGATCTCTAGTGCATAATAAACAGCCAGAAAACAGCGGCGAGAACAAAACGGTAGATCGCGAAATGAGTGAGACGTATCTTCTGTATAAGCTTCATGAAGGCCAAGACGACAAAATAAGCGACAACAAACGAAACGATAAATCCGGCGAGAAATACACCAATCGTATCTGAAGTAAAATATGGATAAGAATCCAGCAATTCATAACCGGATGCAGCACACATAATAGGAATTGCGATAAGAAAAGAGAAATCAGCCGATGCCTTGTAACTCACTCCGCTGAGCATGCCGCCGGAGATGGTCGAGCCCGAACGGGAAAAGCCCGGCCATAATACCGATATGATCTGATAGAAACCAATCAGAAGTGCCTGCTTGTATGTCAATTCGTCCAGATCGTGTGAAGTCACTTGGACTTTATTTTTGTTGTACCATTCTGCAAATATCATGAAAATACCGCCCGCAACAAGTGCAAATAACACGGTTTGGGCATGAAAGAGGCTCTTGATGAAATCCCTCGCAAAAAACGCTACCAGCAGCGCTGGAGCAATGCCCAAAATTACATGAATCAGATTCAGTTTTTGCGCGGCGCCTTTTTGTTCAAAGATTCACTTCGACTCCAGCCCAGCAGGTTCAGAATACGATTCCAGTAAACAATCGCAATCGCCAAAATAGCGCCAAGCTGAATAACAATTTCAAATGTCTTCATGATCGCTGTTTGATCATCGTACCCTAACACCTTGGCTGTCAAAATCATGTGGCCTGTGGAAGACACCGGAATGAATTCCGTTAATCCTTCCACAATCCCCAGTATAATAGCTGTTATAAAATCCATGTCCATCCCTCCCTAACCTTTGTCCTCATATGTATGCTCGGCCAAAGGAAGTTAGTCGGGGTTGTCAGGATATCCAGCGTGAAATCAAGGTCTCTTCAAGCGAGCCGGGGCGCGAAAGTTCTTTTCTCAGCAAATCTCGGATAAACTCCGGCAGCATGTAAACCGTATCCTTGCCAAGTGCCAGCGTCTCGTATCCGATTTTGAAAGTGAACATGTCCAGCGTCCCCACTTCATATTCACGTTGTCGATCCAGCGGCTGTCCCTGGATGGAGATATCGGTGATCTTGTGATACGGCTCTCCCTGCTTATCGTAGTGAATGCTTAATCCGTCTACGGCAAGCCCGCCTAATATATAGCCGCGAAAGCCGAAACCGAGTATTTTCTTGCTGCTAAACTCCTGGAGTAGACTCTCTTCAAGCGCCTGATAGATATGTTCCCCAAGCAGCTTCACTACACAGGGGTTAATGGGGGAAGGACACAAACCATGGAGCATTCCCGTACTGATCTCGCCCTCCGGCAATGGACCGAGCAGCTGTCCCGAGTTAACGATGGCAAGTTCTGCCCCTGTGTGCTGAAGCACGGCCTGAGCCAGCAGGTTTGCAAACGGCGACTCCTCTTCATAATGGATCGGCAGACTCCGGTCTATAACGGCAACAGACTCCGTTAATCGCTCCCTTGCCAACTCATGATGCCTCATGATCGCTTGTTCGACGATCGGCTCCATCACGCTCTTGTCAACGGGCAGAAGGCTGCCCTCAATACAAGTAAACCGCTCCTCCACATGGCTGCGCTGCATAACGATTCGACCAACATATTGTCCGAATTTGCCTGCGCCGCATACGGCGGTATTTCCGATCATCAGCGGTTCCTCTAAAATATGATGGGTATGACCGCCAAGAATGACATCAATGCCTTCGATAGTCTCTGCCAATCTTTTATCAATCGTTAGACCTAAATGGGATAGGACAATGACGATGTCGCACTTGTCCTGAAGTGCCTCTACTTGTTCAGCAATGGCCTGCACAGGATCCTCAGCTTCCCAGCCTAACAATTGATAAAATCCTGCAAAAGCAGCGGTTGCGCCAGTCAGCCCGATTCGGATGCCTTCCCGCTCAAGGATGACATGCTGTTTCATCCATGAAGGAGGAGCGCCGCTTATCGTCTCATGAATGTTGCAGCAGACGACAGGACATAGCAGTCCGGCGTAAACACTCTCCAAGATGTCATAGGGTATGGTCAACCCTTCATTATTGCCAATTGTAATCGCGTCGTATCCTGTCAGATTAATGACATCCACATTTGCTTGGCCCATGGAGCCTTCCGTTTCCACCGAAGCCCGGTCCATATGATCACCGATATCCAGTACGATAGCAGAATCGTAAGCAGCCGTCTTTTCCCGGGAAATAAGTGCCGCCACCTTACTCATCATTTCAAAATGGCTGTGTATATCGTTGGTATACAGTATGGTAAGCGTCTGTTTATTGCCTTGTATCCCCATCTGGCGGCCCCCTCCCTATGTTCGTTTTACGATAATTTCCGGTCTTACAAGCATAACATTTTAGCGAAGAATATGGTATATTGTAGCCCATAAGAATTACGAGGTGATAAAGATGTCGACAACCATTCCTTTACTGCTATTCGCCGGACTAGCTGATCGAATCGGCATAGGTTCGCTTGCCTTCAACGTACCGGGCCTCCCGCTTACAGTACGAATTAAAGTCGCTTCTCAGCGAAGCTTATCCTCATGCCAAATCCCAGATTGCCACCGCTTTTGTAGCGGTCAATCAAGAATATGCCCTATCGGATCAGCTTATTCAGATTGGCGATGAGGTTGCTCTCATTCCGCCTGTATCCGGCGGTGATGGAACAGAGGGGATGCCCCTGACTCGAAGTCCTCCACGGATGGGAATTGCCTTATCACTTACGACAAGCTGTCTGTAGAAGAGGCTGTAGCCAAAGTCCATGATGCAAATCATGGAGCTACACTTTCATTTATAGGAACTACCAGGGAATTGATTAGGCGAGATGCGTACGGTTACGTTGGAATATGAGGCCTACATTCCGATGGCATTAAAAGAAATGCAGCAAATCTGTGCAGACATTCTCTCACAATGGCCTGGTACGCAATGCGCGATCTCTCATCGAATCGGTACCGTCGGCATAGGTGAAACCAGTGTGGTCATTGCCGTGTCCTCTCCCCATCGGGCATCCTGTTATGATGCCAGTCGCTACGCCATCGAACAGCTGAAGCGCTCCGTCCCGATATGGAAGAAGGAGATATGGGACGATGGGTCGGAGTGGAAAGGACCGCAGACTGGACCCTGGGACCCAATGATTAGGCAATAAGTCGTGATTATATCATTGTAAAACCATAATTTTCTTGCTAAGATAGTTTTGATCTTTTTACTTACTATAAGGGCAAGAGGTGCAATGATTTGAGAGTACATGTCACGGACCTGATACCCGGTGATCAAATGCAGCATGATGCTTACAACAGTAACGGCGTTCATGTTCTACAAAAAGGAGCAACACTTCGAATAGAGGATATATCCAAGCTGCTGCAGCACGGCATCGATTACATTGAAATAGAGCCACGGGCATTGACTGTATCCCTCGATCCATTATCTGAAATTTCAGATTCATTCAACAAGGTGAAACCACAATTCAATCTCGCATTCAACGGATGCTCCACCCTGTTCACGGAAGCATCTCAGTCCGGAAAGTTCAATGAATCCGTTGTAGACGATGTCTTCAAACCTTTGGTCGGCTCTCTGGATGAGCATACGGATGTCGTATCCCTCCTCCTCCTCTTTAACGGTAAAGATGATTACACCTACTGGCACTCCATTCAAGTAGGAATGTTATCGTACTATATAGCGGATTGGATGGGATATTCCCAAAAGGAAGCTTACGATATTGGCAAAGTAGGTTATCTCCACGACATTGGCAAGAGCAAGATTTCAAGAGATATACTGGACAAGCCTGGCAAGCTCACCCCTGAAGAGTTTGAGGAAGTGAAGCTGCACACCATCTATGGTTACGAGATGATCTCGGAATCCATGAATGATAAGGTTACCGCAATGGTTGCCCTGCAGCACCATGAGCGAGACGATGGCTCCGGTTATCCCAGAGCACTCCGTGAAGATCAGATCCATCCATATGCCCAAATATGTGCTGTCGCGGATGTATATAGCGCGATGACAACGAACCGGGTGTATCAGTCCAAGCAGCAGCTGTTAACCGTTCTTCGGGAGCTCTACAGCCTCAGTTTCGGTAAGCTGAACGGCAAGCCTACACACGCCTTCATCCAGCAAATGCTTCCGAACTTTATTGGCAAAAAGTTCAGCTGACAACTGGTGAATCGGGCATTATTGTGATGAACAATCCCTCGGATTACTTCCGTCCGTTGGTGAAAACCGACGACCGGTTCATCGATCTTTCCAAGGAATACAATACGGCGATTCTGGAGATCCTCCTGTAATCTGTAAACCGCGTTTTTCTATGGTTACGTCCTTTTCGAATTCATTTCGATATATACATTTGAAATAAAGGTTCCCCGGCTGGATTAGAGATTCACCACCGGGGAACCTTTTCATATTTTCAAGGGAAGGTGTGATATTTCTCACATCCGATCCCTCCTGGTTTCTGGCAGAATATAAGAGGTATCCCGATAACCTGAGCACGCAAGCATAAAAGTCACACTAGATACATCATGGGACCGTTCCTGTCAAAATGAATGGAGAAGGACACCATGCTTTCCCCTTCTCTGTGGGCTATAATAATCGGGAATAAGCAAAAGGGGCAAACCACTCGCATGTGAGTGATTTGCCCCTGTGTTTAGGATTTAACCGATGGAACCTTCCATCTCGAACTTGATAAGACGATTCATCTCTACCGCATACTCCATTGGGAGTTCTTTGGTGAACGGTTCGATGAAGCCCATAACGATCATTTGTGTAGCTTCAGCTTCACTGAGACCACGGCTCATAAGGTAGAACAATTGATCCTCGGAAACCTTGGATACGGTCGCTTCATGCTCCAGCACGATATTATCGTTCTTGATTTCATTGTAAGGAATCGTATCGGATGTAGATTCGTTATCCAATATGAGTGTGTCACACTTAATGTTGGCTTTGGCGCCTTCCGCGTTGCGGCCGAAGGAGGCAAGTCCGCGGTACGTTACTTTACCGCCGTGCTTGCTGATGGATTTGGATACAATGGTAGACGTTGTATCCGGTGCCAGGTGAATCATTTTAGCCCCTGCATCCTGATGCTGGCCTTTACCTGCTACAGCGATGGACAATACCATCCCTTTAGCGCCGCGGCCTTTCAGAATAACAGCTGGGTATTTCATTGTAAGTTTGGAGCCGATGTTGCCATCAACCCATTCCATCGTTGCATTCTCTTCAGCAACCGCACGCTTCGTAACGAGGTTGTAGATATTAGGTGCCCAGTTCTGGATCGTTGTATAACGAACGCGAGCGTTCTTTTTACAGATGATCTCAACTACCGCGCTGTGAAGCGAGTTCGTGCTGTAGATTGGAGCTGTACAGCCCTCTACGTAGTGAACAAAGCTATCTTCGTCCGCAATGATCAGGGTACGCTCAAACTGTCCCATGTTCTCGGAGTTGATGCGGAAATATGCTTGCAGCGGAATTTCGCATTTTACACCTTTTGGAACATAGATAAAGCTTCCGCCGGACCATACGGCACTGTTAAGTGCAGCAAATTTGTTATCCGTTGGAGGTACCACCGTTGCAAAGTATTCTCTCAAAATTTCCGGATGCTCTCTGAGCGCCGTGTCGGTATCCATGAAGATGACACCTTGATCCTCAAGGTCCTTCTGCATGTTGTGATAAACAACCTCGGATTCGTACTGTGCGGATACACCCGCCAGGAACTTCTGCTCTGCTTCCGGAATTCCTAATTTGTCAAAGGTTTCTTTGATCTCGGTAGGTACTTCCTCCCAAGTCTTCCCTTGCTTATCAGAAGGTCTTACATAATACTGGATATCGTTGAAATCGAGCTCGTCGAGGTCGCCGCCCCAGCGAGGCATTTGCATTTTCTCGAACTGCTCCAGTGATTTCAGGCGAAATTCCAGCATCCATTCCGGCTCGTTCTTGATTTTGGAAATTTCCATAACGACTTCACGTGTCAAACCTTACTCGGTTTGAAAAATAGCTTTGTGCTCATCGCGGAAACCATATTTATACTCTTCCATTTCTGGTGCTTTTTAGCCATTTAACTTACCTCCCTATCGATCTATTATCGTTCGCTTACTTCGCGTCTATTCCTTTTCGGAGTGCGTTCCACGCAAGTGTTGCACACTTAATGCGGGCAGGAAATTTATTAACACCGGATAGGGCTTCAATGTCCTCGTACTCTTCAAATTCCACGGCCTCACCTTTCATAAGGGAGGAGAAGCGGTTCGCAAGACTAATTGCTTCATCAAGCGACTTGCCCTTTACAGCATCGGTCATCATCGAAGCGGAAGACATGCTGATGGAACAGCCTTCGCCTGTATATTTGGCATCGGCAACAACGCCGTTCTCCACCTTCAGCTGCAAGGAAATTCGATCTCCACAAGTCGGATTGTTCAAATCAATGGTTACCGCATCTTCATCAAACTTTCCGCGGTTGCGGGGTTCTTATAATGATCCATGATGACACGTCTATACAAATCGTCAAGTTGCATCGCCGAAATACTCCTTTGTCTGGATTAAGGCGCTAACTAACCGATCAACGTCCTCCTCTGTATTATACAGATAAAAGCTAGCACGTGCCGTAGATGATACTTTTAACCAACGCATAAGCGGCTGACAACAATGATGTCCTGCTCGAATCGCAATTCCTTGTGCATCAAGTACCGTGGCTACATCATGCGGGTGAACGTCTCCAAGATTGAATGTAACGAGACCGACCTTGCGTTCGCGTGGACCGTATATCGTAATCCCTTCAATCTCGGACATGCGGTTCATAGCGTAAGCCGCAAGCTGAGTCTCATGCTGTTCGATCGCGTCCATTCCGATTTCCTCCAGGAAATCGATAGCGGCACCAAGACCGACAGCCCCTGCAATGATAGGCGTGCCCCCTCAAACTTCCAAGGGAGCTCCTTCCAATTCGATTCGTACAATCCAACATCATTGATCATCTCGCCGCCGAATTCGATCGGCTCCATTGATTCCAGCAGCGCCTTCTTGCCGTATAATGCGCCGATGCCTGTTGGAGCACACATCTTGTGGCCGGACAAGGCGTAGAAATCGCAATCCAAGTCCTGAACGTCCACCTTCATGTGCGGTGTGCTTTGAGCGCCGTCAACCACAACAACTGCACCGTGGCGATGGGCGATTTCCGCGATTTGTTTTACAGGATGCACAATGCCCATGACATTGGATACGTAAGCAATCGCAACGACCTTCGTCCGTTCGGTAACGATGGCCTCTACATCCTCGACCCTGATCGAGCCGTCAGGCTGCAGAGGAATATATTTCAGCGTAGCGCCAACGGCCAGGGCCGCTTGCTGCCACGGAATGAGATTACTATGATGCTCCATTTCCGTCAGGACAATTTCATCCCCGGGACCGCATACAGAGCGTGCGTACGACGAAGCAACCAGATTCAGTGCCGTCGTTGTACCGCGGGTAAAAATAATCTGTTCCGAACTCTCGGCATTAATGAAACGGGCAACCTTCTCCCTGGCTCCTTCATAAGCGTCGGTAGCACGGCTGCCGAGCGTATGAACCCCGCGGTGCACATTGGAGTTCTCCCACTCGTAGTACCGCTTGACAGCATCTATGACTACCTGCGGCTTTTGAGATGTCGCGGCATTGTCGAGATATACCAGCGGATGTCCGTTAATCTCCTGATGAAGGATGGGAAATTGCTTACGGACGGAGGCTATCATTGTCCCAGCTTCCTTTCAACAAGCCCCTGCAGCTGATCGCGAAGTCCCTCAAGCGGGATTTCACTTACAACCGGAGCCAAGAAGCCATATATAATCAAGGATTCAGCCACTGTACGCGAGATACCGCGGGACATCAGGTAATAGACTTGCTCCCGGTTCACTTGTCCGACGGACGCTGCGTGTCCTGCCGTTACATCGTCCTCGTCAATCAACAGGATCGGGTTCGCGTCGCCGCGGGCTTTCGGGCTGAGCATCAGAACGCGCTCGGTTTGTTGTCCGTCCGCCTTCGTTGCACCCTTCTCGATCTTGGTGATTCCGTTGATGATGGCCTGGGCTTCTTCACGCATGACCGCGCGAGTAATCATCTGGGATTCAGAGCTCTTGCCAAAATGCTTCGCTTGCGTCGTGTAGTTAATCTTCTGGGAGCCGGAACCAACCGCAATGATTTTTGCATCGGAGGTTGAGCCATTGCCCTTCAGAATACTCATGGTGTCACTTGCTGTATCCCCATCATTCATCTCGCCGACGATCCATTCGATGGAGGCATCATTCTCCAGCACCGCGCGGCGGAATGTAACATCCGTTACCTCGCTTAATAATTGGTGTACGGAAGCATACCGAACCTTCGCGCCATTTTTAACGAATACTTCCACCGCTCCGTTGTGCGTTACCGCAGTCAAGGAATCCGATACGTAGTTATCCACATACGTAATCTGACTGTTCGCTTCCGCTACGACCAGAACATGCGGAGCAAATGTCGCTTCGGCATCATCACTCAGCATAACGGCCTGAAGCGGAACATCCACCTCTACGTTTTTGGGAACATAGAGGAACACCCCGCCGTTCCATACCGCAGCATGCAGAGCAGCCATCGAATGCTCATCGTTCTTAAGCGCTTGGTGCAGATAAGGTTTAACCAAATCCGCATGCTCTTTAACCGCTGTTTCCAGATCAGTAAAGATAACGCCTTTTGCAGCAAGTTCCGGTGCCAAGCTTACATGCACGGTTCCCGAGTTGCGTTGAATAACCAGACCGCCTTCTCTTGAACCTTCTACAAGTTTAGCAACTTGTTCAGGCAGATCATCAAGGGAAGCAAGTTTCTTGCTCTCTTTATATTCACCGTAGCTTTGAATGTTCCAGCGTTCAATACGCTGTTTCTCCAGCTTGGGCAGTTCCAACTGGCCAGCCAGTTCCAGAGAAGCCAGACGGCTGTCTGTCAGCCAAGTCGGCTCCTGTTTACTTTCGGACAATGCCTTCAGAGCCTCAGCGTTGACCGGAAGAATGGTTTGTGTAGTCATATCGTTTCCTCCTCCCGTCTATTTACGCGTCTTGACCTACAGTTTCATCAGTAATGCCCAGCTCTTCTTTAATCCAGTCGTAACCCTCAGCTTCCAGACGCTCCGCCAGTTCAGGACCGCCGGATTTCACGATGCGGCCTTGCATCATAACATGTACATAATCTGGCGTGATATAGTTAAGCAAACGCTGGTAGTGGGTAATAATCAAGAAACCGCGTTCTTCCGATTTCATGGCATTCACGCCGTTCGCTACAATTCTCAAAGCATCGATATCAAGACCGGAGTCGATTTCGTCAAGAATCACAATTTTCGGATCCAGCATCATCATTTGCAGGATTTCGTTACGCTTCTTCTCACCGCCGGAGAAACCTTCGTTCAGGTAACGATGGGCAAACTCAGGGTTCATCTCGAGCTCTTTCATTTTGCCTTCCATTTGACGGATGAATTTGATCAACGAGATTTCGTTACCTTCGCCGCGGCGCGTTGATGGAGCTGCGCAGGAAGTCGGAGTTCGTAACGCCAGCGATTTCGCTAGGATATTGCATAGCCAGGAACAGACCGGCGAGTGCGCGCTCATCAACTTCCATATCCAGCACATCTTCATCATTCAACAAAACTTTACCGTCTGTAACTTCATATTTAGGATGACCCATCAAAGCGGAAGCCAACGTACTTTTGCCTGTGCCGTTTGGTCCCATGATGGCATGAATTTCTCCGCCCTTCATCTCAAGGTTGATCCCCTTAAGGATCTCCTTGCCTTCGATTGTTGCTTTCAATCCTTCAATGACAAACTTGGTTGACATATTAGATTCCCTCCGTTAGATAGGTAGTGTATTTTTGTCCTATATGATAACAGGATTTGGACGCCCTGATTTCATAAATAAAAATAATTATTTATTTATAATCATTCTAAACTGATTATCAATGATTCTCAAGCCATTTTATAATAAAATATGACGTATTTCAACCGGACAAGCGTTTTAGAGACAACATTCGGACAACCAAAACACTTAAAAACAGGCTTGACCGATAGACCTACCAAGCCTGTTTTAATCTGCTCTGCTCATCCTGTAGTTGCTGATGCTTCTCGTGTCGTCACGGCATCCGTCACCGCGTTAACGCTCGTTGACAAACGGTGTTATAGTCATCATCATGTTGAGCTGTACAGGCGCATGTTGGACGAGCACCCTAAAGCTCTGCAAATACAAGTCATGAACATGGCATCGCTACATTATTATTCACGAATTATCCAAGGAAAGAACGCAGCATCCACATATGCTTCTCAAGATCAGCCTTGAAGCCTGTAAACATATCCGCTGTAGGCGCATCTCCGGCTTCCTCAGCCATTTCGATACCTTCTGTCAGCTCTTCCGATACGGTAGCAAAGTCCTCAATCAGGGCTTGTACCATTCCGCGAGTATCCTCGTTGCCGGAAGCTTCCTGAACCGTTGCAAGTTCCAAATATTCTTTCATGGTTGCCGCAGGCTTGCCTTTGATCGACAGCAGGCGCTCCGCAACCTCATCCATTTTAAGTGTAACTTCATCGTACAGTTCCTCGAACTTGACATGAAGGGAGAAGAATTGCTCTCCTGTTACATACCAATGATAATTATGAAGTTTGACATAGAGCACGTTGAAATTCGCGACCTGTTGGTTCAACAGCTGCTCTAAGCTGGAGTTTTTTGTTTTTCCTGCAGATTTGCCTGATGTAGTTTTTGCCATGGTTAATCCCTTCCTTTTCTATATGAAATGCACCCTGTACTGCGCCAAAGGAATATGCTGCAGATCGGTGTATACCCATTGTAACTGGAACCTTCTGCTAATGCCATTCCTTCATTAATATATAAGTACATCCTGAGCTTGGGCGTCTATTTGTAGTTTACCCTTACGGCTTCGAAGCGAATCAGATTCACCAAACTTAAGGGTTGCCAAAAGTTATACAAAATTCGCGAAAAACGTTATACTAGGTAATACCAAGCAAAAAAGTTGGCTTTGTTTTTCTTCTATTCTATTTGGGGTGACCATCCATGTCTGCATACCATCCGCTGAACGCGGAAGAAGCTATACAGTTAGCAAAAAGTATACCGGGCCGTTTCCCGGACCATGCCGAACTCGAATGCCGCGAAATCGGCGACGGCAATCTGAATCTGGTGTTTCATGTCACCGCCAAAAATACGGCTGATAGTATCATTATCAAGCAAGCCGTTCCTTATGCAAAAGTTGTAGGTGAATCCTGGCCGCTGTCGCTCGACCGTGCCCGTATTGAACGTGTGGCGCTGGAGACGCAGTACTCCCTCTGCCCGAACCTCGTACCGAAAGTATACGGCTATTCGGATGAGCTCGCCTACACCGTGATGGAGGACTTGAGCGAGTATACCATCATGCGCAAAGGCCTTATTGAGGGCATCGCCTATCCGAAGTTTGCCGAGCACATTGGCGAATTCATGGCCAGAACGCTGTTCTATACATCGGATCTCGGGATGAACCAACAGGAGAAGAAAGTACTTGCTTACCGTTTTGTGAATCCGGATTTATGCAAAATCACCGAAGATCTGATCTTCGAAGATCCATACCGCGAATCCTCCAATAATAACTATCCGGACCATATTGCCGATGAGGCGGAGGCGCTTCGTACGGATCTGCCTCTCCACTTCGAAGTGGCTCTGCTTCGCGAGAAGTTCCTGACTCACGCCCAAGCCCTGCTGCACGGGGATCTGCACACAGGCAGCATCTTCGTCACGCCGGAATCAACCAAGGTGATTGACCCGGAATTTGCATATTTCGGGCCGATGGGCTTTGATATCGGCGCCGTGATTGGCAACCTGCTGCTCAACTATGCCGCTCAGCCGGGCTGGAGCCAGGACGAGTACACGCAAGCGACCCGGGAGGCAAGGCTCCTCGAAATGGCAAGCGACGTGTGGAATCACTTCGAGAGCAACTTCCGCATGCTGTGGAATGATGACCTGTTGGATGAAATGTCTCGTACGCCTGGATATCAGGACTACTACGTATCGCAGATATTGAAGGACACCGCAGGATTTGCTTACTGCAAGATGATCCGGCGCATTGTTGGGCTGTCCCACGTTGCGGATATCGATACCATTGCCGACGATACCGCCAGAGAAGCGGCGCAGCGCAAAGCACTGGCGATCGGCAAGAATCTTGTTCGCCATCACCGCAGCATCAAATCCTTCGAGGATATCCTGACTTTGATTCAACAAGCAACTAAAGGAAATGAGGTATCGATATGAGCGGTATAACTACTACAACTCCAGCACCTATGAGCCGCTAAGCTCCGTATACTGGGGCGGGGACCATCTGGTCCTGCTTGATCAGAGATTGCTTCCGGAAGAAATTGTGTATCTCAAGCTTTCAACACCGGAGGAGGTGTGGGAAGGCATTCATTCCATGAAGGTCCGCGGCGCATACCATTGGAATCGCGGCAGCATTCGGCGCCGTGCTGGGAGGCATGCTGTACGAAGCTGACGACAGCGAGGGGTGGCTTCAGCAAGTTGTAAAGACCTGCGCTTATCTCGCCACTTCCAGACCGACGGCTGTCAATCTGTTCTGGGCACTGGACCGTATGAAGCTGGCTGCGGAGAAACTCGCAGCAGATAAGCTTGATACAGCCGCGCTAAATGCAGCATTGCTCGCTGAGGCTGAGGCCATTCGTTCCGAGGATGAAGAGGTATGCCGCCGGATCGGGGAAAATGCACTGCCTTTCTTCAAGGATGGCATGGGCGTCCTTACCCACTGCAATGCTGGCGGATTGGCAACTGCCAAATACGGCACAGCCCTGGCACCGATGTATCTGGCTCATGAGCAAGGCTTGAACATCAAGGTGTTCGCAGATGAGACAAGACCTGTACTGCAAGGCGCCCGACTAACCGCTTTTGAGCTTCAGCAGGAGTATCGACGTTACGCTGCTGGCAGACAATATGGCCGCCATGGTTATGTCCAAAGGCTGGATCCAGGCAGTCATCGTCGGTACAGACCGTGTAGCCGCAAATGGCGATGTCGCCAACAAAATCGGAACGTATGGGGTAGCCGTTCTGGCGAAAGCCCACGGCATTCCTTTTACGTGGCTTGTCCGCTGTCTACGATTGATCTGAACACGAAGACAGGCGCGGATATTCCGATTGAGGAGCGTCCTGCCGAGGAAATCACAGAAGGTTTTGGCAAACGCACGGCTCCGCAAGGCGTAAAAGTATATAACCCGGCCTTCGACATCACACCGAATGAATATGTCACAGCAATTATTACCGAAAAAGGCGTCGTACAGGCTCCTTATCACGAGAGCTTGAAAAGTTTGTTTGAATAGTCCTGTCGCTGCAAATGCAAGTCACTTCAACTAAAACGGACAACCTATTGAAAAACCCGATTGTCCGTTTTTTCTTGTCAATGCTGCTTCAATGCAGCTTACTAACTATTTCATATAAAAAAGAGCGATCCGCTTGGACCACTCCTCAGCCCCAGAAACAGGCCCTATAACATCCGAAGAATTGCGTCCTTGCCAGCCAAGCCTGGATGGATACCCCATTTCTCCGCTTCCAAGGTTACGGATTCGAGCGGTGCTTCCAGCAGCTGCTCGAGTGTGCGTACCCCAACGGCTCTTGCGGCAATGATCTTGCGGTCCGCAAGCTGTTCGTTCAGAAGACCAACATCCAGCGCACCACACATAATATAGCCGCGGGAAGTATATACGGCCAGCAGCGTAGTTTTGGGCAGCTTAACCTCAACCCCCATAACGGTATGTCCTTCAATTTCGATTGGCAGTAAAGTCACCAATATAAACAAACCTCCCCTCACATCGGCTTAGAATTATGTTTATTCTCCATGAACCGACATGGTGCGAATGTCTCTGATATCTGGGCCTTCTCCTGCATACAAGTGGTACGAATGTCTCTAGATCAATAGAACAATCATGAAATACGCATGACATTAGGACTATGAAAATCTGAAAATTATGGTATATTTGATTCAGTAGAAACAATGTGAAAGCTGGTGAATAATAAAAGCTATGAACACAATTCCTGTCACCGATGATAACGGCTTTTTATTCAACGTTGATATTCTGGTCAAGAGTCCCTCCAACGCACTGGCTTTGCAATATTTGCTGGAAATGCTGAACGACAAGGCTGAGGTCGTCGATTTCCGGGTCAAATCCGGGATGGAGCTTGGAGAGATTATCAACACTTTGGTTCAAGCCAAGAAAAATCCGTTATCAGCAAAGCCTCTCAGAAGATGGCTTCTGCAACTTCTCAGAATAAGGAAAAGCCCGCTCCGCCCCCTGCGACATCCTCGCCGGAAAAAGAAGGTCGCTTCCAGCGTGCCTTCTGTTCAAACTCCACTCACCGGAAACGATCCCTTTGAATGGATTAAAGTATATAGCAAGGAGAATCGCCTTGTTCGCTTGACAACCAACCGCCACGGCAAGCAGACAAGTCTTCCCTGCCGGATTCTCAACTATGATGAAAGCAATTTTCTGGTCAACGTCTATCATGTGGATGAGAAACAGGTTTATACCTTCAAGCTTAATGAAATAGACGAATTCAGTGTCAGTTAACAGGGTATACATTTAACCGGATTCCACTAAAAAACGGCTTCGCCGCCCCTGCAACAAGGGATCGGCGAAGCCGTTTTTCAGGAGAATCAGGCGTTTCTTCGAGACAGTGCCGAGGACATCAGCATCAGCCAGCCCACGATGAAGGATACGCCGCCAATCGGCGTGATGGCCCCAAGCCACTTTATACCTGATATACTTAACACATAGAGACTGCCGGAGAAGATGATGGTGCCTGCAATGAATAAAGCTCCCGCCCAGAACAGCTTGCGGGATTCGCCCAGTACCTTTGCCAGAATACCTGTAATCAGGACCGCAAGTCCATGCATCATATGATATTGGACTCCCGTCTCATAAATGGCAAGCTCGTCTGCCGTAATCATGCCTTCTAACATATGGGCACCGAAAGCACCGATGGCCACAGAAAGCGCCATCAGGATCGAGCCCCATGCGATGAATGTTCGACTCAAGCCGTTTCAACCCCTTTTGTCAACGGACACACCGTGTCCTTATGTAATCATGTTAAGTTTAACGGATTCGCCACAGCTTTTCCACCTGCATGAAAGCGCTCTGGACTTGATTTCAGGGCCATTTTGTGAAAGATTAATAAGGATGTCTTTTTTATGAATAACCCGCATGGACTATTAAAGAATGTATCCCAAGTTAGGAGCGATTAAGTACATGGATCAGCAAACACCTTCCTCCCCATCCGAGGACCAAGCTTCACCCCAGAAACCTAAAACCACATTTATCCCCCTGAGGACAGAAAGCACTCCCGATTCGGCATAGCATCCTTCATACTGTCTATCGTTACGCTGCTCGGTTATATTTTGCTCGGCGCACTCGGCACAACGATGATTGAGCCTTATATGACGGAAAATGGCCCTATCCTGGAGCCGACGCAGGAAACGATGGAAGCGATGACGACGCTTGCTGCTGTGTTCATCCTTGTGATGATCGTAAATATCGTCGGGCTGGTGCTCGGCGTTGTAGGCTGCTTCTCCAAAACGCGCAAGCGTGCGGTTGCCGTCATTGCAACCATCGTCAACAGCGTGGTTATCGTCACCATCGGCGCCCTGTTCCTATTTGTACTAAACGGCTAAGCATTATCATGGTGGGACACTTGCCTGATCATTTTCAGGTGAAGTGTCCTTTTTCATGGCAAACACGGATTCACACTCACATATCGCTCTTTCTCCCGAATATAATGAAATACTACAGCCAAAACGACGGCAACAGTGTCAAGGCTACACTTGGGAGGTGACTGTCCGTGCAAAATGAAGATGCCCTTTCGTTTGTCGTATCCCGTGAAGACTGGTCGCTGCACCGCAAAGGCTATCAGGATCAGGTACGTCATCAGCATAAAATTCGCGAAGTGATCAAGCGCAACCTGCCTGACCTTATTACCGAAGAAAACATTATCCTCTCCGACGGGAAACAGATCATTAAGGTTCCGATCCGAAGCCTTGACGAATACCGTTTCATCTATAACTATCAGAAGCAAAAGCATGTCGGCCAAGGCGATGGTGACAGTCAGGTTGGTGACGTCCTCGGTCGAGACCCTTCGTCGGCCCAGCCCGGAAAGGGAGAATCCGCGGGCGATCAGGCAGGCCAGGACATCGTGGAGACCGAGGTCAGTCTGGAGGAATTGGAGAACATGCTATTTGAGGAGCTGGAACTTCCGCTGCTTCAGCCCAAGGATAAAGAGCAGATCGAGACGCAGTCCATCGTGTTCAACGACATCCGCAAAAAGGCATCATGTCCAACATTGACAAGAAACGCACCATTCTGGAGAATTTGCGACGCAATGCCAGAGACGGCAATCCCGGCATCCACGGCATCAGCCCGGACGATCTTCGTTACAAGACTTGGGACGATACCGTCATTCCGGAATCGAGCGCGGTCATTATTGCGATGATGGATACTTCAGGGTCCATGGGCTCTTTTGAAAAATACTGCGCACGCAGCTTTTTCTTCTGGATGACCCGTTTCCTTCGCAAACAGTACGAAAAGGTTGAAATTGTGTTTATCGCCCACCATACCGAAGCGAAGGAAGTAACCGAGGAGGAATTCTTCACACGCGGTGAAAGCGGCGGAACCATATGTTCATCCGCTTATCAGAAAGCGCTGGATATTATCAATCACCGTTATCCCCCTTCCCAATACAACATTTATCCATTCCATTTCTCGGACGGCGATAATCTCACTTCCGACAATGAACGCTGCGTCAAACTCATCGGCGAGCTGCTGAAGGTAAGCAATATGTTCGGTTACGGCGAGGTCAATCAATACAATCGCAGCAGCACGCTGATGTCGGCCTATAAGAATATCAAGCTGGACCAATTCATGTACCATGTGATCAAAGACAAAGGGGAAGTGTACGACGCACTGAAAACCTTTTTCGCAAACGTGAAGGAGCCGCTATATAATCCGTACGCAAAAAGAATGAAGGAAGATGTGAGCTGATTCATCATCTTGACGTTAGGGAGGCAGGGACCTCCTCTTTCTTATGGTCTGAAGCGATACGGCTAACAGGCTGTTATCGAAGAGTGCAGATACCAAGCACAATAGCTTGTAATTTCAAATGAAAAATCTGTCTTATTATTGACATCACAATGTAGCCGTAGGTTCATTTTTTGTCACCTTCTGTTTTTCTTGGGATGCTAGTATTTAACTATGACATCAAGTTGCAGGATATTACAGGTTTCGATACAGGTCTCCTTAATATGAAATATCCTCCTATAAAGGAAAGGGAAGGTTTACCATGTTCCAAATGACACATCGACTATTCAGCACCCAGACGTTTGAGAATATGTCCTACATATTATCGCAGCGGCTGTTGCAGGGCGGCATCAGTGCAGATCCTTCGAAAGGAGTGATCTCCAGTGCCGATATCGGATAAACCACATTCGCGTTACATGCCTGGTCTGGATGGGCTAAGAGCCCTCGCCTTGATCGGGGTTATGGGATACCACTGGAATTTTGGTTTTGCAGGCGGTGGTTTTCTCGGGGTCAGCTTATTCTTTGTACTATCCGGATATCTCATAACCGATATTCTGGCATCCCAATGGCATCATCAACGGCGGATCGACCTGAAGGATTTCTGGATACGAAGGTTCCGGCGCCTTCTGCTACCATGCTGCTCATGCTATTCATCCTGGTCGTATGGGTTACACTGTTCGACCGATCCCGGCTGCTCACTCTTCGGGGCGAAGTACTGGGAGCCGTTACGTACATAAGCAACTGGCAGTTTATTTATCAGCAGCAATCCTATTTCGAATCATTTGGCCCGCCGTCTCCACTAGGGCATTTCTGGTCGCTGGCCGTGGAAGAGCAGTTCTACTTGCTGTGGCCGCTCATCATGCTGGCGGGACTCAAGCTGTTCCCCGCAGAGGACAGCTGTTCAGCTTTATCGCCGCCGGAGCAGCAGCCTCGGCTCTGGTCATGGCGCTCATCTACCAACCGGGAGAGGATCCCAGCCGGGTCTACTATGGAACGGATACCCGGGCGTTCGGTCTGCTGATCGGAGCAGGGCTGGCCATCGTATGGCCCAGCTGGAAGTTATCCCTTCAAGTATCCACTGCCGTCCGGCGCAGACTTAACCTGACAGGTGCTGCAGCATTGCTCATCATCCTCTTCATGATGTGGAAGGTGGACCTACGATCCGTTCCTGTATCGCGGAGGCATGTTCCTCTTCTCTATGGCTGCTGCCGTACTCGTTGCGGTACTCGCCCATCCCGCGGCATCAATCAGTCGCTTGTTAAGCTGGAAACCGCTGTTATGGGTAGGCGTACGTTCCTATGGCATCTATTTGTGGCATTACCCTGTGATGATACTCACCTCGCCTGCTTCCGGTTCAGGAGATCTGAGCCTGCCACAGGTTGTATTGCAGATTACGGCAAGTGTCATACTGGCAGCACTATCCTGGAAGTATGTAGAAGAGCCGATACGACACGGCGGTTTGAAGAAGTTATGGCTTAAGGTCCGTTCCGTTCGCCGCCGTCCGGCTTCGATATCGTTAAGAGGCTGGATCGTGTCGCTAAGCTCGCTTATCTTAATTGGCATTTTCTGTACTAAGCATGATGAGCAGCGTATCCGATGCAAGAACAGTTGGCGATATCGCCGCAATGCTGAACATCGAGAACCCGGTTCTGGAAGAACCCGAGCCGTCTCAAACAGAGGAGCCCTCCCCAGACGTTCCTCCGCAAGGACAGCAGCGAAATCCGGTAGGAACGAGTGGAAACATTACTCCGCCTGCGGACGTGTCTTCGATGCAGCCTGAAGCGACGAGGGAGCCAAGCTCCGGGGATGACACGAAGAAGGATTCCCTCCCGGATACAGAAGCCGTTCCAGGGAATAACGATTCAATCGTGAATGAAGATTCGGGCAATGCACTTCCAGCCGGAGACGGCACCGCGAGCCATCAGACAAACAAAGTGGATGGGAGCTCAGAGACAACGGATTCCGGCAACAATGATAAGACTGGTAAGGAAATAAAGTCTGAAAATCCTCCTCAATCCAAGGATTCTTCAGGCGGTTCTGCTTATGGCAAGGATCCTAACCATGCCAAGTTTATGAATAAGGATCCGCAAGCTCGGCCATCGTCTAAATCAACAATCACGGCCATCGGAGATTCGGTCATGCTCGGTGTCTCCCCTTATCTGGAGAAATCACTGCCCGGCATTCATATCGATGCGGTGATTGGACGCCAAATGCGCCAGGCTGATGATCTTGTCCCAGCATTGAAAGCTCAAAACCGTATCGATGGCGGCATCATCATTATCGGACTGGGAACCAACGGAGCTTTCTCGAAAAAAGACCTCGATTCGCTTCTGCGCCCGCTGGATTCCGCTAAGCAAATTGTACTTGTCAATACACGGGTTCCTCGTGATTGGGAACAGAACGTAAACGACATGCTGGCAAAAGCGGCTGCCGAGAACCCGAAGGTTACACTCGTGGATTGGTACTCGGCGAGCAAAGATCATCCTGAATATTTCCGATCCGACAGCGTTCACCTGGAACCGGAAGGTGCCGCTGCCTACACCTCGATGCTGCTTCAATCTATCAAGAAATAAGCATTATCCGATTCTTGCCATATTCCATTCTTACTAATGTCGACCTGCTCTCATAATTTTATGGGACAGGTCGACTTTTACTTATATACGTAATGGCAAGCAGCAATATGATATAATTCGATTACCTTATCTCATTATTCCCCATAGAAGGCGGTGTCCTGATATATGAACAATATCGTGACGATGAAATGGCTACTGGCCAGACTCTACGAATCGGATCTGGTCATCGTAGACTGCCGTTTTGCTCTTGGCAAGCCGGAAAGCGGCCAGGCCAGTTACGAGGAGTCGCATATCCCGCGTGCGGTTTATCTCGATCTGGAGAAGGACCTCTCCTCCCCCATTACGGAACATGGCGGACGCCATCCGCTGCCAGACTTGGATACATTGGCAAAGCGTCTTGGCCAATCCGGTATTCATCAAGGCAGCCGTGTCGTCATCTATGATGACCAGGGCGGGGCCATGGCCAGCCGTTTATGGTGGCTGCTGAAATATACGGGGCACGAACAAGCCTATGTAATGGCCGAAGGCTATTCAGCCTGGAAGAGCGCTTCTTATCCGGTTACGGATGAACAGCCGATTGTCATTCCCGTTACATACGAAATGAAGCTGCAGCCCCATAAACTCGTCAGCGTACATGACGTACGCGAGGCTTCTCAACAGGGTATCAGCATGCTTCTGGATTCCCGCGAGCCGCGCAGATATGCCGGATTGGAGGAGCCCTTGGATGCCAAGGCCGGACATATTCCGGGTGCAAAGAACTACTTCTGGAAGGGTGTTCTGGAGCCTTCCGGACATTGGAAGGCTCCAGGAGCACTTCGTGAGCACTTCTCGGACATTCCGCAAGATACCGAGATCATTGTATACTGCGGCTCCGGCGTAACTGCCTGCCCCAACGTGCTTGCTCTGGAGGAAGCCATTACGGCCATGTGAAGCTGTATGCAGGCAGCTGGAGCGACTGGATCAGTTACGAGGACAACCCGGTTGCGACGGGAGACGAGTAAAGTGCAAGAACCCGTTAGTCGGCGGGTTCTTTTTTATATGATCGCTCTTGTTAACTATCTTTCATGAATCTATGTATCGCTGAAACGACAACTCGTGCTAAAGTACTTTCAAAGAGAAACTATCGTAAAACACGGGCTTTGACTTAAAAAACGCCCTGCTTATCGCAGTGAATAACGGATTTTAGCAAACGGAGGACTCGATTGTGGCCAATATATTAGTCGTTGAAGATGAAAAATCGATAAACGATTTAATTACAATGAATTTAAAGCTGGTAGGACATCATTTCTGTAAATCTTACAACGGAACAGACGTCATTCAATTTCTTAAACAGGAGAAATTTGATCTGATTCTCCTAGACATAATGCTGCCTGGTATGGATGGTTTTGAACTAATGCAACATATACGAGCATATAACATACCGGTTATTTTTCTTACAGCAAAGGAATCCTTGTCCGACCGCATCACCGGATTTGAACTTGGAGCTGAGGATTATATCATCAAACCATTTGAAATTTTAGAGCTTCTTGCTCGCATAAATGTCGTGCTTCGCCGTGCGAAGCCATCCGATGACCTCTTTGTCTTAGGTGAAGCAGAAGTCAAATTGCTGGAACGGCAAGTATTAAAAGACGACCAACCTGTAGAACTGACTGCACGAGAATTCGATCTACTTGAGGTATTAATCCGTAATCGCAATATTGCGTTATCCAGAGAGAAACTGCTGGAACTTGTCTGGGGTTATGATTTCCTCGGTGAAACCCGCACGGTAGACGTCCATATTAGACAGCTGCGTAAAAAGCTAGGATGGGAAGAACGGATCGTCACTATCTTTAAGCTGGGTTATAGGCTGAATGCGGAGGTATAGAACCCATTGAAATTCTGGCTGAAGACACTACTCGTGGTATTAGTTCTTTTCGTTGTGGCACTTGATATCAGTGTTGTCATGATTATGAATAAAAGCTGGTCTCTTAATACAGAGCGAGAAATCCAAAGAGCCTCAAGTGAACAAGCGCTCATTGCAAATAACATCTATGAGAATTTAACGTCGATCATGTCACGAGGATCGAGTGTAGACGATGAAATCCTGCACAATGTTACCTATTCTTATGCCAAAAATTATTTACAACAGGGTGTTACCTTACAGCTCTGGAATCAAGAACAGCTATTATATCCAAAAGATATGAACCATCTAATAAAACCCGACATTCCATTCGAACAAATTGAAGAACAAGGAATTCATTATATACAATTCTCTCATAAACTTCCTCCCCTTATGATCATCTACTGCTTGTTTACACACGAGATATTGAGGAATTGTATGACAATCAGCGAGAGCTGAATCGTTTTTGTAACTATCAACTTTACGATCAGCCCTGCGCTTATGATTCTCCTGTTTCTATTCATCAGGCAGTTGACTAAACCACTTAGGTTATTATCGAAGACAACCAAACATATTGCCGAAGGCGATTACTCAGAACGGGTCCTGTTATACAACAAGGATGAGTTCGGCGAATTGTCGCAGAATTTCAACCGCATGGCTGAAGCGATAGAACAGCGTATGCATGAGTTGTCAGAAATGGCAGAAGAAAAACAACGAATCGTTGATAATCTTGCACACGAATTGCGAACACCACTTACAAGTATGCAAGGCTTCGCAGAATACTTGAGATCCGCTAACATTGGGGAAGAAGAACGCGGCACCGCCACCCACTATATATGGACCGAAACCATGCGATTAAAAAGTCTGGCCTTTAAGCTGCTAGACCTTTCGGTTGTCGGTCGTAAACCGCTGGAACTGCAACGAATCCCTGTTGAAGAGTTATTCAATTCTGTCCAACAGACTGAAATGAAAAACATGAGGGATTCTCGAATCAAGCTTATTGTCCATCGGGATATCGATTATGTATATGGGGACTTTGATTTACTCGCCACTTTCCTAGTAAACTGCCTTGAGAATTCAATTCATGCTTCCGTTGAAGGAGGCGAAATTAGGCTAATGGCTTATGAACTTGACGAAGAAGCCGTTCTGGAAGTACGCGATTTCGGTATTGGAATGACTGCACAGCAGGTGGCACGGGCTTTTGAACCCTTTTACCGAGCTGACAGTGCCCGTTCCAGAGAACATGGAGGGGCAGGGCTCGGCTTATCCTTGTGCCGTCAAATTGCCGAAGCACACGATGCTCGTCTATCACTGCAGTCTAAGCAGCATTCAGGAACGAGTGTCCATCTTATTTTACAACTCCATAACAACTCCAGTACGACTCCATAATAACGCTATATTAAAGTAAACCAAGACAAAAGCTTATTAAATGGAGGGTATAACAATGAAAAACAAGAAGAAATTATTTACGATGGCAGCAACAGTATTTGTTATTTCGGGGGACTTCTAGCATTAAATGCAGTCATGGTTCCAAGTGTCGTAAATCAAACAGTTGTAGCACAAAAGGCGTCCTTGCAACAGAACATATCAACCGTAAGCTCTGTTAGCAGCACGGTGCCTGTTATGAAAATTGAAGCCACAGCTCCTGTATCAACAGTTGAGAGCTATCTAGAGCAGACCATAACAGATGAAGAAATACAATTAATTAATAACTATTTCGATGAAAATAAAAAAGAAACCACCGAGCTAAGCAGAGAGCTTACAGAAGAGGAAAGTAACCGTCTTCTAAAGCTGGGCGATCAATATGTATATGATGGACTGCGACCAACGAGCCCACTACCCTTAGAGCCAGGACCTTATGATTTTTATCTCGATATGGACAAAGACATCTTCTTCTACCCCAAGAGACCTATGACAGATCAAGAGCTGCTGCAACATATCGACTGGTACTACCGGATCAACTATGTATTATCCAAACGAGTTGATCCCGAACAACAGGAAATCACCGACATCAAAGAGTCAGAAGCTGTCAAATTTGCAGCAGCAAGTGTAAAGAAAATATTTGACGTCGATGTTTCCAAACTGGAGGTTTCTGCCTCTTTGCATACCTTATATTCCGAACAACAGAAAACATGGAGTATTCTCTTTCAGCCTTATAAAGCAGATACTTTACGAGCCAATGGACAAGCCTATTTAACTTATATTGTCATCCTGGATTCAACAACAGGTACGGTGATAGATACAACGGTTACTGATTTATCATACAAAAGAACACCTATTAGTTCCTCAGCAAGTCTAAAAATAAGCAAGGATGCAAGCTGGGTGGTAGCAGCTAGGCAGATTGTGACTAAAAAGCTTGGCGAAACCCGAGCAATCAAGAGCGCAAAATATGTGAAGAATCCAGTTAACGATAAACGTGGAATGGTTAACATTCTAATTACATTGGAAGATGGCAGCACTTATGATGCAGAGCTTCGTTATCCTGAAAAACACTACGATGCCTGTTGTATAATCCTGCTCCCTCCATTACACCATAACCTCTCAAGTATTAGGCTGGTTCCTCATAGATTGAATTCAATACAACAAAAAGAGTGTGCAGAAATTGCACACTCTTTATCTATTTTTCCAGTAAGCCAACACGTCATATCATTTGCGAGCGTGCTCATCGTCGACGACGGAGAGAACCACATCAACTATCTATCCTGTTTGGAGAGCCAATCCGCCAATTCTTCTGTTTGAGCAAGAACGGCAAGCGGATCATAATACCAGGAGCGTTCCTCAGGCCAGACGTACATCTGTCCCTTATTGACTGCCGGGAGGCTGCCCCAGATCGGGTCTGCTTTATAATCCTCCATCGTACTGGAATTGGAGGTCATAATAATATAATCACCCGCATATTTGCTCACCATTTCAGCCGTTAACTCAGCCCACTGCTTCTCTAATATCTCCTCGGCCACCCCGCTCGGAGGTTTCCTTCCCAAAGCCTGATAGACAGCCTGACCGCCACGCCCAAAATTATCACCGTATACCCAGGTTGACTTCTCGCCGTCCTCCATAATACTGAAGGTGGCGTCAGTGGGAATTGCTGCATCGACTTTAGCCTTGGCGGCCGCAATGCGCTTAGTCATATTCCTCCAGCCAGGTTTTAGCTTCTTCTTCCTTACCAAACAGTTCGCCGAAATAAGTCAACTCTTCGTGGGCGTTTTTAAATCCCCGTACGGAATGACGATAGTAGGTGCAATTTTACTGAGCTGTTCATACGTTTTTTCAGCATTGCTTAGTGATGATGAGATCCGGATTCAATGCCACGATTTTCTCGACTGACGGCTTTCCGTAATCCCCAATATCCTCGATTCCTTCCAAAGATTCTTTAAAGTAGTAGTTCTTGATGGTTAATCCTGGCGCTCCGACCGGAATCACATCAAGCGCAATGAGACTTCCCAAGTATTCTTCAGCAACAATTCGCTGCGGATGCACCGGAACTTCAATGTCTCCATGGACAGTGGAGATCGTTTTCACTTTGGAATCTCCTCCGAATTCGTCTCAACCGCTTTCGACGGATCCGACGCTGCAGTCTGTACTGTCTCCGTGTTGCTATTGCCGTTACCCGTATCTGCTGCTCCACACGCACTGATCATAAGTGCCGTTATAAGGACCATGACAATCAATGTAAGCCTTCGTCTGCTCAAATAATCTGAAAAAAGCAATTTGAATCCCCTTATTTATCGATAACGATAATCATTCTCAAATAAACTTTACCCCTGTCCCTTCAAATGGCTATGCCTTATAATGATGTCCATTCATGCAAATTTGTGATTTCGTCTCAGCACCTTCATCAATTCGTGCAGCTGTGCTTCCGAAGAGATGGGATCATACCCGAAGAATAATTCCGGCTGATCAGCACATAGACTTGATTGCGCCGGAATGCATCCAAATTCATCCATTCCTCCGAACGAAACAATACATTGACACGTTCCTGACCAGATGGATCACTTGGGAGTGACGTGATAAAAATATGATCTGCTGCATAAGAAGCGATCTCTCCAATATCGACTTCGACAAACCCATCACGAAACAAACCCTCCTCTATCAGCCGTTCAGGTGGACGGAATCCGATATCATCATATAAAATCTGACTGCCTCTGCCGAAGCTGCCGCTAATGCAATAGGCCTTGTCCGAGCATATTTCCCAGACAACGGCGGTGCCCCGCTCACCAAGCACATGGTTCAGCTCACCATTCACACGATCGGCAAGTTCGTCATAACGGGACAGCCAATCCTCTGCTGCCGTTTGTTTGTTCATCGTGCAAGCAATGAAACGAAACTGTTCACGCCAGCTCATCGTCTTGAATGGCAGCTCCAGAACAGGGGCCAAAGAGAGCATCCTCTTATTCTCAGCCGCAGAATTGTAGCTAATAATCAAATCGGGACTGGATGAAGCCACTGCTTCATAGTATCCATCAGTGGCAAGCGTATAGGGATCGAAATAACGTCCTGTACTCAAGTTCCTGTTATATTGAGTCTGCAGCAGCCAGGAAGTATACACACCAAGCTCTGGAATAATGCCAAGTGCCAACAACGATGCGGTATGGTTAAGATTCAACGCCGTGATACGTTTAGTCTTGCGTTTGTATACCGTAGGCGATACGCCGACGGATTCTTTGAATTTACGGCTTAAGTACAAGCCCTCCTTATACCCTACCTCCTGCGCCAGAGCATTCAGATCCTGCGATCCGGTCAATAGTCGTTCCTGCGCTTTGCGAATTCGAAGCAGCGTCAGGTAAGCATTAAAGGTACGTCCGGTATGCTTGCGGAACATGCGTGAGAAATGCTCAGGACTGACACCCGACAGAGCAGTCATATGCTCACGTGTTACATCTTGATGGTAGTTCTTTTCTATATACTCAAGAGCTTGCTCCACCCAAGATTGTTTTGTTGATGAAGAAGCCCTGATTTCCATCTCCGCATGGATCTCCTGCAGCAGTTTAATAAACAGAAGCTGCATGTGAAAGGGCTCATCTGAGTTCTGGCCTCTCCACAAGCTCTCAAACTCTCCGGCCAATCGCAGAGTCTCGGGCGAGATGGCATGAAACGGCGCAGAGCAATCAAGACCATAAGATGTGCTGCCAGCTATAGATAAACAGGTATTCTATATAAATCCCCCGCAACGGGGTAACTCTGTTCGATTCCAGCCTTAAATCCGGAATGGTGCTGCCAGAGACAAATACACTTCCCCTGGAAACCGGGAATGAACGATCATCCTGGTGCAGCATACCTCCGTCCTGAATAATCAGTACTATGTAATCCGCCTCCTGACTGTCCCCGATGGTGCTTAGAATCCCTTTCTCCAATCCGATTAAACGAATGGGGATATGAAAAGAGTACATGGAAAAGGTGGCCTTTGGAGTTAACATAGAATCCCCCTTGATTATGATAATCATTATCAATTAAGTATAACAGATGCGCTGTCTCATCTGTTAGGATAAATCCATTCTCAGCAGCTATGCATTTTTATGAACTGACAAAGCAAAGTCCGTTCAAAAACCTTCAACTTATATGACGGCTTTCATCATCAACTACAGTCTAAAACGACCATAAGCCTGGTACTTGCATATATGTGCTACGCTTGAATTAAGAATCACTCATTCCACTAAAAAGGAAGTGTGTACACAATGATACTGAATCATCTTAATCTCACGGTAACTGATGTAACCGCAGCCAAGGAATTTCTGCAAACTTATTTCGGACTCAAAATCGGCGGTGAGCGCGGGCAGTCATTTGCAGCGTTGTTTGACGATGAAGGGATGGTGCTGACCTTAATGCGGGGGACCGAGGTGAACTATCCCAAGACTTTTCATATCGGCTTTATACAGGAAAGCGAAGAGAAGGTAAATGAAATCCATCAACGTCTGAGGGAGGATGGGTATGATGTCCCTCCTCCCCAAAGGGCCCACGGCTGGACTTTCTATGTCAAGGCTCCGGGAGGCTTTACAGTAGAAGTACTTGCATAACTATCATGCCGCATGAGGTAACGGCTGGGTTAGCTTCCTACCATAAGAAGCCTGCGCACTGCGCGCGGGCTTTATGGTATGTCGGCCTGTTACAGAACATGCAAAAAACCGTGCATGGCACGGTTCTTCTCATGAAGAAGTGTTCTTCTCTTGCTTCAAGAAGCAAGCTCTTACAAGTGAGAGCCTCCGCTTGCATCGATGCTCTGACCCGTGATCCAGCGGCTCTCCGAAGAAGCCAGAAATGCTGCGATATCTGCGATATCGCCAGGCTCTCCCCACCTTCCGAAGACCGAATAATCGGCGCCGAATTGAAACGAAGCAGGATCCTGAAGCATCGGGGCATTCATGTCCGTGTTAATGAATCCGGGTTGAATCGCATTGACCGTAATCCCACGGGAGCCAAGCTGGCTTGACAAGGAGAGCGTCAACGCATTGATGGCCCCCTTCGTCATGGTGTACGCCGGAATATTGGGCAAGGAAATCCGGGTTACTGCAGACGATAGATTAATAATGCGCCCCTCGTCCCGAAGGCGCGGAAGGGCTTGCTGAATCAGGAAGAACGGTGCCTTCACATTGACTCGCATGATATCGTCAAAGCTCTCTTCTCTTGTCTCCTCGATTGTTGCCATCAAACCGACTCCTGCGTTATTGACCAGAATATCGAAACGCGTATCATCGGTCCGTGCTCTCAACATCTCATCCAGCGTTTTGTACAGCTTGCTTACTCCATCCCTGTCGCCAAGATCTGCCCCAATCAGAAAAGCGTCGCCTCCGCCCTGTGTTATCTCCCGTACGACCTCTTCCGCCGTATCGCGGTTCTTGCCATAGTGAACAGCTACCAAGGCCCCTTCCTTTGCTAGACGCATGGCTACGGCGCGCCCAATTCCTCGACTGGAACCCGTAACCAGGGCTATCTTCCCATTCAATGCAGTCATGATCTCATCATCTCCTCTTCTTCTTTCACTTTCAGTTTTATCACAGGGTCCGTTTCGAAATGTTGCTCACCTATTCGGACACTATTCGGACATTCCTTTTCTGAAAATTAAAAATCATTTACATTCCATGTAATGCTCTTTATAATGAGAATATCAAAAGAGCTGCGCAACCTATGTTTGCATAAAGCGATTAAAGGATGATTTTTTCCTTTAATCGCTTTTTTGTGAGCTTGTTGAAAGTCATGGAGGTAGGTACGTATGAAAAAAGAGCATTTGATATGATCATGCTGCTCATCGGGGCATTTATTTTTGCGCTGGCCGTCAATTTATTTGTGATTCCCAACGATTTTGGCGAAGGCGGCGTTACCGGGGTATCCATCATTCTGTATTACGTGCTGCAATGGTCCCCGGCACTGGTCGGCATCGTTATTAACGGGATTTTACTCATTATCGGCTACAGGCTGCTGGATAGAAGAACAACGGTGTATACCATTATTGCGGTTGCCTTTAACTCCATCTTCCTGCATCTGACAGAGAACTGGCGTATCGCTTCGAATGAGTAGGTGATCAACGCCATCTTCGCCGGACTGTTTGCTTAAGCGTCGGAATCGGACTCATCGTCCGGGTGGGCGGCACAACGGCAGGCACAGTCATACTCGCACGTCTGGCCAACAAATATTGGGATTGGAATATCAGCTACGCCCTGCTGTTCTTCGACCTGATCGTGGCTGGACTGTCCGTCTTTGTTATCGGTATCGAGAAGGTGATGTTCACGGTGGTGATCCTCTATATCGGGACCAAAGCCATGGAGTTTATTATCGAGGGGCTGAATCCCAAAAAGCCGTTACCATCATCTCAACCCATCATGATCGCATCGCCATACGGGTGACGGAGATCATGGATCGCGGGGTAACCGTATTGCGGGGTTACGGATACTACACCGGTCAAACGAAAGATGTGCTCTACATCGTCATTAGCAAACAAGAAGTATCCATGCTCAAAAAATCGTGCGCGCAGAGGACAAAAATGCCTTTGTCACGATCCACGATGTACGCGATGTGTTTGGCGAGGGATTCATTGATATATCCAAATAAAACGCACTTATTCTTATTGTAATAACAAAATAGATCGAAACTCAGCACGCGGACTGGGTTCGATCTTTTTTGTGTACATGTTCGGCTATATTAAACAGCTTATATCGGAGACATATATCTTCCGTACTCCAATCCGAGATTCGTTATCGCATCATTCGACACGGACAGCAGAGGTACATTCTCTCCTTCCGCCCCGGCCTGCTTCGGATCTGCTGGCTGGATGACCAGAAGCGTCTCCGCCGGAAGATGGCTCCTTCAGATACTGTAATAATATTCCATGTATTCCATTACCCTAAACGTAAAACACACCCAAAAATTTAACTTCGCGACCTAGGTTTCGTTGTGTATTTCCATGACAAATTCAGCTTATTTTTTGCATTTTAACTACACGAAACACGGCGAAACTGCCAGCGAATTAACACCTAATGACAGGTTTATAGAAATATTTAATGAGTTCGTAAAAAACATTTTATTGGTAATGCGAGCCAAGATTCTATAAAATTCTTTTTAACTTAAAAATGCAGAGTGCAAACTTTTAATATTTTAGTACAAATTGTCCAAGACAGGCCCCTCTTTCTGCAGAACAGACGATTTTTCACGCAATACTACTTTAACGATTTGAAGGAGTGCATCGCAAAAGTGACTACGAATATTTCTGTATCCTCACCCCTTACTGCCGCGCAAGATTATGTGGAATCCATCTATAACCAGGTTGTAGCGCGAGATCCGCATGAGTCCGAATTTCACCAAGCCGTCCGGGAATTTGTGGATTCCTCGTCCCTGTGTTAGCCCAGCATCCGAAGTATCGTGAGCTTGGTATCTTGGAGCGCCTTGTCGAGCCGGAGCGTATGATCACCTTCCGCGTTCCTTGGATGGACGACCAAGGCAGAACTCAAGTGAACCGCGGGTTCCGCGTCCAGTTTAACAGCGCACTGGGTCCGTTCAAAGGCGGCATCCGGTTCCATCCGTCGGTTTATGCAAGCATTGTCAAATTCCTTGGTTTTGAGCAAATCTTTAAAAACTCGCTCACGGGCCAGCCGATCGGCGGCGGCAAGGGTGGTTCGGATTTCGATCCGAAAGGCAAGTCCGATCAGGAAGTGATGCGTTTTACCCAGAGCTTCATGACCGAGCTGTACCGCCATATCGGACCTGATTCCGATGTGCCTGCTGGGGATATCGGTGTCGGTGCTCGCGAGATCGGTTATATGTTCGGTCAATACAAGCGTATCCGTGGAGGACATGAAGCCGGAGTGCTGACAGGCAAAGGCGTCATATATGGCGGAAGCCTGGCTCGGACGGAAGCAATATTACGGCTGCGTTTACTTCGTACAGGAAATGCTGGCTGCGCAAGGCCTTGATTTCAAAGACCGCCGCGTCGTGGTTTCCGGCTCGGGCAACGTCTCCATTTACGCCATCGAGAAAGCGCAACAGCTCGGCGCGCATGTCATTGCTTGCAGTGATTCCAACGGATACCTGCATGATCCGGACGGAATCAACCTTGAAACCGTCAAGCTGCTGAAGGAGCGGGATCGCCTGCGGATCAGCGAATACGTCAAGATCCACCCACATGCCGAGTATACCGAAGGCTGCTCGGGAATCTGGAACCTTCCATGCGATATCGCACTTCCTTGTGCCACGCAGAATGAGCTCGACGCCGACGCTGCCAAAACACTCATCGCAAACGGAGTGAAGGCTATCGGCGAGGGAGCCAATATGCCTTCAACATTGGAGGCCATGGAGCTGTTCATTAGCAGCGGCGTGTTGTTTGGACTTAGCTAAAGCCGCCAATGCAGGCGGAGTTGCCGTATCCGCTCTGGAGATGAGCCAAAACAGCATGAGAATGTCATGGACCTTTGAAGAGGTGGATGCGAAGCTCCATCAGATTATGAAAAACATCTACAGCAGTGCCGTAGATGCTGCTGAAGAGTATGGTGTGGTAAGCAATCTTGTGGCTGGCGCCAACATCGCAGGTTTCATCAAAGTGGCCGATGCCATGATCGCCCAAGGTATCGTATAATATACAGAAAAAGAAGCCCTGCCGCATATGCGGCAGGGCTTCTTACAGCTTACAGCAGCTCGCTGCGGAGCTTTTCGGCTGATTTTGGCGACAGGTATCCGAGCGGGATATCAAATACCGTCTTGGCGCCTTGCTGTCCCTCTCTGCTCAAGCGAATGGCCGCTCTTGCATAAGACACGAGCACGCTCGCCGTAAATTCAGGGTTGCTGTCGAGTTTCAGCCCGAATTCAACAATTTGCTTGCTTCCGTTTCCGGTGATCCCGCTGCGGATGACAAATCCGCCGTGAGGCATCCCAGCATGCTCAGC
Organism: Phytophthora syringae; assembly: GCA_012656105.1. NCBI lineage: Eukaryota > Oomycota > Peronosporomycetes > Peronosporales > Peronosporaceae > Phytophthora > Phytophthora syringae. The sequence goes on from JAAKBD010000004.1 coordinate 331,893, forward strand.
CTCAAGCTCTTCTTGCGTAATAAAGGTAACGGTTGTATCGTAATCCGCAAAATAGTTAGGCATCGACACAATGGTTTGGCGGATTTGTTCTTGGTCCGCTCCTTCTTCCGCTACAACAAAGCAATCTCTCCGATGCTTCTCGCGAGTAGATAGCTCCGGCGTTTCTCCGGAACGGATCTGGTCAATAACCTCTTCTACCGGAACCGTGTATTGAACGCCCGCTTTCACCCCGGGTACTCGACGGATCGCATCCGAGTGGCCTTGGCTTACGCCCTTGCCCCAGAACGTGTAGTCTTTTCCTTCAGGCAGAATCGCTTCGGCGAGGAGACGGTTCATGGAGAACAGCCCCGGATCCCAGCCTGTCGAGATCACGCTCACATGACCTCCGCCCATCGCTGCTTTGTTAACTTCCTGGAAAAACTCAGGGATTTTCGCGTGTGTGTCAAAGCTGTCTACCGTATTGAACATACTGGCAAGCTGTGGAGTTTGCTCAGGCAAATCCGTAGCCGAACCGCCACAGAGGATCATGACATCAATCTTGCCGATATATTGCTCTGCCGCTGATATATGCTCGAAGCGTGCACCGGAATTTGCTTAGGCATTTGCTGCGGGTCTCTGCGCGTGAAGATAGCCACCAGCTCCAGATCCGGATTCTGTCCGATCGCTTTCTGTACCCCTTTACCCAAGTTACCATAACCTACGATTCCTACTTTAATAGATGCGTTCAATGTTTATCCTCCCTTTGCCAGACCATACTTCCATTGGCATGATGTTTATGTACTGCTTTAAAGTATAAGTATATAGACATCACAACAAATGTAAACTATTTTATGTTGAGAGGAAATCCTTTCTATCTGTTTCGTTCATATTTTATCCACAATAATCTTACCTGTCGTCTTGTGAAACGTTGCCCCGGTATTCTGACTTCGTTCTTGCTATTTCAACACGAAGGACCCATAATTTTGCAGCCATAAGAGGATTTATGAAAGCTTAAGAGAAGTAAATATTAAGATCACCCAGAAAAGGAGACATGTTATCATGCAAAAATAAAGCTGTTATCCATAACTCTTGCTTGTGCTTTATCGCTCTTTGCATCTTCTCTCGTTCCAGCACCAGCATCAGCAGATGCCAATGCCGCCTCCGCCAAGGAATGGATCCAAATATCCGCACGGACATCTTATTACGGTGAGACAGCCAATGGCCAGCCCCACGGGCGAGGCACTATCAAATGGGGTGAAGACAAACAGTATTCCGGCGATTTCGTAAACGGAAAACGCACGGGCACCGTAAATACATGAACCAATACCAAGCAGATGATGAAGAACATAAAGTGGTGTACAACGGCTCCTGGACGGACGATAAGATGGATGGCGAAGGCCTCCAGACGCACAAAGTCACGCTCCCCGACGGGACCGTCAGATGGAACCAGCTCCGGAAGGGGACATTCAAGGCAGGTGTATTCCAAAGCGGCTACGATGTCATTCATGCCGTAGCGGACCCGGATTACAGCTTCACTTACAAGAATGGCAAGGAATTGCTGACGATTATGGGAAGCAACCAAAACATGAAAAAGCCTGGGCAGCTGCCTCCATGTTCAGTGTCCAATACAAAAACGGCTCCGTCAACAAATCCTATTCGATCTTTCCGGCCAGCACGGCTGCAGAACAACGTCAAAATGATGCCGCGAAAAAATATTTAAAGAGCATACAAAACAAAATAAATCCTCATCTGTTGCAATTTGAGGCATTGTCCAAGCAGGTCCCGTTATAATAAACCGGATTCAAACAAACCCAAAAAGAACCCCCATCTTGCAAAAACAAGAGTCGGGGTTCTTTTGAATGTTTGGCGGGTTCTTTCATTGAACTCCGTCGATGTTATGAAGCAGGCCGATCGAGTACATAACGAAGCGTATAGTAATCCGGCTTCTCGATGACTACGTTATAGCCCAATAACTCGGCGGTTTGCAGAAGGGGAACCATGGTCTTCCCGCCCGAAACATAAGGAGCATGTCGAAGTGTAACCTCGCTTTTGGCCACTCCATTCTTCCTGTCCTCTTTGCTTCTGGACTCCCATGCCTGTGTTGAATCCACCTTCAGCTCGACTGCGGGACCTCGGCCTGATAATATCACGATCCCCGCATCATACGCAGCCGATATCCCCAGTGCTTCAACCGCTTCCTTCACAGGCACCATCAATTCCGTCTCGTCCGGCATCTTCCGGCTTGTAAAAGAGATGGGCTCCCCATTCCCGTCTATCAAGACCTCGACATTTCTGGCTTCCTTCCCCGTAATAAGCACGGTGTCGACCTGTCTGGATAGCCGTTCCGTGAATGCCTCAACATTATCCGGCGTCACCTTATAGCGGACATCCCCTTCACTGATTGCCCAAGTTATACGGGAGTTTATGTCCTGTGAATGATGCGACAGATCCTTGAATAACGAGAAATCGTAGGTCCAGTCCGCTTCAGCCTGGAAGTCATATACCTGCGTGTTGCGATAGCGGTTGAACTGCTTGAACATCCAGGTCTTCATTTCCAACTGGTTGCTGTAACGGGCCGGGTTTGAATCCTGCCAAAGCTTCTGCCGCAGAATACTATACGGCGGAGAATAAACGATAAATTCAACTTCGGGATATGCCTCGACCAAAGACAAGACATACGTGTTGAAATGATGCTGCACCTCTTCGAGCGGCTCTTCATTCACGCCAAAATAATGTTCCGTGTTTCTTGCGCGATCGTAGGCATTCATCACCTGATCACTTCCATAGGATGCTTCATCGTTCCAGTTATACAGATACTCGATATTTTGGGGTGTTCCACCCAGGAGCGACTTGGCCATCCCTCTTGCAAAGTTTTCATAAGCGGAGTAATTGAACCAATACTTATAATCGTTCCACCAGATGTCATCATAAAGGTAATCAGGAAAATTAGCATCTGTGCCCTCATCCGGATTCTTGAGTGCAAAATAGTCCAGTCCCCACAGGACTCTCTTCACCTTCCCAGTCTCAAGCGCCAGCGATGCAATCTTAAACTGCTCATCCGCTGTTGATCCTCGCATGGACAGCTTGAGAGCTTGACCTCCCAGAGCCTCCCCCACTTCAGACGGCAGGAAATTCTCCGTCATGGATGTACCCAGAATAATCGTATCATAGGGATAATTGCGGGCCAGACCAGGGTTCTGGTATCGCTGCTCATGCGTGAATACAGGAGAATACCAGGTTGCCTTGCGGTAGAACTGAAAAGGGTCCAGCACAAATGTCATACAACTGATCAGCAGCGCAGCTGCGATGGAAACGAGAGCAAACTGAATCAGCATCCTTTTTCCGGCTCCCCGAGAAGCTCGCGCAGGTTGGGGACCTGCCACGGCATGCCTCTTGGATGGCGCCGACTTCGCGGCTGTTGATGTGGATGGCATGTTCATTAGCCGCCCTTCCTAAAAATTAAAATACAAAAATTCGCTAATACGAGTAATGTACATCAAAGAGATCACAAACAGTACCGCACATACTACTGCCTGTCTGAAGTTCGGCCGGAAGGATACGGACAGCTCCGAGGAATTCCGACAGAAGAACACGATCGGGGCGATGAAGATCATGATCGCGACCTCTAACAAGGCAGTGTCCAAATTCAGATGAATACCCGATAGACCGCTCATTCCCTTCATCAGCCGCATGGCATCAGCCCAGCTTTCCGCTCGGAAGAAGACCCAGGTCACCGTTATAAAAACGAAGGTGATCGCCCAAGCGAGCACACGGGGCATCGTAATGCCCAGCTTCCCCATAACCGTTGAATGACCTGTCCGACACCGTGCAGGAGGCCCCAGAACAGAAACGTCCAGCCTGCGCCATGCCACAGTCCGCCGATCAGGAAGGTCAGCACCAGATTCCGCAGCATGATCGCTTCACCACGGCGGTTGCCTCCCAGCGGAATATAAATGTAGTCCCGTAAAAATCGGCTCAGTGTCATATGCCAGCGCCGCCAGAAGTCTTGAATATTCACCGCCTTATAAGGTGAGTTGAAATTCTGCGGCAGCCGGATATTGAACAGAAGCGCAGCACCGATAGCCATGTCGGTATAACCGCTGAAGTCAAAATAAAGCTGGAACGTATAAGATAGCGCAGCTACCCAGGAATCAACGAAGCCCGAAGCAGTATCAAAGCCTGTATTGGCATAAACCGCCAGCGTATCCGCGATGACTACCTTCTTAAACAAACCGATGCAGAATATAAAAATGCCGTTTGCGGCGTTCCCCAATCCCACAGCTTGCCCCGAACCCGATCAAACTGCGGCATCATCTCGCCATGATGCAGGATCGGACCCGCGATTAGATGCGGATAGAAAGTCACGAACAGCACATAATTGACCAGATTGTATTCACGAGCCTTCCCCTTGTACGCATCCACCAGATAGGCGATTTGGGTGAAGGTAAAAAGCTGATTCCGAGCGGCAGCACCAGATTGAGAAGGGCACTTCCCACCCTGTCGCTGCTCCAATATTAACGATGAAGAAATCAGCGTATTTATAATAGATTAACAGCAATACATTCCCTGATATGCTTAGGCGATTAATATGCCTTTTGCACCGCGCCGGGAAGCGGTTTGATCTAGGGAATGAGCTTGACGTGCCTGGAGCAGCCGTCCCACGGCATAATTGAAGGCAATGGAGCCGAGAAGAAGAGGTAAATAACTGATATTCCACCAGCTGTAGAAGAATAGCGAGGATAATGCCAGCCAGCATTTAGCGGCCAATCCGTAACGAAGTAGGTTCAGCATAAAATAAACAAGCACCGTAATCGGCAGAAACACAAAAATAAAAGGATAAGAATTAAACAACATGCCTGAACAGGCACCTCCGACTTCCTGACTTCACATTTCGCTTCGGTTTATGTCGTTTTTAGACGACGATTTCTCAATAGTATCATATATTTTACATCTGAGAAATAATTTTCTTGCAAGTGCTTTCTATGATTTATATCGAACATTTTCCATATAAACTGAAGTATAACTGAAGTATTTAACCCAAGAAATTTAGGAATCGGCAGGTGCCCCAAGCATTATCGGAGAACTTGATATAAGTCGAACTGATTACCGTATAAATCCTCAAAACCTACGCCTCTGCCACCTGGAACAGGCTTCGGTTCTCCGTGGAATACGACGCCTCTTGCTTTCAAATCCTGATAATCTTGGTCGATATCATTCGATGCAAACATGATAAGAACTTGATCGGCTGCTTGTTTACCTATAAGTTCCTCTCGTTCTGGCGTATCCGCTTCAGTTAACTCCAGAACCAACTCATTGTGCTTCTGGGGTGCAACGGTCAGGTAGCGCCAACCCGGTGCAAACTCCTCCTCTGCTACAACATGAAACCCCAGTTTCTCCGTATAGTAGGCTTTGGCTTCGTCAAGATCTCTCACGAAAATAGTAACTTGAATAGCAGACGTAATCATCGTTTTCTCCTCCTTTATCAAGGTGCAGTCCTGATTGGCTTCACCTCATCAATCACAATCCAGTTTAGCAAAAGGCCTCATGCTATCTTTCTTATGCATTGCTAGATTTAAGGAGTTACAGAGAGGACCTTTGAAAGCCTCCTAGTATATAAGCGATAGAATCTTCTAATGAATGCAGCACTACTGTGCTGTCCAGCCGCCATCCACAAGCAGCAAAGTACCTGTAACAAGATCGGACGCCGGTGAGGCCAAATAAATGACGGCTCCCGCCACGTCTCCAATGGTGCCGATCCTTCCTGCCGGAATACGCGCCAATACGCCATCTCGAAAATCCGGCGAGTCCAGACGCTCGGCCGTTCCAGGCGTATGAATGAATGTCGGGCCCACCGCATTGATATTTACACCGCGACTGGACCACTCCAGCGCCAGCACCTTCGTCAACTGATTCACGCCTCCCTTGGAGGCGCAATAAGCTGCACCTTCGGTAATGCCAACGACACTGACCTGTGAGCTGACGTTGATGATTTTGCCATAACCCTGCTCCAGCATGATGCGGTAAGCCTGACAGCAGAAAAATACGCCCTTCAAATTAACATCCATCATTTCATCCCAGTAGTCCTCTGTGATGTCTTCGGCCAGCATCCCCTCTCCCAAGCCAGCGTTATTGACCACGATATCCAGTCTGCCATAATCCTTGGCAACCTGAGCAAAAGCAGCACGGATCTGTTCCACGTTCCGGACGTCCAGTTCATAGGCCTTGGCCTGACCTCCCGCTTGGGATATGTCCTCAACTAATTGATCCAGCACCTCCTTGCTCCGTGCCATGACCGCCACCTTAGCCCCTGCCGCTGCAAGCGATTGGGCCAAACCATACCCGATTCCTTTGCTTGCGGTTACAATGGCGACCTTACCCTCAATACTGAAATTAGGCTGCATATGTTAAACCTCCATGATTTTTATTCGTATATGTAGTTACATTAAATCATGGCGGTAAGGCCGAGGCAATCTTTACCAGATCATTTGAAGTCCGGCAGGAGGCTGGAACCCTAGAACCGGAAAGGAAATTTACCGAAACGCAATGGAGGAGTCATGGCCTCTCGGCTAGAAATGATTTAAGAGCAGCATCGTTATCGAAGCATGAAGGAAGTATGAGGAAGGAGTTACGATATGAGTGAATGGTTATCCGAAGCACAACAGCAGGCGATTCTTCATGTCGGCTCATCGGCGAAACGAGCACAACAGCATGCCATAGACATCATAGAGCGCATTTTAGAACGTAACGGCTTAGGCGCTGTGACAATCCACTCGCTATTAACCTGTATCCGAAAGAATGCCCGAGTCACGTTGAATTTCCATCCTGACCGGGTACTGCCCACCACCAACCGCGCTGTAATAGAAAGCCTTCTGACAGAGGGCCGTTACCATAACCAGTTCATCACAAGCGTGACGAATGGAAGCCGTACCGCCTATCCGGGCGGTGAGCGTGACCGCTGGGAACAGCTTCTGTTTGGCGGAGCCTACCAAGAGCCTGGCGTTCATAAGGAGGAGCGGCCCAAATACGGGGCCCTTAATCTCATGAACTATGCGGACGGCGCCTCTCCCCGGTTTGGCTCTTGTTTTTGTATTGTCTCCGGCCATATTGAGCCGCTGCACGTTTACTTTCGGGGACAGTCATGCAGGACCTGAATTTACAGGTACCATAAAGCAATGGGATTCCGTTCTTGCAGCCCTTCTGCTTGAAGTCGAGTCCACGGGGTCAGCCCTGGGCACCCCCACATGAACATTCCATCTATGGTGGAGCAGCTTGTTCACCTGCCTTCATCCTATACCAGTCACTCCGGACCTGTTGGTCGCAGCCTGGATAATTATATTGAAGCGCAGATTCATGGCGTTATCGATTTGTCCAGCGATGTGGAAGCGCTTGTTGCCGATCCATCTTACCGGAATACCCGAACCAGGTCAGTTGTTTCAAGAATTGTGTGAACGATATAACCTTACCCTATCCTGGCATCCCGGGTTCTGCCTTGCTGTACAGGATGTACCCGATGACTTTCGGGGACCCGCCATGCCGCCGCTGGCCCAGAGGATCGACCAACAATTTGCGGATTCGCAAGGAGTGCTGGACGCCGCTGTTATCGGCAAAGCAGCAGCACAGCTGTATCATCAACCAGACCATTGGAGCGATTGGGGAACCTATGATGAAACCTTTCAGCATCTCAAACAGCTGTGGCACGTGCTCGTAAAGTATGGATATCCGAATCCGAATATTTCAAGCCGCTAGGCCGCATTCCTGCCCCAGTACAGTTGATCGGTTGATCGTTCACCTGGAAATAACCAGGCTAGCCGGATCCGTGCAGCAACGGCTAGGCTTATCGATCACAGCTTCTTTATATTGATTTTAGAAAGGATGATGACCGGATGGATTGGATTCAGCGAATGAATGAGGCCATAGGCTATATGGAAGCGCACCTGACCGAGGAGATTGATTACGCGGAAGCTGCACGGATTGCATGCTGCTCCGTGTACCATTTTCAGCGCATGTTCCCTTACATTACGGATGTTTCGCTATCCGAATACATACGGAGACGACGGCTGACCTTGGCTGCTTACGAGCTGCAGAACAGCGATATCAAAGTCATCAGCCTTGCACTCAAATATGGCTATGAATCGCCGGAGGCGTTCGCGCGCGCGTTCCAGAATATGCATGGCACAACGCCAACGGCGGCTCGCCAAGGTACGAAGCTGAAGGCCTATCCCCGCATCTTCTTTCAATTTTCCATGCGAGGAGCTGCAGAAATGAATTATAGAATTGAGGAAATGAAAGGTTTCTCCATTGTTGGCTTCCAGAAGCAAATTCGAACACAGCAAGCTTATGAAGACGTCCCCTCCTTTGGAAGGACGCCCATGCGGAAGGTATATTCGATAAGCTGTGGAACTATCGTCAGGATGACCATCCGATTCGGGGATACTAGGGGTTTGCGCGGACGGCGACTATGGGAAAAACGAAGATTTTGATTACATCATGTCCGTGGTCTCCCAGCACACGCCCCGGATCCGATGGTGCGGCGGCATGTTCCCGCAGCCACTTGGGCCGTCTTCGAAATGGAGGGCGACCCGAGCGGGATAGCGAATATGTGGAAGCGTCTATATACCGAATGGGTTCCATCCCATGCGTATGATCTCGCACCGATACCTGCTATTGAATGCTACCTTCCACCGGATGAGAACAAGAATGAGTTATGGATTCCTGTCATTAGAAAGGCTTAACCAGGGCTCTCCGTCTACCGACCCATAATGCAAAACCAATGAGCAGTATACCCATGCCGATTGGTTCAGCGGACATTCCAGGCATTCCGTCAACATCATGATCCAGCCGATAAAAGCCGCAAGCTCTGTGATATCACAAGCTTGCGGCTTTTATCGAAATATATGTCTTTAACCCTAACCGACCAGGTCGTGGATGTTACTTGTTCAGCAATCGCAGCAGCATAACCACAGCCTCTGCCCGGGTGGCCGGGGCATCCGGCTCGAACTTCCCGCCGCTCCGACCGCTAACCAGTCCTTCTGCATATGCGGCGGCGATATAACCTTTTGCCCAGGCTGGAAAACTCGCCAAGTCTGCAAACTTGGCAGGGTCACCTTGAAGCGGTTCTAAACCTAACGCTTTGGCCAGCATGACAGTTAACTCCGCTCTTGTGATCACACCTGCAGGCTGGAATCGCCCATCCTGATATCCCTGAATCATCCCGGCCTCTACTGCAAGCCCTACCGCTTCCCTTGACCATTCCGGGATGTCGGATTCGTCTTTAAATGGATATTGGCCTTCACCTTGCAGCCCCAGCGCTCTAACCAGCAAAACCGTGAATTCATCTCGTCTAATTAAGGAATCCGGTTTAAACGATCCGTTAGCATAACCCTTGACGATCCCTCGGCTTGCCAGTTCGTCAATCGCTGCCTGCGCCCAGTGTCCTTCCGTATCACGAAAAACTTCCGCAGCCTGAGGTGGCTCAGGTCTCATCGGCGGCTCAGGATTTGACACAGTGCGGACAATGGTTAGGGTATACGTATTCACCTTGCCGCTTTCAGCGCTTACCTTAATCTCTATGACATTCTCCCCAGGTTTTAATGTGATCCTTCCGTCTTTGTCCCAGGGTCCCGTAATGCTTGCTTTGTTATGGGCGGCAGTGAGATCGAATTGGATCTCTGATGCCTCGGTCTCGGCACGATACGCGAACACGTTCGGCGAGAAGTCGGGACTCAGCTTCAACGCATTCCCGGCTTCCCCAGCTCCAATAGAGAATGTATGAAGCAAGGCATTATCCGAAGGAATCGTGGGTGTAGACGGGATCGGGTTCATGGTCCCGGATCTGGATTGCCTCCCGGATTTGGAGCTGGAGGCACAGGGAGCTGAAGTGTCTTCGCTGTTGCCTCGAGCGGTGTGCTACCGTTTCCGGCAGGGTCATATGCCTTTACCCGAAACGTGTAGGACGTATTCGGGGATAAACCGTCCACCGTGTAGGAATACGTGCTGCTTACCGTTGCTAGCGTATCTGCGGTATCTACGCGGTATACCCGATATCCTGTAACCTCTTCATCATCCGAGGCTTGCGGCCAGGATAACCTCATCGAGGTAGTGCTGATGTCAGATATCGTCAGTTGTCCGAGATCAGGCCATACCGGAGCTTCCTGATCCGGATCAGGGCCTGAATTCGGATCTTCCAGCGTCTGAACCGTCGTCTGGAGCGGAACGCTCGCATTGCCAGCCCGATCATAGGCACGGACGCTAAGCGTATACGATGTGTCGGCCGCCAAACCGTTCATCTCGTAGGAATAGGTGGCACCCGTCACCGTTGCTGCTTAAGCGTGGCATCATTCCCATTAAAAATGCGATATTCGGCAACCTCGTCATTGTCCGTGGCTTCAGGCCAAGACAGCTTGAGGGAGTCGGTGGATATGTCGGATGCAAGCAGCTCCGCAGCCGCAGGCCATAACGGCCCTTCCGTGTCTGGCTGCGGGTCATCCTCTGTTATCGTGATAACCGCCTGGATTGGGCTGCCAACGACTGTACCTGGCACTGCAGCAATATTCAAATAAAACTCACGGTCATCTTCATGGATATCATCATTTAGAATTTCGATCTCAATCCATTTCTCAAGCTCTCCATCGGCAAAGAGAGCGTCCCTGAAGTTGGCTTATAATGCTTGTCAGCCTTAGCGCTTCCATCCGCAGTATGATAAGTGACAGCGACAGCACCGTGGCTGCCTCCTTCACGCATCACCTTCACCCGTACCTCGGCCCCGTCTTCCGAAACCGCGTAATCAGCCGCCTCCAGCCTTATCGTTCCCGGTTCGGGTTGCACAACAATAGCCTTGTAGATATACAGGGCTTGATTAGAAGATACAATAAGGTCCGGCGTTCCGTCCTCGGCATAGTCCCCGACAAGCGCCCGGTGCGTTCCATTTCCCTGAGCGACCAATTCCGTTTGCCACAGTAAAGTCAGTTGGCCTGACGCATACTCCTTGGAATACAAATCAACGCCTTTTCCCGTCGCAACGATTATTTCCGATTGGCCATCCCCGTTTACATCCTCTGCATATGCTTTTGAGGAACCGTGACCAGGGGCTGCTGCTGAAGATTGTACGTATTGTCCCCATGATTCATATAAAGAAGACACCTAACATGTCATTCAGCGCCATAATATCGATATGTCCGTCACCATCAATATCCCTGGATATGAGATCCACGGTATTGCCTAGTACCATATGAAAGATCTCGCTCCGCGTATAATCATTTCCCTTATACCGCTGCAGACCCAGCATCGGACTGGCCACAACCAAATCTACCGTGCCTATGGCTCCATTCGTGATGGTTGTCGCTCTATTGCCACCTGGTGTCAAAGTGATGGGGAGCATTGTAAAAGTTCTATCTGCGGCAACGTGAACAATGGTAACCTGATTGAAATTAATAATCATAATGTCTGTCTTACCATCCAAATCAAAGTCCGCAGCTACGATATCCTGAGAAGGCAGCAATGAAAGCAGCCTCGTATCACGAAAGGTACCGTCACCTTCCCCGTACCATAAAAACGTTCCGATTTGCGTTCCGATCAGTAAGTCCAAGTGATCGTCCTGATCGTAATCATCGATTTCTAGTGTATGCGGCACCCCCAGAACCTGAAGGCTTTGTGGGAGAGGATCAAATGTTCCATCCCCTGGCCATAGAATACATGGACACTCCCATCATCCGTTATGGCCGCAAAATCCAAATGACCGTCTTGGTTGAAATCACCCGATTTTAAATCTACCACCTTACCGCTAAGCTGGGCGATCTCGGATTTATTCTCATAGTCCGGTACAGCCGCATAGGCACTCGGCGGCAGCAGCAAAGACTGCATAGCAGTATCATCATGAATTTATAGCCGTTTGGAATACTCATAAAATTTCTCCTGAACATCGACTTCAACTTCTAACCTCCCATTCACTAAATAGACCTGCCTTTTTATTTGTGCGCTCCGAATTCATTGTAAGACAACACGTAGCACAAAAATCCCCCTGAAGGGGGATAGATGAGGGTGATAAAATGATGAATCGTATCAAGTTCAGGGTCTATTCGTTTTCTTGGGATCGCTCAGCCTCTCGGCCTGCGCAATCGCCTCACTGAGATTGGCTGCATTCAGTTTGCTATAGATCCGTTTCCTGTGCGTCTTCACCGTTTCGTAGGTAACATTCAGTTTCTCCGCAATTTCCCTTCCGCTCAGATGGTCCAGCAATCCCTGAAAAACATCCATCTCCCTTGACGTGAGCAGAGCCTCCAGCGGGGAATTCACCGATTCGGCCATTCCGTCCACTGAGGCAAGAATCGATCTGATAAAAGAAAGGGATGCGGAATCCTTCCCCCGATATCGCCCCTGCTGCTTCGCGCGGATCAGTTCGTGCAGGAGCTCTATAACCGGAGCTCCTTCATCGAGAAAAATCCGGGTAAAATCATTGGCCTCCGATACCTGCAGCGCCTCTTCAAGCTGGATCAGCGCCTTCCGATGCTCCTCCCTGGACTGTAACATGACGGCCGTAATGCATAATATTTCAGCAGCATCGATCGGTCTCATCTCACTCTCCGCAAGGTACAGCAGCCGATCCAACAGCTCTTCGGCTTCATCCCATCTGCCCTGCAGAACAAGAACGCGGGCAAACAGCTGATAATCAAATAATTCGAAGACAGACACCCTGTCCCGGCTCGATAATTGGCACTGTTCGCCCCAAGCCAGTGCAGCCGCCGGATCGCCGTATTGCAATTGGAGACGTATGCCCTCCAGGTGTAAAATTTCCATCCCCGGGGAATATCCATCCACTTCATCCGCCGCTGCCCGCCTTCAAGCAGTTCCAGAGCTTCGAGCATATGACCCTCGGCGGCCTTGAGTTTCGCTTGCAGAATCCAGCTCGCCACAAGGTCATGCTCGGGTAGGTTTGGATTTTGTCCGATCCACGTCATCGCCTTGGAAACATAATCGGCTGCCGCCGATAGATCATTCCAGTAGTAGAGCACTTCCGCGTGATTAAGGAATAATTTTCCCAGAAAAATCGGATTCACGGCCTGGTACACCTCTGCCATCTGCATGGTGTACGGTGCTGCAATGGCCTTTGAGGCATGACCGCGGCCGATTTTATAAGTTTTTACCGTGATCGGCTGCAGCGGTTTCTCCGGTTGGCCGAACAACATTTTGATCCCATTCGGGGCATATCGCACAACCTGCTCGTATTCCTGCTTGGCGAGCTTCAGATCATTCCGCCCAAACACCATTAACGTCCCGCGCACATAGTGAAGCATTGCCAAATATTCATGGCGCAGCACCTCGCTCAATGCTCCAGAGAATTCGGCATACCAGGCATCCGCTTGATGCAGCAGCTCCTCTCCCTCCGTAATATCCCCCGACTCCTCGGCAATGAGCGAGTTGGCATAGGAGAAAAAGAGAACCGGGTGCTGAAGCAAAATATCGCTGGGAATCACGGATAACCATTTTTGCAGATTCGACCATTCCCAATCCACGACGCGGGAAGTCATCTCGCGCAGCAGCAACACGGCCTGCTCATAATATTGACCTTGCAAGTAATACTCAACGGCTTCCTCCGCAAGGCCTTGTTCACTGCACCAATCATACTGCCTTGTATAGCAATTTCTTATGAATATCCTTCTCCTGTTCCAGTCGTCTCTGCAAAAATTCCGAGAATAAATGATGAAATCGGAACCACTCTCCCTTATCATCCAGCGCCACTACGAATAGGTGGGAACGCTCTATCGATTCGACTAGCTCCCGGCTATCCTCAAACCCAGACACAGCCATACACAGGGATACATTCCACCGCTTCAGGATCGAGTTGGTTAGCAGAAACTGCTTCATCCGATCGTTCTGAACCGAGAACACCTCTTCGAACAAATATTGCTTCACCTCGCGGCTGTCCCCTGCAAAATGGCGGATAAACGGTTCTTTATTCTCCTGCCGCCGCATGGCAATAGATGCAAGTTTGAGGTAGGTAATCCAGCCCTCTGTTTTTCTGACGAGTGCGGAGGACAGCTCTTCGTTCAGCAATAGCTCGGTGCTCTGGAAGAACTGCGCACCCTCCTTCTCTGTAAACCGCATGTCCTCGGTATGGAGTCTGCTGGCGAGCTGTCTTGCTTCCATACGGGCTACAGAGAAACCAGGTTCTGTACGACTGATCAGGCAAACATGGATGCCCCTTGGCAAATGGTCGATAAAATACGAAAATGAAGCTGATAGTATTTCATTCTGAATCACATGGAAGTCGTCCAGCACGAGGATTAGCTCCTCGTTCAGCCTGCCTAGCGTATTCAAGCACACGATGAGCCCCTGCTCATAACCTTCCGTATGCAGCAGCGGCAGCACAGGTTTGACCTCTTCCCAGTAAGCGGGAAACACTTCTGCTATCGCGGCCGATATGTACCTCCAAAAGCGGGAGCCTTGATTATCCCCGGAATCCAGCGACACCCAGGCGGCCTGTTTCCCATGCTGCAGCAGCCACTCGCTGACAAGCGTCGTCTTTCCGAATCCCGCCGGAGCGCAGATCAGTGTCACATTGCCCGATATGGCATCCATCAGCCGTTCACTTAGACGCGGCCGGGGAATCAAGGTGGATACCGTTCTTGGAACGGTTAATTTCGAGTGCAACAGCGGCTCTTGTGCACCGAGTTCAGTCCCATTTATCATCATACGCCTCCGTATCACCTCGAATTTGACGCTGGGACTTAACCTGATGGCATGGCCCAGACGTGTTAATCCATCATTTCTGTACTATTCTACCATTCCATAATCTGAGCTATAAAGCTTCAATTTCGTCAATAGGTCAATCAAGTAGACAAAGTTCATCTGTCCAAGAAAAAACCGCTCACTATCAGAGCGGCTCCCGGATACTTGTTATTTCCCCGCCTGATCGGTTTGGACGGGAATCATAATGATAAATTCAGGGTTATCCGCATACGGATCCTGACTCATCGGATATTTTTCGAAGTGGGTTAAATGATCCGGATTATATTCCGTATAGCCTTGCTCGTGAATCCAGCTGTAAATATTATTATAGGATTGCTCTATGCTGTGCTGCCTGCTGTGCTCACAGGCTGCATAGGTAAGTGCAGGTACGGACAATGAAACCATTCCTGCCGGAATTTCCTCGATCCGTTCCACTTCGACGATCCCATAATGGATAAATCCTTCTCCATCAGGAAACGCATGATACGACAGCCCCAACAGCGTATCGGTATGTATCGCATAAGGGATCTCCGGCAGCCTCTCTTGCAGCATCCGATGAATCGCGCGAATCCCCCGGCATACCTCGGCAAACGTCCCTTCCCACTTCAGTCCAACTGCTTGGAAGGCTTCCTTGCTCATGATTTTTGCTTCGTTTCGTTGATTGATTGTCATGGGGATATGCTCCTTTTTCATATTTTTTAAATTCATTATATACTTGAACTATGTCAAAAACTGTCACAGTATAAAAAATAATCAAAGGAGCAGGGTCATGCCAAAAACCGAACGAATCCTTAAGGTCATGCAGCGGGTATATGAACGGCAAAACTTCACGGTAGGCGAGTTAGCTGAGGAATTCTCGGTTTCGTATCGGACAATGCTCCGCTACCTTCATGAGCTGTCCCATCTGGGTGTTCCCCTGTATGCCCATGAGGGAAAGAACGGTGGTTATTCGATCCTGAACACACGCCAGCAGCGAGCGCGCACGGAGCAAACGGGGAGTCCATTCAGCGGATTATCAAGCCGCAGACCCTGATTGTTGGCCTGGAAATGAAAATCCCTTTCACGGCTTATTATATGTCGCATGCCCTCAAACCCAAGCTGTGGCAAGAGCTTGAGCAGCGTAAGGCTGAAATTCCATATTTGCGGAGAACATCGAAACCCCAATATGTCGCCGCTGTATTAAACCTGCAGCAGATCTATCATTATGTGGCCGGGATGGAGGTAACAACGATCCGTGATATGCCAGAACGGATGGTGAGTCTAACCCTGCCAACGCAGGAGTATGCTATGTATACGCATGAAGGGCATTCCAACAGGGAGGATACTGATCAATCCTATGCTTATGTTCTCCAGCAGCTGAAACAACGCGGTCTTACGCCGAACCCGACACGCTACTGCCTGGAGCTGAGAGCCTCCGTTCATGCTTCTTTGGCTCAAATTTACGTTCCTCTAACCGTATAAAATAGGCTTACAGCCAGAATCAGTACTTCATTCAATGCTTGCCCACTTACACTGCGTTCAAGCGAACTAATCGACAGTGTATACGAGCAGCGGACTCCACAGGCCTTATTTTTGATATATCCGGCTATTTAGGAAGTTAACGGACTCAGGAGACGCTAAGTATAGGAATCCTTGCAAAAACGGATGTTTTTAAGCAGATAACGTCTCCTGAGTCCGCTTCTTGCTCCAAAACACGGTTTCATGCACAAATAGTGGCTATACGGTCCGCCGACTCCCGATCGATACAGAGGAGAAGCGAGACGTCAAAGCTCCTTCCGAAGTTAAAACAAGCCCCGGCTCACGTTGGCCGGGGCTCCATTATTAAATGGCTTTCGGATTGTCTACCACAGGGTTTACATCCGCATCATAATCCACGCCGTCGGTTTCAAAGCCGAACAGCTGGAAGAACTCGCGGCGATACCCTGCAAGGTCGGTCAATTCTTCGATGTTCTCGCTTGTAACCTTGCTCCATAATTCCGCAACTTCAGACTGCACATCCTCGCGAAGCTCCCAATCGTCAATCCGGATACGGCCCTTCTCATCCACGGGCGTTTCTTGTCCGTTATAGAGACGATCCGCGAAGAGACGGTAAATCTGCTCAATGCAGCCCTCGTGGAGTCCTTTTTCCTTCATAACTTTGTACAGCGCCGATACGTACAGCGGAACAACCGGGATCGCCGAGCTGGACTGGGTAACCAACGCTTTGCTGACCGTCACGTAAGCACGTCCGCCTCCATCTGCAAGCCTTTCGTTCAGCTTCAGCGCAGTTGCCTCCAGATGATCCTTGGCTTGTCCGATGGATCCATCCCGATAAATGGCCTTGGTGATCTCGGAACCGATGTAGGAGAACGCAATCGTTGTGACTTTTTCAGCCAGTACGCCGCCTTCAGCCAGCTCATTCATCCACAGCTCCCAATCATCGCCGCCCATCACCTCAACGGTGTTCTTCACTTCCTCTTCCGTAGCGGGCTCGATCGTAACCTCCGTTACTTCACCGGTATGGAAATTCACCGTTTTGTTGGTGTAGGCAGGTCCGATCGGCTTCAATACGGAATTGACCGCTTCGCGGTTTCAGGCAGGGTGCGGCGCGCCGAGGCAACACTGTACACCACAAGGTCAACTTGGCCCAGTTCCTTGCGGATAAGCTCAACCGTCTTGGCTTTTGTCTCTTGTGTATAAGCATCCCCTGTCACGCTGAACGATTTCAAGCCTGCCGCGTCTGCCGCCTTCTCAAATGCAGCTGAATTATACCAGCCCGCGGAAGCCGTCCGCTTCTCGGTGGCCTGGCTGGGACGGTAAACTCCCACGGTATTCGCCCGGGAGCCAAATGCCGCAGCAATTCTTGCCGACAAACCATACCCTGTCGAGGCGCCAATGACCAGCACATTACGCGGACCTTCGATTCCAGGCTGCTTCAATACATAATCGATCTGCTCCTGTACTTGTGCTTCGCATCCTACAGGATGGGATGTGGTACAAATAAATCCTCGGGTTCTAGGTTTAATAATCATATTTATATACCTCTCTTCCAGTATTCGTCGTCTGACACCATATGTATGGTCTTTTGAATTCCTTTCTATTTTAACTGTTTTTCATGGAGAGAGGAAATCTTTTGACTGAAGAACCAATAAAACCTCCCTTCTAAATAACGGAGGGCATCGCCTTCCATCCAATTAAAAGAGAGGTTCTTCTTGTCATCTATTCGGATTCGATTCTATAGCCGCCGCATTATTTAAATGAAGCGTAGCCTTGGTCAGCCATGACCACACTGCCTGTAATAGCGGCTGCTTCGTCTAGGGATACCAGGTAAACCGTATCTGCGACAACTTCAGGCTGGGTTAATTCCCCGCCCATAACTTTGGCTCGCATGGAATCCAGCAGCCCTGAATCTTTATAGCCCTGGATAATCGGTGTGTCTACGGCGCCAGGAGCAACAGCCACAACACGGATGCCATAAGGTGCAAGTTCAAGCGCGGCAGATTTACTCATCATGATGACCGCACCTTTTGTGGCATGATAGGCAAACGTACCCGGCGAAGCCAGGAATCCGAATACGGATGCCGTATTGATGATAACCCCTTTAATGCCAAGCTCCTTCATTTTTCTGCCTGCTGCGATAATGCCGTAAGCTACCCCGTGTTGATTCACGTTAATGGTACGGTGATAGAGATCCATGTTCTGCTCAAGGACTCCAGCTCCGCCAATGCCTGCATTGTTGTGCATGACATCAATACGGCCATATAACTCAACCGCTTTATCAACAAGCGCTTCAACGCTTTCCGGTTTGGAAACATCAACCTGTACAAAAGACGCTTCGCCGCCTTCTTGTTGGATCATATCCACCGTGTCTTGTCCGGCAGCCTCGTTAAAATCGGCAACAACAACACGGTCGCCCTTTCTAGCAAATTTAAGAGAAACCTGACGGCCGATGCCGCTCGCTCCACGTAATTACCGCTACGCGTTGTTCTGACATTATCAATGACCTCCTAGGGTAAAATAGCGTTATTATTTGAACATTGTGTGTCCATGTCCTTGTGTTCATTGTAACGCTGCGTTATATTTAAGTAAATTTAAACATAATTAATATTACTTAAATTTAAATTAAGGATGCGATCACATGAATCTGGAGCAATTGGAATATATCGTGGAAACCGCCAAGACAGGATCATTAACGAAGGCGGCCCAAAACTGCAATGTTACCCTGTCAGCCGTCAGTCAAGCGGTGTCCAGTCTGGAATCCGAGTTCGGATTCTCCTTGTTCACCCGCTCACGGCTTGGCGCCGTACCTACAGCCGAGGGCCAGCGAATCCTCCAGAAAGCCTATGCCATTTTGGAACAATTTCAGGATCTGAAATCAGAAGCGGAAGGATATTCCAACCTGCTGAGCGGATCTCTTCGGATTGCCACCGTACCCGTACCGTTAACACTATCCATTGATGCGATTATTCAGTTCAAAAGACTTTCCCCAGATCCAACTCGAAATCACGGAGAAAGCGACACTTGATATAATTGAGGATATCAAACACAACCAGGCCGATATCGGCTTGATTTTTGTCGATGACGCTATCATCCATCAGCACCGCGGACTGCATTTCGGCAAGCTGCTGGTAAGTAAATTCGTCGTGGGGTCAGCCGTCAATCCCCGCTTGCAATGAGGCAGTCCATTACGCCTGAGGAGCTGTGCAAATATCCGCTCGTCCTCTATAAGGATGATCAGCTCTTGAAGCTTATGGATCAGTTCCAGGAACAATACGGGCAAATGGATCTGCTCTTCTCAACCAACCAGACGAGGGTCATACAGAAGGTCGTCGAAGAGAATGTAGCGGTTACGGTGGGGGTTGATTTGTCCTTCTCCAGCTTCACTCCCATACCTTCGGGAAACATCGTCACGCTGGAGCTGGAGATGCCCCCGGCCATGCTGCTTCTTCATTCGGCTGGGTGCAGCCCGGAACCCACCATCTGTCAAAGCCAGCCTCGATCTTTCTGGACAAGCTGAAGCATCAGATAGGATGAACGCAGCCTTTGCTCCCAAATATAAAAGCCAACCGACAAGTAGGGTCGTGACCGTTATCCAGTCCCCTGCTTCCGGTTGGCTTTTTCAGAAAAATCTGTATTAACGTAATGACTCGCTAAGTGTCAAACTCACCGGACAATGGTCACTTCCCATCACATGGCAGTCAATCTCGGCATCCTTGAGCTTTTCGGACAAACGGGCAGACACCAGAAAATAGTCGATGCGCCAGCCGATATTCCGCTCTCTGACCTTCGCCATATATGACCACCAGCTGTATACATCTGTCCGGTCCGGATAGAAGAATCGGAAGGAATCGATGAATCCCGCTGCCAACAGATCGGTCATTTTGCCGCGTTCTTCCAGCGTGAAGCCGGAGTTGCCGTGATTGGATTTGGCATTTTTCAGGTCGATCTCCTGATGGGCCACATTCAAATCTCCGCATACGATGACGGGTTTGCGTTCATCAAGCTGAAGCAGATAATGGCGGAACCGCTCTTCCCATTCCAATCGATAAGGAAGCCTGCTCAGGTCCCGCTTGGCATTCGGTGTATACACGTTCACCAGATAGAAGCCCTCAAACTCCAGCGTGATCACTCTGCCCTCCGGTTCGTTGTCCTCCTCCAAGCCATATCGTACAGACAAAGGGGCAATTCTCGTAAATACCGCTGTTCCCGAGTAGCCTTTCTTCTCGGCATAGTTCCAATACTGCTGATATTCAGGCCCCAGATCCAGTTCAATTTGTCCGGCTTGCAGCTTCGTTTCTTGCACGCAAAATATATCGGCATCCGCCTGTTGAAAATAATCGTTAAAACCCTTTGTTACGCAGGCCCGCAGGCCGTTGACATTCCATGATACCAGCTTCATACTCATAAACCTCCATAATGATTCGTAAGCTACTAAATTCTATAATGGTAGCACGTGATAGGTTAACGGACAAGATTTCATGAATAAACCGCTGCCGAATCAGGAACAACATTAAATGACTAAAAGGAGGGATACACTTTGACAGGCAGAAACAGCAAACCGAAGAACGATGGTCCATCCAGCAATCCGGAGCGTCTGGATCAATATGGCGACAAGTTCGCTTCAGAGAACGAAGAGGAGTTTACATCGGCTGCAGAAGAGCATTGCAGGGACCAGGATTGACGGATGAACCTCTGCCGTTCCTTGGTCGGCATCAAAAACACACACCTGCTTTTCCTAGGGTGTGTGTTTTTGCATATCTTTGGGCTCTTATTCTGTCACACCGAAATGATTACCATCCGGATCGATCAGCGCGAAACCTTGGAATCCATCGAATTGCTCGATTTCCCCGACATCTGCTCCCTTCTTCTTCAGCTTCATAAAATGCGTTGGATATCTGTCGTATGAATGTTGAAATACTGTCCCACTCCATAATTATTTTTGGGAAACTTAGGCTGCGTCACTTCATCGGACCGAACGAGACAAACATCACCTTCTCGTCGTTCAGTTTCATAACGATTGCTTCCGGTTCGTCTCGATGTGTAATCTCAAATCCTAGCTTATCGATATACCAGTCCGTAGATCGCTTCAAATTACTTACCGGAACAAAGATGCCTACACAAGAATCGTTTTTCCATGTTTGTGTCCTCGGCTCCTTCCGTCATCGATAGAAATTCAGCGATTTCCCTCGCTCTGAAATCAAATACATCTGCAAGCAATATAACAACCATCGCTTAGTATCGGTGCAGCTTAGTTTGTAAATCGGATAGATCCAACTTATGTTCTGACATATTGGTTCCCACCTCGCTAACTAGTTCTATGGGAGCCGTTGTTTTCCTCTTTTACATTGTGCTACCCGGTTTGATTGCTAGGCCAAGCTGCCTCTAGTTGAATGCCGTTATTATCGATGAATATATAATTGCGGATGCTGCCCAGATTATAAATATCAGTCATAACAACACCGTGTAGACGGAGTTTATCCCGCAAAGCCAGTGCATTGTCCTCCGACGGCAGGGCGAACGCGATATGCTGGAGCGCCCCCGGTAAGAAACGGTATAAATCCTCAGATATCGGCTCCTTTGATAATCGCTTTAACGTCTCTGCGCTTTGGAATATTTGCGCCTCCTTGTATTCGAAAAAGTGTACCCCCACGTCTTCGTGTCTCCGGGCTTCACAAAACAATGTCTACCCCGGCCTTTAACGGCCGGAAATATTTCCCTGCCTGCATGCCAAGCAAGTTCACATAAAAATCAAGCGTGGCCTCTAAATCACGAGTAACCAAAGCGATGTGATGGATCCCCTGCCATTGCAACTCTTCATACGCAATATTCTCAGACGGACGACTCATGGCATATCCAGCTCCTTTTTGTTGGATTTATAGACGAATCGATAACGGAACAACAACATTAAAATGAATATGACGAGCCACTGGCCAGCCAGCAATGCTTCAAAAGTTTGGCCTACCTTCCACTCTGATAGAACCGCTCCCGCCATTAGCAAGGTCAAGCCCGCCGCTGCATAGGATGTTGTTCGAGGAATGACCAGCAGAATGGCGCCCACAACCTCAAGCACTCCCACCGCGATCCTTGACCATGCCGGATAACCTAATTCATGAAACATCTCAACCATTCGCCCCGTCCCCATCAACTTCTGAATGCCGTTCTGAGCAAAAACAAAGCGGTACCCCAAACGACAGTCCAGCCGATAACAATCAGCCATTTGTTCATTACGATTGCTCCTCTACAAGTAATTAGAATTCTAACTATTTTCTCAAAAAAGAGCACCTTCCTCACTCTTTTTCAAACAGACCGACCATTTTCACAAGCAGCTTCTTCAAAGTCTCAAATTCTTCCTCCGTCATCCCTTCCCTGACATGGTGGTCTACATCTGCCGCCAGATGCTGGGTCTCCTCCGCTAACCGCAAGCCTTCATCCGTTAGAAATATCCGTTTATAGCGCCCATCCTCCGGATGATCTTTGCGGATAACCAGTCCTTTGGCGGCCAAACCGTTGATCAGGCTGGTCACACTAGGTCGTTCAATCATCAGAACCAGCTCCAGCTCGGAAGAGGTAATACCCGGAAAATGGCGGATTGCCCCAAGTGCGCTCCACTGCGTATGGGTAAGCCCTGTCGCTTTCAACTCTTTCTCCATTTCACGCCGAAGCGTAATATAACTGTTTTTGACCAAACGGCCGATCGGCCCTTGATCCCACTTCCATTCATGTTGCTGTGTTTCGAGCTTCATTACGGCATCGCCTCGATCTTATAGTTAGAATTCTAATTATTATATTACGCAATTTCCCCTTCCGATGTCAACTTGATGGCCCCTCCGAGATTTCGGTTGGGTTGGTCGTCTCCTGCTTCGGAGCGCCCTACTTTATCTATTTGCTGATCAAGGATGAAGTTGTACGGGTATAACAAAAGAACGGCCATTACCTCCCGGTATTACAGGAGGAAATCACCGTTCTTTTGTGTCATGCGCTAAAGCATGTACAAAGGCAGTACTGCGTTTAGTGAGCACTTACCAGGATCTTCACCTGGTTCTTCTCTTTGAGCAGGGCCTCAAAGCCCCGGTCAATCACCTCGTCCAGTTTGATCCGCTGGGTTACCAGCTTATCCGCAGGGAAGAAGCCTTTTTCCATCAGGCTAATGACAGCCGGGAATACGTCGCGATAACCGATGATTCCGGTAATATTACGCTCCTTCATCACGATGTCATTCGGCACGATGGGCGCGGAGGTTTCGAAGATGCTAACAATCATAATCTGTCCGCCGATCTTCGTGGAGTTGATCGCTTGGCTCAGAACAGGAGGGACACCCGTAACCTCGAATGCCACATCCACTCCACCACCGGTGCGGCGATGAAGCTCATCCACCACAGCGCGGGCTTTCGGATCCAACACAATGGCACCCAACTCCTCGGCTTTCTGTTTCCGCTCCGGGGACAGCTCCACCGCGTAGATTTCAGAAGCGCCTGCTGCCTTCAATGCTTCGATCACAAGCAGACCGATAGGCCCGGCTCCGAAGACCACAGCTCGATCCCCGGCTTTCAGCTGACTTTGGCGCACGGCATACAGCGCGACCGCCGCAGGTTCTACCAAGGCTCCCTGTTCATAAGAGACACCATCTGGAATTTTATGAACCATATGCTCATCGGCGGCCACATATTCGGAGAATCCGCCGCCACCGCTTCAAGCCCAAGAAAGCCCATTTCTTCGCATAGATTATATTTCCCTTGTCGGCAAGCGTCGCATGTTCCGCATGAAAATACAGGCTCAACGACCACTCGGTCACCAGCCTTGAATTTCGTAACGCCTTCGCCTACCTCTACCACCTGGCCGGAAAATTCATGGCCCATAACGACGGGAGCCTGTTCTCCTGTAAGCGTATGAGGTGTATTCTCAGGTATAAATATAGGCCCAGCCACGTATTCATGGAGATCACTGCCACAAATGCCGCACCATTCAACCTTGATTTTCACTTTTCCATTCGTTGCTTGAGGCTCCGCTATCGTCTCCAAACGCAGATCCTTCACGCCATGCCAGCGCAATGCTTGCATTGTCTTCATCTCCTTATGAGTTCGAAAAATAAGAATGAAATAGGAAACGTTTCCGAAATCAAATATGTCACAGTTTTGACATTCTGTCAAACCCCGCAGCCCCAAATGTATGAAAAGTCATGGACAACTTCCGATTGTGCTTACTCTTTATTTTTCAAGGCGATAAAGCTAACTGTTCTGATGAAACAATCTCGATATTCTTCGTCTTACATGAGTACCATGATTTAAGTACATTCTTAATGTTATAATATAGATATGGCTCGATTTATTCTCCAAATTGCATTCAGAACAGGAAACGTTTCCGATATAGAGAGGACTTTTTCGAATATGGTGAACCCCAAAAAGTGACAATTGAAGATGTCGCTAAAAAAGCGGGCGTCGGTATTGCCACTGTGTCCAGAGCGATCAACAACAGCAAGGGAATCAGTCCCGCAACAAAAGCACGGATCCTGCAAGTGATCGAGGAAATCGGATTTAGTCCGGATACATCAGCTCAAAGCCTGAAGGTTCGCCAGACGAATCAAATTGCCTTGGCCGTGCCGGACATCCGGAATGCCATTATCCCGGAAATCGCCTGGTCGGTCGAACAGACCGCCAAGCAGCATGGATATCGTGTCGTTCAGATCAATACAGCTGGCAACGCCCGCAACGAGCTTGAAATTGTGAGGGATATCAAGAAGCTGCACGTGGATGGTCTGATTATTATGCCGCTGGCCTATCCCAAAACACTGGGCGAGCAAATCAATAAATCCAGCCTGCCCGTCTCCATCATTAATTACGGAAAGCAGTTAGGCGAGGAGTATAAGGCCGATATTGTCGGACTTGCCCGCCAGGAGGGCAGACTTGTCATGGAGCATCTGCTGAAAATCGGACGAACCCGAATCGCCTATGCCGGAGCCCCCAAAGATAAAATCGAAGAGCGGTATTGGGCATATGAGCAGTCGCTGAAGCAGGTCGATCCGTCCCTCGTTTATTTCGGGGAGGATTTCTCATTTGAAACGGGGTTCGTGCAGCAGACTATTTTTATGGACTGAAGCATATGCCGGACGCCATCTATGCGGTTAACGACATGGTCGCCATCGGCATTGTCAATCGCTTTAAGGAGCTGCATGTACGGATTCCCGAAGATGTGGCGGTCGTAGGCATCGATAACAATGCTTGGACAACCGTTACCAATCCGCAGATCAGTTCGGTTTCCATCATGGGGGACGAAGTTGCGCGTCTGGCTACGGAACTGCTCCTCAAGCGCCTTCGCGAGCAAAAGTCCGGCCAATACGAGCGTGTGCAATTCGAACCGCGGCTCATCGTGAGGGAATCCAGCATTTCCGTCATTCGAAACGCGACAACCGACTAGGGTTGCCGGACAATAAACAAAGCCTGGATGCGAAGTTCCAGGCTCTTTTCTTGCGAATATTTACTTCGGAGTCACATTAAGAATCCACAATTTACTGCGCACTCGCCTTCTATACCTTGAAAAACTGCGGCAAATACAAACGGTTCCGCTCCAGCATTTCATTCAGCATCCATTCCGCTTCACTTACGGAATCGATAAGGGGATGACTGCTTAGCGCGAGCAGCGCCTTCTCCCTGCTTCCCGTTACCGCCGCTTCAATGGCCAGGCTTTCGTAGGTCTTCACCGCTTGAATCAGGCCGACGGCTCCAGCGGGCACTCGCTTGATCGGAACCGGAACCGCACCATTCTTCGTGACAACGCAGTTTACTTCAATACTGGCATCCGCAGGCAAAAATTCCAGCGTATCGCCGTTCATAACGTTCAGCGTCTGAATTTCGCCGCTGTCCGTATGAATAGCCTTCATCAAATTGACAGCGGCCTCAGAGTAGTAAGCACCGCCGCGCTGCTCCAGCTGCTTCGGCTTCTCCGCAAGCTCCGGACGCTTGTAAATCTCGAACAGCTCATCCTCAAGACGCTTGACCGTCTCGGCTCTTGTCTCCCCTCTGGCCGCGGCAGCCTGCTGCTCCCCGAGCATCTCACGGTGGAGATAATAATATTTCAGATAATAGGACGGAATCGCGCCGATTGCCCGAATGAGTGTATCATTCCAGGCAAGCTGCGGTACATTGCTCGCTGAATAGCTTCCTCCTGCCTCCAACAGCTCCTCCAGCTTCGACTCTCCATCAATCTCGATCCGGCTGATCCAGTGCAGATGATTTAATCCGGCAAACTCACAGTAGATGCGTTCGGCAGGCACCTGATACAGTCCAGACAGCCATTTGTAAGCGGCGATCGGGGAATTGCATAATCCGATGGAGCGGATGCTCGAATGCTTCATGATTGCTTCCGTAACCATAACGGATTCGTAAAATTAAGCAGCCAAGCGTCTGGACACAATGCCTCCATGTCCCTGCATATATCCAGGAGCACCGGGATCGTACGCAGAGCCTTCATCATGCCGCGCTCCGGTCGTTTCCTGCCCGAGCATTCCGTATTTTAACGGGATTTTCTCATCCCAGCCTCTTGCCTCGAGCAGCCCTACACGCATCTGGGTCGACACGTAATGCGCATCCTTGAGCGCTTCCTTGCGATCCAGGGTTAAGGAAACGTTAATCGGCAGTCCGCTTCGCTCAACCATCCGCTGGGCCAGCCCGCCAACAATGGCGAGTTTATGATGACCCACCGGTATATCCACCAACACGATATCCGTCACCGGAAACGACTCGTAATGCTGAATGAAACCTTCGATCAGCTCAGGCGTATAGGACGAGCCTCCCCAATAACAGCCACTTTCAATCCAGTGCCCATTCCATATTCCTCCCCTTTACAGCAAGCTCGTGATGCAATCGCTCATACACGGCGGCGTCCGGTACGACGCCGTTCTCATCCATTGCGAGCAGAACGGCACCCGCAGCGGGCTCAAGGGTCAATATGCGCAATCGGCTCTTCGGTGCGGCTGCACTCACCTGGGCCTCGATATACGGAACGACATAATCCCCTTCGCCGCGGGTCAGCACACTGCCTGCCAGCACAACGTCGAAGGCATCATGGCGCATGCCCAGCTTGTGAATAACTGCACTTGCGACCTTTCCCAGCTCCAGCCCTTGCCTCGCCAGTATCTTTCTGGCGGCTTCATCTCTTAAGCGCCGCCTGAAACAACAGCTTTGCCAGCGTGTGCGGCGCCCTTCTGCCCTCGTCCAAAAAGCGGTGGAACATCTCCTCCACGCTGCCGAAGCTAAGTTCATCCAGCGTGAGCGAAGTCAATGAAGTCGGCTTCTCCCGGCCTTCCCATGAACGAACGACTGTGCGAAACACCTCGACGGCCAGATCACCGCCTCCGCCGAAATCGCCGAATGCATAACCGAATCCTCCAATCTGTATCTCCTCTCCCGCCGCATTCACACCATAACCGTTCGTCCCGCTTCCGCATATAAGAACGACCCCGTCCGTCTGTCTCGTGCCTCTCATCGCAATGACGGTATCGCATACGATCTGATGTTTCTTGAAACCCATGCCACTGATCATAGGCCGCAGGATGCGGAAATCTGCCTCGCGGTCGGCTCCTGCCAGCCCGAAGGAGGCACAGGTAATGCTCTCTCTTTCCAGCTCCGCCTGTGCGAGTGCTTCATCCACGGCTTGTCTTATACTTCGCTCCGCGAGGGCGGCGCCAAGCTGATGATTGCCGCAGCCGCTGATGCCCCTCCCTGCAATTCGTCCCGTTTCGTCCGCCACGACAGCCAGGGTCTTGCTTCCTCCGCCATCGACTCCCAAGTAATAGTTCAAGTATGATCTCTCCTATGCTGCCAGGCTGAGGAAGCCGTCCCGCCAAGCCTCCCGGCCGTCAACCTGGGATCCTTCAAATCAGGCGGCTTCCTGCCATGACGTTTATTTCGATACTGCCATCTTCTCTTTGTTCTCTTGCCATTTCGCTGTTTTGTACTTCAACAGCTTGTCGTAACCCGCCTTCTGTGCATCCGCCTCTGCCTTGTCCAGAAGCGAGAGCACTTCCTGATCAGAGGACGTTGAGCTAATCGCTTTTGCTCTGGCCTGCTCATATATTTCGAACACACGCTGTGCAATGATGCCTTCCTCCGAATCGCCTGCAGGATCAAGGTTGACGTATTCCGTTGTATTCATCTGCGTCTTCCAGGTAATCTCGGATTGCCAATACGTCTCAAAGTTCCGTTTCTCCGGCGGCAGCGTGGACTCGAATTTCATCTTGGAGTTGTCCACGTACACCGTGTTGCCGCTCCATTGGAAGTTGACAGTGGCATTCATCAGCTCATCGCGGCCTTTCGCATCGCTGGTGAATTTATCGGTGAAGAGCGGCATATCCTCTTCATCCGTTCCATCCCAGTACAGCCCTTCAGGCCCCCACATGATCGTACGCTGGCCTTCCGGACCTGTGAACCAGTCCAGGAACGCGAAGATCGCCTCCGGATCTTTGGCCGCTTTCGTAATGACGCTGACATTCCAGCCGAGCTGCTTGTAATCGCCCGGGTAAATTTTATTGCGATCCAGTTCCGCTTTGTGTACAGGCCATACCATAATGTAACCTGCATCCGGGTCCTGCGCTTTCAGCAGATTATTGCCCTTGGAGCCGAACTCCGTCGGGCTGGATGCCACATAAACCGCCACTTTGCCGTTCAGAATCTTCTGCTCAACCTGCTCCAGCTTCTGTGTGAAGGCGTCCTGTGTGACCAGCTTCTCACGGTACAGACGGCCCATATACTGCAGCAGCTCCCGATAGACCGGGTCCGTGAACAAGGATACGAGTTGATCCCCTTGCGGTACGGCAATCATGCTGTTGAACGTATAAGGACGATTCTCTGCGAATGCGGAAACCATGATGTCCACACCCGCGGCCGCTTGACCGACCTCCAGCGGCACAACATCCGGATATTTTGCCTTCACTTGCTTCAGATAAGCATACAGATCATCCGGCGTTTCCAGGCTTGGCGAGCCCAGCTCCTCGTAAATCTTCTTATTGACGAGATAATAAGCGTTGCCGTTGGGCTGCGTTGTATACCAGTTCGGGAACTGATACAGCTTCCCGTCCGGAGAACGAAGCAATTCGAGGGTGGACTCTCCGGCCCATTTTTTTAAGTTTGGATATTTATCCAAATAATCATCGAACGGCACCAGCATTCCCTCGGAACGTAGCTTCTCGACCTCCGCTCCCGGTTCCATCCAGATGACATCCGGCAATTCCCCGGACACAATCATGGTGCTGAGTTTGTTCTTGGCAACACCACCGGAGCTGACAGGCACGACGTTGACCTTTTTATTCTCCTGGATCCACTTCGTGGCAAGATCTGCACCCCAATCCGGCATCGTATACCAGTCATAATGGCCGTAGAACGAGAACTCGAGCGGCTTCTCCCCAGCACAAAGGCATCCCCGTGCTTGGTGTTTCATTGTTTTGCGAGCTTGGGCTATCACTCTTCGGGCTTGCGGTATTGCCACCTGAACCCGAGCATCCCATTAGAGCCATGACGATGACAAGTGTGACTGACAAGGCAGACAGAAGCTTCTTTTCCCCTTTTTCATTCCCAGTGCTCCCTTCACGATTCATCTATGGTCAAAGCTGTCGCTTTAAACCCTCCTGTTGGCTGGCTTGAACTACTCCTTCAAAGAACCGATCAATACGCCCTTAACAAAATACTTCTGAACGAACGGGTATACGCAGAGGATCGGAACGGTTGCCACCATCATGGTAGCCATGGACAACGACTTGGTGGTCACGGCCTTCATTGCGCTCATTCGGCCTTGCGCAGCAGCGTCCATATTCTGCATCTGCTCCATCATGATATTGGCATTGAGTATCTGCTGGAGCTTCGTCTGGATTGGCAGCAGATCCGCATTGGATATATAAATGCTGGGAGCGAACCAGTCATTCCAGTGGTATACAGCCGTAAACAGCGACAGCGTCGCAATGACCGGACCTGAGAGCGGCAGCACAATTCGGAAGAATACCCCCAGTTCGATGAACCGTCGATATGAGCCGACTCCTCGAGTCCGGGCGGGATGCCCTTAAAGAACGTCCGGAAGATGATCATATTCCATACGCTGATGATGCCGGGTATGACCATAACCCAGAACGAGTTCATCAGACCCAGCTCCCGAATGAGCAGGTAGTTCGGAATGAGACCGCCGCTGAAATACATAGTCACGATGCACGTTACCATATAGAAGCTGCGTCCCATTAATTCACGCTTCGAAATGCCGTAGGCAAATATGGCGGTTGCCACAATGGAGAGCAGGGTGCCCGTTACCGTGCGAAACACCGAGATGATGAACCCGTCAATCAGCCGCTCATCCTTAAACACCACACGATAATTCTCAAGCGTGAATTCGCGCGGCCAGAATGTAATCCCGCCCTGCATCGTATCGGTCCCCGAGTTAAACGAGATGACGGCGGCGTTCCAGAATGGATACAGCGCAATAAATGCAAGCAAAGCCAGCGAGCCGTAGACGATGCCAACGAACAACCGATCTCCGTTCGACAGCCTCATATGAATCTCTCCCCTTCTTCCCTACCATAGGCTGTTCCCCGATCGGCGGGCCCAGTAATTGGCCCCGGCCAGTAACACTACGCTGATGATGGCCTTGAACAGGCCTGCCGCGGTCGCGTAGGAGAATCGGCTGTTCTGAATACCAATCCGGTACACATACGTGTCCAGCACATCGCTGACATCCCGCAATACCGGATTGCCCGCCAGCAGCAAAATATCCTCAAAGCCTGCATTCAGGAAATTGCCAATGGCCAGAATCGAGAACACAACGATGATCGGCATAATGGACGGAATCGTAATGGAGAAGATCTGCTTCAATCGGCTTGCACCGTCAATCGAGGCTGCCTCATACAGTTGGGGATTGATGCCCGCGATAGCCGCTAAATACACGATGGATGAGAAACCGATCTCCTTCCACACGTTGGTCACGGTTAAGATGCTCCAGAAATATTTCGGCTCCGACAGAAAGTTAATCGGATCGTCGATCAGATTCAGACTCTGCAGCAGGATGTTCAGGCTGCCGTTATCCGTAGACAGGATGGAGATCGCAAAGCCCGATACGATGACCCACGACAGGAAGTGAGGCAGATAGCTGATGGTCTGGACGATTCTTTTGAAGGACCGTCTCCCGACTTCGTTCAGCATCAGCGCGAGCAGAATCGGCGCCGGAAACCCGATGCACAGCTTGAGCACACTAATAACGAGGGTATTCCGCATAATGGTCCAAAACTCCGGCGCTCCGAAAAACATGTCAAAATGCTTGAAGCCCACCCAGGGACTATTCAAAAATCCCTTGAACAAACTGTAATCCTGAAATGCCATGAGCACGCCATACATCGGAATATAACTGAAGACAAGAATGAACATCATAGCCGGAAGCACCATGAGCTGAATATCCCATTGCTTCAGGAAGCGGTGCAGGCGGCCCTTCTTCCTGTGCGGCTCTGCCTTGCGATGGATCTCGGCTTGCGGCATGGGCATCTCCCCTTTTAACTTTGTGTTAGATTTATTGACATAACTCTGAGATGCTTGCCACTTCATTGTATCGCCTGCACCAGGCTCATTTCTCTGCTAAAACGAGTAAAAACCAGCACTATATCACTGGTTTTTAGGAATTTTGCTTTTGTGAAGCCTTCGGCGTCATGCCGATGTGCTTTTGAACAGCCGATTAAAATTGGTCAGCGTGCGGAAGCCGCATTCCAGGGCAACATCCATTACTTTCATATGACCTGCCTCCAGCATCATGACGGCTTGCTCCAGCCGAATATGGATGAGGTACAGCAGCGGCGGCATGCCAACCGCGCGTTTGAATATTTCGCTGAACCTGGAAGGGCTGAGGTAGACGAGTGATGCCAGCTCCTCCAGTGTCCAGGGATGCGCGAAATTTTGTTCCATGACCATGATGACCTGGCGCATCTTCTCAAGCTGGCGCTCGCTGATGCTGGGCTCGCCTCCGTTGTCCCCCACCTGCTTAAGCATTCCCGGTTTACGGTAGCCAGAAACTGCAGCAGAAGCGCGTAAACAACCGTAGCATAGGAACGCTGCTCCCTCTCATGCTCCTCCTGGAGCTGAAACAGAAGTGCATGCAGCTTGTCCATGGCCGGATGGTCGCGGTGGATCAGATTCGTGTAATGCTTGCCCATCTCGCGGAACGGACTGAACAGCTCCGGGTCGAACCGGAGGTTATGGATAAACCAGGTCGAATCGAACGTAATGACCGTGATGACAAGATCCTGGGTCTCATAGGCGCAGTGAAGGTCATTGGAGTTGATAAGCAGCACGTCGCCCTGCTGAAACTCAAATTTCTGCCCGTTGATGATGTAGTAGCCCGTCCCGGCTTTAATATAATTAATCTCCAGAACATTATGCCAATGAAGCTTCTGATAGGGGCTCGTCACGCCAATCGTATCGACGACAAAAATCGGATAATTCTTAGCTAATTTTACTTTTTCTTTTGGAATCGCTTCTTCCCGCATGATAGACGGCATGCTAAACCCTCCGCAATCGTTTATTTATGTAAGCGCTGCACACATACATTGTTTGTCAAAGACTCTATCATCCACATTCCATAGTTGTAATAAAAAAGCTGTCCCGAATGTCATTCCTGACATGGAACAGCTTATTGACACCAAAAACTTCCGAGTTAGCTTTCATCGTCCCCCATCTGCGGAACGTTAGTTTGCCGGGGTGAATTTAATCCAATCGTAGTAAGCGCGTACCGGAGTGCCCGGGTAATTGAATTTCCCCGTCCATATTTCAGCTGGCCCCGCACCTGACCATAAGTTGACCATAATATGGCCCGGGCTTGTCGGCAGCGCACCGCGCGAGCCATTCTCCGTGTGTACCAATTGGCCGTCTACATACCACTTAATGGACGTTGGCGACCATTCGAACGCATAGTTATGAAAATCGAGGAGGCATCAAATCCCAGGTTGATAATGGTGCTATGCTGACCTACGCCATTCGTAAAATAATTGGTTTCCATCTTCGTGGTGTCTTTCCCCAGGATTTCAATGTCGATTTCGTCGTTGGACGTCTTAGGTCCCTGGTCCGGAATACGTGAAGAGGCTCGTGACGAGTCCCGTTCCCTTGGCTGCTT
This sequence comes from Phytophthora syringae, assembly GCA_012656105.1. NCBI lineage: Eukaryota > Oomycota > Peronosporomycetes > Peronosporales > Peronosporaceae > Phytophthora > Phytophthora syringae. The sequence goes on from JAAKBD010000004.1 coordinate 365,199, forward strand.
TCAGCCGCGCTTCGACCCGGCCATAGCCATACTTGACGTTTGTTGCGTACTCGGCGGAAGCATAATTTTTCCCTGAGCAGCTGGCAGGACAGCCTGCCTTGTCGAGTCGCAGAGCCATAATGCCATTCGAGAATTCCTGGTTAGCCGCTTTCCAGCCGACACCGAAATCCGGGCCATTTCCCCATCCATCGGAGGTATAGAACAGGTTAGGGTTCGTTCCATTCAGCGGTTCGTTAAAAGCCACATCTGCAGCCGACGCTTGAATAGGTAACAGCAATCCGCATAACAGGGTACCTGCCGTAAGCACGGCCGTCATGTTCCTTCTGAAATTCATTAGCATGTTCATGAACAACACCTCTTCCTTGGAATGTAATGAATAGAATACAAGTACGATGCTTCTATGCTTCCGGGAATCTTGAAGGAAAACAGGCCCCCTTTCGTTAAAATAGTTGATATGGGTATAACTTATTGGTTGTTCATCTTCATCCTACATGTAAATATTTAGTAAATCCTAGCCATTTCAATGATAATACTGCACTATTTAACGGTTATTCTCAGTCAGACATGCGAAAAAGGCTGCCACAGGTCTCTTGATCCCCCTGTCACAGCCTTATACAGCCACCTCAAGAAGCATATCTAGGTTGGCACCAGAACATATTGCTGCCGATAAGCCGTTGGTGACGTGTGATGGTATTTAGCGAACGCTCTCGAGAACGTATGCAGATTGGAGTATCCCAGCGAAAAAGCCGCCTCGGTGACGGATACATCCGTTTCGGTCAGCAGCGCCGCCGCCCGCTCCATCCGCAGCTTCATTAGATAATGACTTGGACTGATGCCGTGTACCCGGATGAATTCACAATAGAGATGCGTTCGGTGTACGCCCGCATGCTCGACAACATCCGTAACCGTAATGCCCTCCATGTAATGGGAATCCATATAATGCAGACTCTGCTCAAGCCAGTTCGATCTGGTCCCCTTTTTGGCCGGGGCGCCAGACAGCAGTTCAAACAGATGATACACCCATTTCTGGCGTGCAAACTCGCTGCCAAGCGTATCGTCATCCACACATTCGTAGATTTGATTTAACACCCCGGCAGCTCTGCCTTCATCGCGTTGCGAATAAAGGGCTTATGCGGATGCAGACCAATTCGGTTCAAAGCGCTGACGGCAAACTCTCCGTTGAGTGTGACCGAATGTGTACGGAGCGGAGATTCCGGATGATGATTCGATTCCCAGTAACTGTACCTGATATGAGGGAACAAACAAAAGGCGTCCCCTTCTGACAAGGTAACCTCCTCCTCCCCATAGACCAGTGAGACCTTTCCATTTAGAACAAAATGCAGCGAATAGTTCTCCGATACCTTGGGACCAACATAATAATGGGATTTGGCAATGCTCCGACCCGTGCGGAGGATCCATATTCCGCTCTTTCTCTCCATATCTGAAGGAATGCAGTACTTCATGTCGACATACTCAAAGGCCATTTCCTTCACCTGATATCCCTCCCGTCACAAAAAATGTTTCCTATGATGCGGAGCCCTGGCAAGACTCCATGGCCTTCATCTATGGAAAAACAACAAAGAGGCACAGCGCCACCTGCCGTGCCTCCAGTGATCTGGTCGACAAACCTCGGTTTATGATCCCGAGTACCTGATCCAAAACGGCAGCCGAGGCCCTTTCATCGATCCGTCGTCCGAACGCCATGGTCCCGAGACTAACCTCCGACACTTTCACTCCCGTTCTGCCAAACGTCCTGTACTGCATAGTTACAGCCTCCTTGTATTGTCTGGTATACAAAAACAACCGGAGACACACCTTGGATCATGATGATCCAAGGATGCATCTCCGGTTGTCCGGTAGATGAAGAATTCCTTAATTATATTATTTCCGATATGTTAAGTAGGATTATAGCATCGTCTATTTTTGTCGTCAATTATTTTTCATGTTGGATTCTCGGCCAGATCAATCTGGGATGTCTCCTTACCGTCCGCTCCAAAGACAATTCCCGCAAACACCAGCGCTGCTGGAGAAGCGGTACAACACGCTCCATGAACGGCTAAGGTCCGCCTCAAACGCAAAGGAGCCATAATGTTGAATCCATCATAAGCTCCTCTGCCCCTCAACTCACTCATCCGATCTCTTTACAATGCTTCCTGCTGCTCGACCAGCTTCTCTACGTAATCGCTGACATACTCTGCATCCTGCAGACGAGATTGCACCTCCGTCTTCCACGTCTTAGCATCCCTTAATGAAGCAAGACTTTCCGTGCTGCCATACCATGTCTCTACTTTATCCCTGGAAATGCTGAAGACTTGGTCCTCGAATGCGAAAATCAGCTTCTCCAGATTATCAATCATCACAAAATTTGCAGTGGAGTTATACAGGAGAAACTCCTTCAGCTTCTCCTCCTTCAGAGCTCCAGCAACTGCTTGAAAACGCAGCTCTGCCATCTGTTCCTCCGGGTACAGCTGGAAGGTGCGCCCGATCTCGCGCAACGGAAGCGAAGCATTCAGATTTATGAAATTCCCTGCATTCCCCATATAGGGACTGGCAAAACTTAATGAATTACGAATATCATGCGTCATCGGATCATTCTGTTCTGCTTCGTACTGGATGGCCTGGGCATGCGCCCGAGGCTTGATATATCCTTCCAGCGCAATCATGCCCCCTATGCCAATAAGCAGCAATACAATGATCAGCATATTCTTTCTACTCATTGCTCATTCACCTCATGTTTAATCGTCAGCTTACAGGCTTTATGGATCAGCAGTGGAATGAAAATCGACGTTAATGGAATCGCATATTGCAGAACAGTAACGTAAAAAGAATACGGGCCGTCTATCCGCAATTCCCTTCCAAACCATACATCACTTCCGAATTGCATCGCAAAGGAATAAGCCGAAACCACGATGACAAAATCCCCCACAGTCCCCACGCTGCCTTGCTCCATTTGAACAGCTTGCCTGCGTTAATGACCGCCGTCTGCTTCTCATATACTTTCAAATTTCGTGACATGGAGAGATAAACCACCCCACTCAGCACAACAAGACAAAGCAGTAATCCATTCACCGCTATACCACTCGGCAGAATCCGGGCAGGGATGCTTGCAATCCAGGCCAGCAAGGAATAAATCAAGGCGCTCTGAACCAAATCGTAACGGTAGCGGTAGCTGTATATCTTCTGATTATCGTCAATTAAGAACTCAATATCCTCAATGTTGTCAATAGCCAGGCTGATAGCTGATTGATAATTCATACCATTCTCCATGTAATCTGTCACCCGTGCCTCTAAATTGCTGAGAACCTCATTCTTCAGCTCTACAACCTCTTTGGTTCTACGTTGATTCGCAAATAGGCGGTCGACAAAGATCTCAAGATCATGCCGGTTTGTCATTGCTGTCTCAGCTCCCTTCCGTTACCGATCAGAACATCGATTACTTCCCGTGCAGCCTTCCACTCTTCCTGATTTTGTGTTAAACGCTCCTGTCCATCCTGACTAAGATTGTAATATTTACGCCTTCCCCCTGGGTTTCTTCCCCCAATAGGAACGTATCAAGCCCTGCTTCTCCAGCCTTCTCAGACTGGAATACAAGGTGGGTTCCTTGAGCTCAAACTAGGTTCCCGCTTCGCAATAAGATTTCCTTGATGATCTGATAGCCGTAATTATCTCCGTCCAACAACACGCACAGAATAAATGTATCAATATTTCCTCGTATCAAATCACTGTTATGTAATGACTCCATCAAGCTCCTGAACCTCCCACTGGCGGAATAGGTATAGTATAACGCATATTACTATGCGTGTCAAAGTAATATTCCACACATGTATATAGACGGAATGAATGCTCTACAGATTGACGATTTACAAGCACCTGCTATATAATTCATGAAAGTTCTTCCTATTATAAATAGAATCCATTCCATGCTATATATGATATCGAAACACTTCTTTATCGTATCAGTATCTGCAGGAGGAGACGGTTGTGCTTCTTAAATACATTCGACGACTGAAATACTATATACTCCGAACCCTCCGCATGCAAAATAGCGATCATCGGATTGCCCTCGGCTTTGCCGTTGGCTTCTTTCCTTGCTGGTATCCAACTTTTGGCATTGATCTGCTGCTGGCCCCGCTGCTCGCTCGTCTGGTACGGGGTAATATCCCCTCGGCCTTCCTTGCAGCCACGGCCGGGTCCGTTCTATGGCCCATCCTGTTCTATTTAAACTACAGAGTCGGGGTCTTGGTGCATCTGTTCACCACATTTCCCAAAACATTTGAAATTGAAGATGCCCTTACGGTTCCGGTACCTGAAACGGATTATATTATCGAGACCGATCATTTTGGCAGATTAGGGCATATGGGTGTTAACTTCCTTGTAGGTGCCCTCATCAACAGCGTCCTGTCTACGTTGATCCTCTATATTCTGCTGCGCATCATGCTCTCGGTTTACCGCAAACCCCTGCTTCAGAAAATCAAGCAATCCATTCGAAAAGGTAAATCCAAAATTATAAGATGAACCCTTCATGTATAAGCGCCCGGAACTCCACTCCGGCGCTTTTTTATATAGAAATCCCCTTGTTTGTGCCTTGACCAAATCCAGCCCCCTTGACAAATTCTCTGGAAATTTCGGTATAAGTTGCTAAGAGTACGGCATTCTAAAGAGGATGAGCCTTCACTACTTACCAGCAAGGGAGGAAAGCACGGATGAAATCGAAAGTACAGGACGAACTCCTTCTTAACGTCAAGAACCGTCTTGAGAATTGCGAAGATGTCATCTATCAATCCTTACGCATCCATGGATCGACATGCACCATCATCTATATTGAATCGATTGTGGACATCAGCACCTTGCACGAACATATTGTTAAACCCCTTATCAAGGAAGCCGCGCAGGTACAGCATAATTTCGATAACTTCATTGACTGTATGGATCGCGGAGATACACTTTCGGTTCCGTTTGAGCGCTCAGCCTCGGCCGAGTACATTGCCAACATGATTGTAGAAGGCAGAGCCGTACTGATTGTCGAGAGGCTGACCGAGAGCTATTTGTTTGATATTGTTTTGTATCAGAAACGAGCGGTTTCGGAATCGCAGAACGAACTGGTGGTGAATGGCCCGCAGGAAGCTTTTATTGAAGATATCGGCACGAACTTATCGCTGCTGCGGCACAAAATCAAGCATACCGATTTAAAAACCATCCGTTATCAAATCGGCGATTACTCAAAGACAGCCGTATATATGGTATACGTGGACGGTTTATGCAAACCCGAAATCGTATCCCAGGTAGATCGTCAGTTGAAAAGCATATCCATTGACGGGACTTTCGGGATCAGCACCTTGTCGGAGCAGATGAAAGAAGGCGTAAAATCCCCTTCCCGCAGTTTCAATATACGGAACGACCGGATTCCGTAGCTGCCTCCCTGCTTGAAGGAAGAGTTGGCATCATGCAGGACGGGACACCCTCGGCACTCATCGTGCCCGTGACGCTGTTTTCGCTGCTGCAGTCGTCTGAGGACTACTACCACAGCTTCTTCTCTTCCAGCTGGATACGGATTATCCGGTTCATGTTCGCCGTTATATCATTGCTAATGCCCTCTCTGTATGTCGCGATCACGACGTTTCAGCCATCCATCATACCAACCGATCTGCTGATTACCATTGCGGCATCCCGTGAGAATATCCCATTCTCCGCGCTGGCCGAAGCGCTGATCATGGAACTGACGTTTGAAGCGCTGCGAGAAGCCGGAACACGGATTCCCAAGCCTGTTGGACAGACCATATCCATTATCGGCGCCATCGTCATTGGACAAGCTGCGGTTGAAGCAGGTATCGTATCCAATCCGATGGTCATCGTGGTATCGATAACGGGCATCGCTTCTTATATTATCCCGCACTTCGAGCTTGGGCTAGCATTTCGCTTGCTGCGCTTTCCGATACTGATTCTTGGGGAACCCTCGGCCTCATCGGTGTATTTGCCGCCGCCTTTCTCGTGTATGGACACATGGCTTCGCTGAAGTCGTTTAACACGCCGTATCTGCAGCCAGTGGCGCCACTCGTAATATCCGAATGGAAGGATACCTTCTTGCGGGCACCATCCATGCTGATGAAGAACAGGCCAAAGGCCTATGCATCATCCAACAATTTAAGGAGACGAAAGTGAGCATGCCTCTACTCAAATTGTTCAAAATTCTGCTTCCCCTCATTCTGCTGACAGGCTGCGGCTTCAGCCTGTCCAAGGTTGAAATCAATGAACAAACCTTCGTATTTGCCATGTACATCAATGAGGGCAAGCAAAAGGGAACCGTTGAGGTGACCATCAGCGCCCCCTGCCGAACCGTCTCACATCCGGTCGACAAGCGGGAGGACATGGCGGTGGAGATCCTTATGCCATGGTAACCAAAACGTCCACCACCGTGCAGGATACCCTGCATCTTATTCAACGGGATCTCTCCCGCCGGTTTGACTTCAGTCACACCAAAGTGGTTGTCGTTGGCAAAAGTTATGCCGAGGCGGGACTTGAGGATCTGATGGACTGGCTTCAGCGGGAACCAACAACAAACCTGCGTACATACTTAATGGTTGCACCCGGCGATGCTAAAAAGTCGCGGAGCTGACACTTGTTTGAGCAAATGCCTTCCGAAGTGCTCATCCGGTTTGCTACTCAACATAACATGATCAATACAACCTTGAAGGATTGCCTGTATGCTGAATCCGCTAACCAGGGATATGCCTTGACCTATTTGGCAGCGCAAAAAACCGATGGTGGCCGACCAGGAAAAGCTGGAGCCCTGGACCGGGATTCAAGGCACAGCCATTTTTCATAACCACAAGCTTCTCACCACACTCCCCATGCAGGAGTCCTTGGCTGTCAGTTGGGCCGTAAACGAAGTGAAAGGGCCGCTGTATACCGTTTCCTGGGATGAAGGAGCCGGAAGAGCCAGCGTATTTCTCATCTCGACAAACTCCAAGAAATCCGTCCGCATGGTCTCTGGTCATCCGGTATTCACGATTAAGCTGCTGGGAATCGGAGATGTCATCTACAAGCGGAACCAGAAGCAGTTGGACACGTTGGAAGCCAAACGAATTATCGAGCGAGAGCTCAATGACATGGTCAAAAGCGAATTGCAAAAAGCGCTCAGGACTTCGCAAAGGGTGGGCTCCGATATTCTGCAGTTAGGCATGCTGGTAGACTGGAACTATCCTGACCATTGGGAAAAGGTTCGCTCCGAATGGGCGAATTACTACAAGAACGAGGTTGAGATCCAGGTCGTCACGGACATTCGGGTCCGCAACTTCGGTACAACGCTCAAAATGAAACCGAAATAAGGAGGCACGTCCGAATGCTGGCACTCTTATTCTTAGCTTATGCCCTGGTTGAATGGTTCATTGCGAAGAATAAAGTAAAAGCCCCCGTGAAAAATGGACGATGCTTGTTCTTATTGCGGCCTTTACGACCTGGAACGTAATCGCCCTCTATTTTCACGAATGGCTAACCCCAAACCATCTGATCATCTGGTTATTTGGCTGGCTTGATAAGTTATAAGAAAAACGGAAAGGATGTAAGAATCCTCATGCGTAATACTCCCTGGCAGCTGTTCCGATTCGGATTTGTTTATCTCAACGCCATACCCACTGGCTTTCTGATCAGTCCCATACTGTGGAATTCAGCCTATTTAGGTTGGGCTTCCATACTGGGGGCTATGCCTTGAGTTTGATTCTGCTGTGGTTTACCGTAAAGGTCGGGCTCTGGGATCCGCATAAGCCATGGCTCGACTTCGGCAGCCAGCTGGTTAGCAAGTGGATTCACTTTCCGATTGTTTTCCTGGTAATGTTCTGGGCCATTAATTATGTCGGGATGGATATAGAAGGTTTCACGTTATTCTTTGACACCAATTACATGCGTGAAACCCCGCAATGGTTTGTCCTCCTTATCGTGGGCCTGGTCGTAACCATATCCGCACGCTGGGGCCTGGAAACCATGATCTATATATCCGATGGGTTGTTTATCGTGATTGTGATTGCCATTGTGTTTATGAATATGTTTTTCTTCAAGGAAGCTCATTTCGATATGGCCATTGCGATGGTCAGACATCACAATTACGGATCAACGATTAAGGATGCCCTGTTCTGCCTCTCCTTTTTGCGGAATGGATCGTATTCCTCTTTCTCGCGCCCTACCTCAAGTTTGATCGAAGATCGTTTCGAAACCTGGCGGCAGCCGGGCTGCTGGTAACCATCGGCATGCTGCTCCAATGGGCATCCACGCTGTTGAATTTCGGCCCTTATCTGGGCCGTGAGCTTCAGTATCCGCTCGTTGAATTAATGCGGGCAGCCAGTGGATTCCTCGGAAATTCGGATCCGCTGATGATCGGTCTGTGGAGCAGCTCCATGTTCCTGCACAGCGCTTTTTTAATCCATATCAGTGCAAGATGTCTTGCCAAGCTGTTTCAATTAAACCATATGGACGGTCCCTTGATTGCCATCATCGGGGGAACCGCTATCGTAATCGCATATCAGTATTCGCAGAATCCGATCCGATTTATGGGGGATTTCAATTCCTTCGGGATGGCGGTGTTCTTTATTTTGATGGAGTTCATCCCCATTTTCTACTGGATAGCCTCCCTGTTTCGCAGACGTGGACATAAACATAAGGCTAGACAGAAGCCCAGACAGAAACAAAAGCCTGCTTAAAACTACTGCTCGACAATCCGTAGTCCCTGCTTGGCAATGAAACATAAAAGAGAGCGGCAATCATGCCGCTCTCTCCTTCCTTAATATGACCTGTCAAGGCCCCAGCCTCTCTATATACGAGTTATCAACATACTTTTCATATTGAATCGGCTGTTTCAGGAATCCGCTTGCCTCCAAAATCTCGACCGAAGCCTGCTGGGTTGCAATAGCATCCCGCGTGATCGGTGTAAGCTCCGCATTTTGGTTGCTGAATACCTCCTTCAGGATTTCGACGTATCTTCTTCTCATCGGCAAACATCTGGGCCATTTCATCCAAATGCTCATTCTGCCAGACAATCGCCTCCTTATACACCCGAAGGAACTCCGTCACAAGCTCCGGGTGCTCCTTCGCAAAACCGAGACGTGCAATCAGCGCGACCGCGCGAGAATTCCCTGTTCGGGACCCGCCACAATAGCAGCTGTTTTTTGCCGTGTCAGCTGAGTCGTAAACGGATCAATAGCAACCCATGCATCTACTTTCCCCGTAGTGAAAGCGGGCAGTGCGTCGGTAAACTGTAAATTGACAATCTCCAGATCCTGCTCGGATAATCCATACTTGGCTAATACCTTCAGAAGATACACATGGGAGGTCGTCCCTTTGGCTAGGGCAATTCTTCTGCCCTTCAGATCCTCCACACGCTGCACCGGCGAATTCGCTGGCACCAGTATGGCATTCAGTCTCGCTCCATTACTGATCAATCCAATATTAACAAAAGGAAGGCCTGCGGATTGGCCTTGCAGAGCTGCTCCGTCACCAAGAAGTGAAATATCCACTCGATCGGCTGCCAGTGACTCCAGCAGCGGCGGACCGCTCTGGAATTCGCTCCATTTCACGGTTGCGTGATGAGCCTTGAAGCTCTCTTCAAGCCAGCCCTTCTCCTTGATGACCGTAAATAAATTGGTTCCCCCATTAATCGCCAGCTGGACAACGATCGGTTCCTTCTCCCCTCCCCCGCCTCCGAGGCTTTGCTGCTGCACCCTGTTGCAAATATCAGCAGTGTCAGCATGAATAAGAGGACTATCATGAACTTAAAGTGTGATGACTTCATCAGGACCATGGCTGCTTCTCTCCTTGTTTATATCCAGCTGGACGTTTGCTTCTACTGAGCCTGGATGCTAGGCGTTTTCAGATAGGTCTTGCTCTGCTTACCGTCCACGCTGTACGGCACTTCTCCGGCAAGCGTAACGCGGCGAACGATGCGGTGCTGTTCACCATAGTCATTAACAGCGATATGCTGGGTCGAGCGATTATCCCAGATGGCTACATCCCCTGCTGCCCAGTGCCAACGCACCGTATTTTCCAGGCTGGTGATGTGGCCTTGAAACAGCTCATATAATCGGGACGATTCCGCTGCGGATACTCCAAGCAATCGCTTGACAAAACTCCCTAGTAGAAGCGATTTCTCCCGGGTCTCCGGGTGAACGCGAACGATGGGGTGCTCGGTCTCATAGACGGTGGATGCAAATGTGCGCTGATACTCCTTCACGCTGTCCTCCGAGGCTTCCGGACGTCTTGCGGCATAATCATACAGATTCGTGTGAACCGCCCACAGCTTCTCTGCCAGCTCCTTCAGCTCTTGCGGCAGACTGTCATAGGCAGCTGCGGTATTGGACCATACGGTATCTCCACCGGAAGAAGGCACTACGACTGAACGAAGTACAGAAATGCTGGGATATGCATCGATAAATGTAATATCCGTGTGCCATGCATTGGCGCGTCCGCCATGATGCGAATCGATCTCCAAGATATAACGGCTTCCCTCTTTGGTCTTCACCGTAGGATGTGCGAAGGGCTCACCGAGCAGATCCGCGAAGACTTCTTGTCCTCATCATCCAGATGCTGTTGATTTCGGAAGAACAGCACCTTGTGTTTAAGAAGGGCCGCTCGAATAGACTGGACCGCAGCCTGATCCAGATCTCCACCCAGTGTGATCCCCTTCACTTCGGCTCCAACGCGGCCGCCAATCGGCCGTACCTCTAATGTATCTGTTTCTTGTTTAACCCCAATACTCATAGACTCTGCACTCCTTATTTATAGTTTTCATTCCATGAAACACGATTTTAATAAGGTTAGGTCGCCGATAATCGATACCCGCTCAGCCACCCTGCGGTTCGGATAATAGTCATTTACAGCATAGTGCTGAGTCGAACGGTTGTCCCAGAACGCGTATGAGCATCCACTCCATTCATCAAATTTTATAATTCTCATGTGAATAGTAGGTATTTAGGGAATAAAAAGATCCAACGGTTTAGCTGATTTGCTAAATCCGTTGAATCTCCGGAGGCCCAGTCGATTCCCGAATACCCTTTATTCGTATGAACTACTGAATTTCACGTCTTGTTGTTGTGTATTTGATAATATATTCCCATCCAATACATGTCAACCATTTTCTGAGAAGATCTGTTTTCAGCTTTATTATCAAAGTTTCCAACAAAAAACCAAATTTTGTGAAAGCGCTTCCTACAAAAGGTTCTTTTATTGTAAGCAATTGGCATATTATATAGTACAGTAGACCAGCTGGCAAGGGTGGCATCTAGGAGGTGATAGGCATGGGCGTGAATGAGGCATTGGCTTTGATGATTTCGTTCGCCACTCTGGTCGTTTCGATCCTTGCTTTCCATAATAAGAAATAGACCCGTCCCTTGTACAGATGAATCTATTTCTTACGTCTGGTTGGAGCAAGCAATCATCCGCCCTGCATGCAACAGTCCGCTGTATCAGGAGTCGGCGGCAATACTCCTTTTGTGATACACAAAATATCCTATTCCGATTTTTACGCAAATATGACTCTGGGATGCAACTAAGTATTAAGAATCGGCGTCACTTGAGCTAAAATCTGCTCGATCTGCTTGGAACTCTCTTCATACATTTTTTCGCCTTTTTACTTTTGGTACTAAGGCTGAACAGCTCTAAATCTGCTTGGCATTTTTTAAATTTGCATACAACAGCTTGCGCTCCTCATTCTGGGGAACCTGAATCTGATCGTCATACAAATCCACGGTAAGTGTGCCGTACGTATCAACCTGGGCAAAATAAACATCCTTCAACTTGGCTCCTATTTTATCCAGCTCATCCAGCAGCCAATTCTGGCCAAAACCCATAACTCGCAGGGGCTCATCCATGATATTCCCGTCCATAACAACAACCTGCGGCGGTTTCTCCGGAGCCACCGTAATGCCTAAATGCTTAGGGGTTAACGGGAGATTCTCCCGCTTCTGCAGGATATTGATCTCCCCACTGGATTCCATAATGGCAAACTCCACATCAGCCAGTTGAAAAATATCTTTTTTCGAAGCTGCTGCATGATCTCATCAGTGGACAGGCGCTCTTTTTCATATTTTCCTCAAGAATCTTTCCACCCTGTATGAGCACGGTTGGTTTAAAGTCTATGAAATCACGTGCCTTCTTGCTCTTGATCTGCAAAAACTCGATAGCAAGAGAGCATAAGACCCATACCCCCAACGCAATCAGTCCCAAATACCAGTTCGTATTTAAATCCATGGATATGTAGGCAGCCAAGCTACCAATGGTAATCCCGGTCAAATATTCGAAAAAGATAATTGTGTGACCTGACGTTTTCCAAGCAATTTTGTCATCAGAAACAGCACAATTACGGCACATAATGTACGAAGTACAATTTCAAGCCATTGCGGCATAAATGACCCTCCTCCATCTTTTTGTTCAATGATCACCTTATAGATTATTGTCAAATTTACGCATAGAAATTACACCATTATTTTCCTGTTCCCCATCATGCATGATCTGAGAGAAAATGAGTACATTATGATGCATGAAAGGAGTGATAAAAATGACTGTAGCATCCGATGTAAAAACATGTCTCTCATCCTTGAAAAGCGCTCAGGCCAGCCTTGAGCAATTTGCGTTGTCTACACAAGACCAAAATGCTAAAACTCTGTTTACCACTGCCGCACAACAGACACAACAAGTCGTAGACCAAGTGGCACAGCGAGTCCAGCAGCTTGAACAGGAAGAGCCTCAGTATAAAGGCTTCTAATATTCGTTGCACTTTTGTTCTAACTGCGAGTAAAACCCAAGTTCGCCTCCTATCATTCCCTGGTAGGAGGTTATTTATATTGTGTGAATTGTTATTGAGTTATGCTCTACATCAGGGTAAAGTGGTAATAACAAAAGGCGGACTACAAGGAGGTAGATTCTATGAAGAATGGTACGCAGTCCATGGATGTCATCACATTCGGCGAGTCCATGGGATTGTTATATCCGGAAGGCACACGGGGAATTGGTCAAGGCGGAAGTTTGGCGCAATCCTTCGGCGGAGCCGAGAGCAATCTGGCCATTGGCCTGGCCAGGCTAGGCTGCTGCAGCGGCTGGTTTGGTCAACTGGGCAGCGATCCGCTCGGAACCAGATTTTGAAAACGCTTCGCGGAGAAGGGGTCGATGTTTCACGCGCCAGGCAAACCGATGCCGCGCCGACCTACCTTATGCTAAGACAGAATGTACGCGGTCAGTCCTCCGTGTACTACTACCGCAAAGGCTCAGCGGCCAGTCAAATGACGCCGGATCTCGTGGATTCCGAATACATAGCTAATGCCCGTATTCTTCATTTCATAAGCATTACGGCAGCACTGAGCAGCAGCTGCCTGGATACGATTCGGCATGTGATTTCTGTGTGCAAGGAGCATGGCGTTCTGATCAGCTTCGATCCCAACCTAAGGCTCAAGTTATGGAATATAGAGAAAGCCCGCCCTGTTCTACTGGAGCTTGCCGGAGCCTGCGATTATTTCCTCCCCGGCTACGATGAATGCAAGCTTTTATTTGAAACCGAGGATGAGCAGGTCATCATCAACCGTCTGCGGCAGCTGCCTGGAATGTCCATTATCAAGAGTTTCAACGGAAACAACGTAATGGTTCACCAGGATGTAACCTACTCCCTGCCGTTTGAACACGTAGAGCAAGTGGTGGATACCGTGGGGGCAGGCGATGGTTTCTGTGCTTAGGTTTCCTTGCTTTATTGCCAAAGGCTGGACACCGGAAGAGGCTTTATCCCTGGGTGGCTTAACCTACTCGCTGGTTATCCAAGCTCCCGGTGATTGGGAAGCGCTTCCGACATGGGATGAGGTTCAGCAGCGGCGCGGCCATTCGGCTCATATCGAGCGCTAGACCTTTTCATAAGCTATAATCCCTAATTCATTCATCATACGACAAGGAGCTGTGTAGCATGAAAAACTAAGACTGATTGAACAGATTCATCAAGTAGGTGTTGTAGCTGTCTTGCGCGGAGATTCTCCAGAAGAAGTAGTGGAAATCGCCAAGCGTGCCATTGAAGGCGGCATTAAAGTGATCGAGGTCACGATGACCGTACCTTTGCTACGGAAGCCATTACAACGCTATCCAAAATGTACTCTTCCAAGGATCCGCAAGCTGATGATTATGCCATCATCGGTGCTTAAGCACCGTCCTCGATTCCGAAACGGCCCGAATCACCATACTGGCTGGCGCTGAGTTCGTTGTGTCCCCAAGCCTCGACCGGGATACCATTATGCTCTGCAATCGTTACCGGATACCGGTCATGCCGGGCGCTGTCACCGTTCATGATATGATCGCCGCGCTAGAGCTCGGTGTCGATGTCATTAAACTCTTCCCGGGGAACCTGTACTCTCCATCGGTTATTCCATCCATGAAGGGCCCGCTTCCGCAAGCCAACATTATGCCGACCGCGGCGTGAACCTGGACAACCTTCACGAATGGATTAAGGCCGGAGCATTTGCTGTCGGAATCGGATCCGATCTGACCAAGGACGCACTCAAGAGCGGGGATTATAACCTCATTACGGAGAAGGCGCGCGCTTACATGAATGCCTTCAAAAAGCCCACTCCCCGTCATAATTTCATTATCATGACAGCAGGCCTAGCAAGAATCAATTCTTGTTAGGCCTGTTATTTATTTCGTTTTCTCCTCGCCCACCGCCGCTGCGTACACATCCCTGTGGTAAAGCCGCCCGAGATAATCGTCAGCACGGAATAAACGAATGTACTTCCAGACAGCAGGAGTCCGCCCACCCCAATGATGATGGCATCCATTAGCAGAATAATGACCCCTACATTAAGCGGCAGGTACCTTGCCAAGAAATGTGCCAGCAGATCCGTTCCCCTGTGCTTGCATTGTTTCTCAGCATCAATCCAAGGCCAGTCCCAATTAGCGCCCCGCCAATGGCTGCACTAAAGATCACATTCGGGGCAAATAATTGCAAAAATCAGCTCGCAGTGGTGATAGCAGGTCAATGACAAAAGAAGAGATCAGCATGCCTGACAAACTATTGTAAAATATTTCACGATTTAGTATCCAGGCTGCAATAAACATGGGGATACTGCACAGAATGATGACAAATCCAATATGTAGATCAAACACATAGTTGGCAATTAACGCAATGCCGATGACTCCACCGTCCAGAACTTTATGCGGGACAAGGAAAAGTTCGTCCCCATCGCGATCAGAAAGCTGCCGATCACGATTATGACATGTTTTCGAAATGACACCATTTCCGACATCTCCATCTATAAGGGCATGTCTAATTCATATGCTTGTCATTCCGAAAAATTGCGAACTCGTTGTCCCACATTTGAAAAAAATTCCACTCCAACATTTCTGATGCTTGGAAGATGCCTAACCTTTTACATAAAACATGCGTTCTGTTCTTGCCATTACCTTGGTTTTCATATAGGGATAATTCTCATAGCAGTAATCAACAAAGTAACCCGGTTTCTCCCCATTCCAAGGGAAAATATCGTAGTGCATCGGAATGGTCAGCTCGAAATCCGACGCTGCTGCAAGCTCGGCTGCCTCCCGGAAGCCCATATTCCCTACAATTCCGTCCTTCCGGCGGAACGCATCTCCCCGTTGATCGGCACCATACCGATATCAATCGAATGTGCCTGCAGCCTCTCGACCAAGCCTGGATATACTACGGTATCTCCCGCATGGTAGATGAGAACGCCCTGGATATCCATCAAATATCCGACAAAACGATGTCCGTACACTTCGTCTTCATCCAAGGTTTCATGGGCAGCGGGAATCGCCATCAGGCGTACACCGTCGAGCTGCTGCCACTCATCGCATACCGCTGCAACCAGCCTTTCAGGCGCTACACCAGCCCCTGCATCGCTTCATGACATCGAGTAGGTGCAACAAACCATGTGTCCGGGTTCTGCCTGGCTATCACCGAGATGGTGGCAAGATCCATATGATCATCATGCTCATGGGTAATCAGCACGATATTCGCGTTCCGAATATGCTCCGGCTGCAGCGGCGCGGGAAATGCTCGCTGGAATCTGCCCCTGCGCTCAAGTTCATCCGACATATAAGGATCAATGTAAATGACGACCTCGCCACCCTTGATGACAACGCTCTCTTGTCCCAGAAACCAAACCGCCGCCATCCCGTAAGAGGTGGAAGTCTGATTGATTTCCTCTATGATTTGTTCCGGGCTCCTATCCTTGCCTTGTCCAAGCTCCTTCATCCCTCGATCTCTCCTTCCGTTATCCGTATTTCATTCGATTATAACATGCTGCAGAGCTGAGAATGTGTCACTGTTTATCCCGACGGCAGCCGCTGTGGAAGCCCACGAGGACAAAACGGGCTGGAATCGAGCATCTAAAGATGCCTGCCCCAACCCGTATAGTCATGTTTAACTTGAAATCTATTTACGCTCAAGGGGCTTCTTCCACATTCCCAGCAGCATGCCTGACAGCACAGCACCGATTACAACTGCCAGCAGGAACAGAAGCGCATGATTGGCAAGCGCGGCAACAAATATCCCTCCGTGAGGTGCAGGAACGTTAATGCTCCACAGCTGCGTCAATCCATAAGCAACCGCCGAACCGAGAATACAGGAAGTCAGCACGCGCAGCGGATCAGCGGCAGCAAACGGAATCGCGCCCTCCGTTATGAAGGAAAGACCCATCACATAGTTGGTCAGACCGGACTTTCGTTCCTGCTCCGTGAATTTGTGCTTGAACAATGTTGTGGCCAGTGCAATAGCGAGTGGAGGAACCATTCCTCCGGCCATGACCGCAGCCATCATGGCTCCGTTCGTATTGCCGCTGGACGTAAATACGCCGATCGCAAATGCATAGGCTGCTTTATTGAAGGGACCGCCCATATCAATGGACATCATCCCGCCTAAGATAAGACCTAGAATTACCGCATTTCCGGTACCCAAATTGTTAAGAATATCAACCAGACCGAGATTGATCCAGCTGAAGAACGGATCGAACAGGTAGAACATGACCGTATAGGTGATAAGAAGGCCCACAACCGGATACAGCAGAATTGGCTTTAAGCCGTCCAGCGTTCGCGGAAGACCTAAGCAAACGCTTTCCTCAGCAGGATGACAACATAACCCGCCAAGAATCCTGCCGCCAAACCACCAAGGAACCCCGAATTTGAATTCAATGCCATGAGACCTCCGACCATGCCGGGCATTAAAGCCGGACGGTCGCCTATGCTGAGCGCAATAAATCCCGCAAGGACGTATCAGGAAGTGGAAAGCACCGTCTCCGCCGCCAATCGTCTGCAGCAGCTGGAATAGCGGATGGTCCTCTCCGGCAAGCTGCTCGATGAGGAAGGAGATAGCCAGAAGAATCCCGCCACCCACAACAAAAGGCAGCATATGAGAAATACCATTCATCAGATCTTTGTATACTTTTTGCCGATGCCGCCTTTTTCTGCGTCCTTCGGTTGAGTTGCAGCAGCTCCGCCTTCGCTTCGGTAGATCGGCGCATCACCGCTTACTGCCTTGCGGATCAACTCCTCCGATTTGCGGATGCCATCGCTTACAGGCCGCTGCAGCACAGGCTTTCCGTTGAAACGGGCCATCTCCACATTTTTGTCTGCGGCAATGATGACACCTACCGCTCTTCGGATTTCTTCCTCCGTCAACACGTTTTGCGCACCTTCCGAGCCATTGGTCTCCACCCGGATTTCAACGCCCATTTCCTGGGCCTTCTTCTTAAGCGCATCTTCAGCCATAAAGGTATGAGCAATACCGGTAGGACACGCTGTTACAGCCACAACAAAAGCATTCTCGTTTCCGTCAGCACCTGTCGAAATGGCTGCCTCGGAATGGCTGCCGGATTCCTCGTGCTTTTCCGTTTCCTTTTAGCCTCTTCCCGGATCCGGGCTGCTTCCTTCTCTGCCTTAACCGCTTCCTCTTCAGCCTGTTTGGTATCAAATAACTCCGTTACCTCTTCGGGCGTCTTCGTGTCCATCAATTTCCCGATAAATTCGGCATCAATCAGCAGCCGTGAAAGCGCAGCAAGCGTACGGAGATGCGTATTCCCGGCTCCCTCAGGCGCAGCGATCATGAAGAATACATAAGCTGCCTCACCATCCAGCGCTTCGAACTCCACGCCCTTGCTGCTCTTGGCAAACACAACGGTCGGTTCATTAACCGCTTTCGTTTTTGCGTGGGGCATCGCAATGCCGCCTCCGATGCTTACTCGATTCAGCTTCACGCTTCAGAATCATCTCTTTGAACAGGACCGGGTCATTGATTCGCCCGCTAGCGGCCAAACTGGCGATCAGTTCGTCGATGGCCGCCTCCTTCGTGACTGCCTTCAGATCCATGATCATCGTATCCTGGATCATCAAATCTGTAATTCTCATATTGGATCACTCCCTTGATTTCAATCGTGACTATTGCTGGGGCACAAGTTTCCGCAGGCTGCCTTCTTCAGATATACAGCGGCTCACCACTTCGTGATGTTAACTTGCGGAATAAGCCGATCAATGGCTTCCTTAACAGCCAGGTCGTCAGAGAACGCGGTTGCGCTGCCGGATGCAACCCCGGTTCGGAACGCCTCCAATAAATCCTTGCCAAGAGCAAGCGTGCCGACAAAACCCGCAATCATCGAATCGCCAGCTCCGACCGAGTTTCGGACTGTGCCTGACGGTACATTGGCGTGATAAACCTGATCAGCTGTAATCAACAGTGCACCTTCTCCGGCCATGGAGATCAGCACATGCTGGGCGCCTTCCTCAAGCAGCTTCCGGCCGTAGGTCACAAGCAACTCGTTCGAGTCGATAACCACGCCGAACAATTCCGCAAGTTCGTGATGATTCGGTTTAACAAGAAGCGGCCTGTGGACCAACGCCTTCATCAGGGCCTCCCCGTTGTATCCATTACGAATTCGGCACTGCTCTTGCGGCACGCTCCGATCAGACGCTCATAGAAGCCAGGTCCCAGCGATGGTGGAACACTGCCGGACAACACAACGATATCTCCCGCCTGAAGCTGTGACAGTTTATGAAGCAGCGCGTCCGTTTCTTCTGGACGGATGACGGGTCCAAGGCCGTTGATCTCCGTCTCGTCACCGTGCTTAAGTTTCACGTTGATCCGGGTATCATCCGCGATATCTACAAAATCAGTGCGGATCCCTTCCCTACTCAGCGTCTCGTCGATATATCGTCCGGTGAAGCCACCCAGGAAGCCGATGGCAGTATTTTCAGCTCCAAGCTGGTTGAGCACCCGCGATACATTAATTCCTTTGCCGCCCGGAAACTTCATATCCCGAGTCATTCTGTTCAAACCGCCCAGCTCTATAAACTCAACTTCCACGATGTAGTCGATGGAAGGATTCAGCGTTACCGTATATATCATTATGATCCCTCAATTATGTTGGTTTTCTGTGAAATGGACTTCCGCCAAGATGGAGTCAAGGATTCCGTAATCAACGTCGCTTCGTTCAGGTCCAACAATTTGGCGAAGGAGACCTCGCCTAATTTGCTGGAATCCGCCAGGACATAACTTGACGCGGACAGCTGATGCGCTCGACGCTTAATCAAGGCTTCCTCCGGATCAGGCGTGGTATAACCCATCTCAACATCCACGCCGTTCGTGCCCAGAAAGCATAGTCAAAACGAAAGTTGTCCATGTTTTGAAGAGCGATGCTTCCGATGACGGCCTTGGTATGAATTTTCATCATTCCGCCCAGAAGATAGCTCTTGATTCGCTTGCTTACCAATCCTTCGATATGGGATAAGCCATTCGTAACCACGGTTACGTCCTTCGCTTCAATGAACGGTATCATCGCCAGCGTGGTCGTTCCCGCATCGATATATATACTTTCTCCATCCACCACTTGGGCTGCCGCCAACCGGGCAACGGCATTTTTCTGTTGAATGTTTCTGAAGGTTTTCTCCTCGATGCCGGGTTCTTGCATTTTGGGACTTGGCAGAGCAGCTCCCCATGAATGCGCTTTAATAATTGTCGTTCTTCCAGATCGATCAGATCCCGTCTTACCGTTGATTCAGAAGCTTCAAGAAGTTCCACCAATTCCTGCAGTTTCACAACACCGCGCTCTTGTAAGCGTTCTAATATGATCCGGTATCTTTCTTCCGTCAGCATAATGAATCCACCCCTTTAGAACCTATAGTAACATAATCAGCACAAAAACAATCACAACATTTCAAAATCATTCAAAAACATTCATCAAAAGTTTCAATCGTTCACCTTGCCTGATGGTAGATCCTGGCCGTTTATTTTGTTATTGGTGATTATGTTCTTAATCGTAAGTAAGCAATCATTTGAACATCACGTAAACGTTTGTAACCGATAGCCTTTACACTATATACTGGTAACTAGGAAACTCTCACAGTATAGAAGAGGTGACATGAATGGACCAAATGAAAGAAGCCTATGAGCGAATGGGTTTGCCTGAGGATGCTACCAAGGAGCAGCTCGACGACCGTATACCCTGCTCATGCGCCAAACCCGTTCACATCAAAGGCGGGAGCCCGACCGAGCGGAGGAGATCGAAGCCGAATTTTCGGAAATCACCAAAGCCTACAAGTTCATCCTTGAAGAAGAGACCCGCAAATCTTTGGAAGAGATGAACCAGAAACGATATGGTAAATATAAGAAATTTGCCGGGACAGCGGAGAAAACCGATCATTTCTTCCGTTATTATAAATTTCATGTACTCGGCGGCATTGCTCTGATCGGAGTACTCATTTATATCGTCATTAGTATTTTCAACCATCAGGCCGAGAAAGAACGGCTGGCCAGCCTGCCGCCATTGACCTGGAAGTTATGTTCCTCGGTTCTTATATGAACAAGGATGGCGGACAGGATCTCACACCGATTGAAGATGCGATTCTGGCACAATTTCCCGAATGGAAACGCGTAACCGTTACCATGAATTACGTCCCTCCTCTGGATTCCAACAACCCACAGGATGCAGCCATGCTGCAGAAGGCTCTGCTTGTGTTGTCCACCGAGCGGCCGGACCTGTACATCATGGATCAAACCGCCTATGATTGGGTGGGTAATCAAGGAATGGTGCGACCGCTTGAAGCCGAGGTGGAAGGCGTATGGAAGGATCTGTTGACCCCGGAACAACTCGTGAAGGGTACGAATGAGGAAGACGGCTCGGAGCATGTGTATGCCGTCGATATTTTAGGCAGCACCATGAGCGAGGAGCTCCCTGTTCTGAAGAAAGACATGTTTGCCGGGATTCGTGAAGGCACGGAACGCGATGCAAACGCCCAGCTCTTCATTAAGCAATATCTGGAGTCGTCCAAATAACCATCGGGTTTGGCCCATTCCTGATGTATAAACTAGGGAAGCTCCCGCTGCTTGGCCTTGCGAGCCAAACAGCGGGAGCTTTTTTGCGGCTTTATCGATTCACAATTGGTCTTTACGCGTCCAATTCGCGCCCAATATGGCAAGAGCATTCCCTTTTCTCATTAAACAGGTTATTCTAGTAGTACAGATTCAAATAGTTGATAAAGGGAGATGTTCATGCCTGGAAAAATTAGAATTTTTGCTGACAGTACCTGCGACTTACCACCCTCGTGGATAAAAGAATATAATATCGGCATTATCCCGCTCTATGTTGTGTTTGGAGAAGAATCCCTGCGCGACGGAGTGGACATTACTCCTGAACAATTATATGCCAGGGTAGATCAGATTGGCAGCCTGCCCAAAACTGCGGCGCCCTCTCCATCCGATTTCATTGCTGCCTTCACACCTTCCATAGAGCAAGGCGAAGATATCCTGTTCCTTAGCATTTCATCCGAGCTTTCTTCCACTTACCAAAATGCGTTGATAGCCGCAGACGAATTGCCGGAAGGCCGGGTAACGGTCTTCGATTCACGCAATCTGTCATCCGGCATTGGACTGCTTGTCATGAAAGCTGTACATGCAGCGAGTGAAGGCTTGTCCATTCCAGAAATCGTTGCGCTGTTAAACCGCACCGTGAACGAAGTTGAATGCGAATTCGTTGTTGATACACTGGAATATTTGCACAAAGGCGGACGCTGCTCCGGCATGCAAAATATCATTGGCAGTCTGCTGAAAATCCGTCCGGTTATCAAAGTCGTGGACGGCAGCATGACGCCTGCTTACAAGGTTCGCGGCAAGAAAGAGAAGGCGCTGGACCAGATGATCCAGAATGCCCTCGCTCAAGTGGATAACATGGACAACGATCTGATTGTTATTGTACATACCATGGCTGAAGAGGAAGCCCGCTTCATTCAGAAAAAACTGCAGGAGAAAACCGGAGCTAGGCAAGTCAGCATTTCTACAGTAGGTTGTGTCATTTGCAGCCACTGCGGTCCTCAAACCGTCGGACTCATGTATACGAAGAAGCCTTCTTAAATAACATTTTGTTCATCATAAGACAGTTCTGCTGTGTTGCTTTAGCTGCGGGACTGTCTTTTCTTGTTTTCCATGGCTAACGGCAGCTTATGTCCTTATTAAACGGCATGTCCTCCGGCCAAGCCCTACATCCTAGACTAAAGTCTAGGTGAAACATTCCCCGGACCGAGGACATCTTGATCCTTCGCATGGTATTCTTGGATTAATCATTTTACATAGGAAAGGAACGAAGTTTGTATGACGAAACGTACAATCTTGGCACCGCTGCTCATTCTGCTCGGCGCCTACTTACTCTTGAACCAAGGCGGTTCGGTAGGCGCAGGTTCCATCTTCGCCACATTCTGGCCCACCATGTTTGTCATACCATTAGGACTGTTTTTTCACTGGATGTACTTCTCTCTGGTAGGAAGACAGGGCATCGGGCTGCTGATCCCGGGCGGCATCCTCCTCACAGTAAGCATTGTCAGCCAGATCGCTTCCTTGTTCGACTCATGGCAAACCATGTGGCCTGGGTTCATCCTCGCCGTAGCCGCCGGGCTGTTCGAGTTCTACTGGTTCGGGTCGCGCAACAAGTGGCTGCTAATCCCCATCAACATTCTCACTGTCTTGTCGCTGCTGTTCTTCGTTGTATTCTCCATCGGGCCGATCTTGAATTACTTGTCATTCGTTCAGCCTGTCATTGCCGTGCTGCTTGTGCTGGGCGGAACTTGGCTGATTCTCGGACGGAAGAGACACGGATAAATCGAGTCGGATCTGCATGTACCACTCATAAACAAACAGAAAAGGGCACGTCGAAAGGTTAAATCCCTTCGAGTGCCCTTGGTCTATTCAGCCTTGAGTGATTATGAAGACGCTGCCGCTGCTAAGGTTTCATTACTCTGAAACAGATGATGAACACTGCGGATATAACGAACGGTTCTTGTGCCGGAATACATCATGACCGAATGCGTTTCGGCACGCTGACCCATATATTTAACGCCGCGCAGGAAATCCCCGGCCGTAACGCCAGAGCTACAAACAGTACGCCTTCCCGCCCTACCATATCCTCCATCGACAGCAGCTGCTCCGGATGTTTCAAGCCCATAGCCTGACATCTTACATAATCCTCCGGTGTCTCCGGTATAAGCCGCCCCTGGATTTCTCCGCCCAGACATTTCAGGGCAGCAGCGGCAAGCACACCTTCCGGTGCTCCTCCGGAACCCACATAGAGATCCACCTCGCTGTCGGTGCAGGTCTCGATCGCACCCATGACATCGCCATGACTCAGCAGCTTGATTCTTACCCCGGACTCCCTCAAGTCTCGAATCATGGAGCTGTGACGCTCACGATCCAGAATGGAGACCGTCATCTCCGACAGCGGTTTTGATAACAGCTCAGATGCCTTTGAAGCGTAACCGCAATGGGATCGTCCAAACTCAGCTTGCCTGCAAGCTCAGGTCCTACCGCAAGCTTATGCATATAGATATCAGGCGCATGCAGAAGGGTTCCCTGAGGAGCGGCTGCAATCACAGACAGGGCGTTATTCAGCCCGTTTGCTACCGTTTCGGTTCCTTCGAGAGGATCGACGGCCACATCCATCTTCGGACCTTTGCCGTTCCCTACGCGCTCTCCAATATACAGCATGGGCGCTTCATCCATCTCGCCTTCCCCAATGACAACAACCCCATCCATCGCTGCGGAATCAAAATGCTTGCGCATGGCGACCGTAGCGGCTTCATCAGCACTGTTCTTGTCTCCTCTTCCTGTCCACCGGGCGGATTGCAATGCCGCTTCCTCCGTCACTCTTACAAGCTCCAATGCTAATGAACTCTCCATTATGAATCCCCTCCTTCTGCTTTTTTCCATACCCATTCCTGCCTGCTTACTTCAAGAAATTCATAATCAGACCTGCGGATTCCTCTATGGCCTTGTCGGTGACATCGATGACAGGGCATCCCAGTTCTGTATACAGCGACAAGGCATAATCCAGCTCCTCTTGTATCCTCTCAAGGGATGCGTACTGTACCTGATGCGGGAGCCCCATTACTTTTAAACGCTCGCTGCGGATTTTGAGAAGATGCTCCGGCTCTATCGTAAGTCCAATGATGTTCCCATTCGTTACTTCTCTAAGCTGGGATGGGGTGACATCTCCGGCACAATCGGAAAATTCACCGTCTTGTAGCCTTTATGAGCGAGAAACATCGATAGCGGCGTCTTCGAGATTCTGGATACGCCCAGCAGGATGATATCCGCCTTCAAGATGGCACTCACATCTTTGCCATCGTCATACTGAACAGCAAATTCCATCGCTTCCACACGCCGGAAGTAGCTGTCGTCGAGCGTGCAGCAGCCCCGGCAGCCGTTTGGGATAGTCGTTAAACGTATCGGCGAACGCCTGCATCATCGGACCCATAATATCCACTGTACGAATATTGAGCCGCACGGCTTCCTCTCGAATGACCTCGCGAAGCTCCGGCTGCACGAGCGTGTAAGCCACAAAACCTCCGCGCCGTGCCACCTCCTCCATCAGCTCGGTCAATTCATCTTCTTCCCGTACATTCATATATCGCTTAATCTCTGTATTCGGGAGCTCGAACTGGCGCAATGTAGCTTGGACAACCGCTTCGGCCGTCTCCCCGATGGAGTCTGAACAGATTGCTATGAAATGAGTTATTGCCTGATTCATCCGATTCCTCCCACTATTCCTCGGCTACCATGTCGAGCAGCATTTTGATGATATTTGTTTTCGTGATCCGGCCCACGACCTTCCAGTGCTCCCCGGATTCCCCGTGGTGGATGGCACAACAATAAGCAAGCTGTCGATTTGATGATTGATGATTTTACGTGCGGCGTCCAGTACCGTATCTTCCGGCTGAACAGTTGTCACATTCGCCTGGCGGGTCATAATCAGGCTTACTGGCATGGAGGACGCCGTCGGATTTCCAAGCGTCACCTTGAGCAGATCCTTGCGGGACACAATGCCCGCGAGATGACCATCGGCGTCGGTAACGATCAGATTCCCTACATTCTCCAGAAACAAGGATACAACGGCCTCGTGAATCGTCGTTGTCTCGCGTACAATTACCGGAACGCCGTGCAGGTCGCCAACCTTCATTTTGAGAAGGCGGAACTTCTCCTCCCGGTCAGGAGTTCCCCGCTTCCCCAGAAAATACCCTACCTTGGGTTTGGCATCGATATAATCCAACACCACAAGCTTGGATAAATCGGTGCGAAGCGTAGCTCGGCTGACATTCAGCATCTCCGCAATCTGATCTCCTGTAATGGGTGCGTGTTTTTACGATATCGACGATATCCTGCTGCCTTGTCGTCAGTTCGATAGTGATCCCTCCTGCATGCATTTCCTCTACTTGCCGATATAATACGTCATATATATTATATATGCAACATATTTTCGTCTAAATTTGCTTTATTGGGTATCAATATTTTTTGGTTCCCATCAAAAAGCTTATAATTCAATAAAAAGCATGCCCTCGGAACAGACGTCCCTTAAGCATGCTTTCGTTTTCATTTTGGCTAATCGTTATGATGATCCATCCTTGGGCCCGGTGCCTTTGCATTCTCCTTTGCCGCAATATCCGTAGATGATCTTTACGCCGTCGGTAGGAATCGTGTCCACCATTTCATCGCATCTGGAGCAAATAATAAGCCCCCATTCCTCGTTCCCATTGCCCTTTACTGCCTCCGGACTTGTTAACGCTTTCATAACATTTCCTCCTTATGTTTATTGACTTTGCTGCAAGGCAGTTGCTTGCTCGTTAAGGGGCCGAATTCAATTCTCCTCCGCTTACTCATCCCTTTATTTTCCACTATATTCTTAATGTATTGGGTAAGAAATGAAGATATGAGTCAATCATGTTTAATGTATTAAAAAACATGGTAAGTAAATTTCGTGATAATTACCATTCTTGCCGAGAATGAGGATACCCTTATTTTGGAATGGTATGATAATATATACTTCAGATTAAATAGAAATTGACATTTTAGACGGAGGGTTTGGATTGAAGAACACTTGGCAGCTCATTAAGAAAGGAAACACCTCTTCAGCGATTGCGGCTTTGGGCAACACCGGATTGTCTATTATTAAGGCAATTGCCGCCTCCATCAGCGGCAGCGGAACGATGTTTGCATCCGCCATGCACTCGGTGGCTGACGCCGTGAACCAGGGATTTGTATTTGTGGGCAGCGTACTGGCAGAGCGAAAGCCGACCAAGAAGTTCCCGACCGGATTCGGCAGGGTTATTAATCTGGTCTGCATGGTTGCTGTTATCGTGGTGACCATCATGGCGTATGAAACGATACTCAAAGGGTTCAAGTTATTAAAGCACCCTGAAGAAGCTACGAATTTCTGGCTCAATTTTATCGTACTGGTCATCGCTGTCATTATAGACGGCTCCATTCTGATGAAAGCCATGAAAGAGATTATGAAGGAAACCCGCGTTCAAGCAATAGGTTTTGCCTTGCTGCCTGCCGCATTCAAAAATGCTTATCGCGCTGCTCCGCCAACAAGGCTGGTGTTCTATGAAGACATTGTTGCCACGCTTGGCGCCCTCTTCGCTCTCATTGCCATCGTGTTTGCGCATTTCATGGATTTCCTCATCCTGGACGGAATTGCTACGATTCTGATTGGCTGCCTGATGGTCGGCGTTGCCTTTAAAGTTGGATATGACAATATGGTGGGCTTGATCGGAGTTGCCGCGCCTAAGGATGTCGAGGAGAAAATCTCCAATCTCATTCTTAACGATCCGGACGTGCGGGATATCAACCGTCTGCGTATTCTGCAAGAGGGCCGCAACTATCACGTGGAGGCGTATATCGAACTGAAAAAGGGATGTCGCTTGCCGAAGCCAGCCATACCAAAATGAGAATCAACGCCATACTGACACAGGATCCGAATATCTCGGATGTAACTCTGGGTATCCTGGAGGACGACGGAATCAAGCTGTGGAATCCTCGCGAGGATCTGGATCAATAAACGGAAAGAGGCAACCTTCAAGGTCTGATGGACCCGAGGGATGCCTCTTCTTTTTGCCCTAATGATTAATGATTGCGTTTAAGAAACTCATCCATGCGCGCGTAAGCGATTTTTTCATTGGCCTTTTTGGTGATGCCATGGCCCTCATCGTCAAACACAAGGTATTCCACATCCCGGCCTTTAGCCCGGAGCGCCTCGACGATTTGGTCGGATTCCTCCTTAACGACACGCGGATCGTTAGCCCCTTGAATGATCAGCATCGGATTCACCATGTCATCCAGATACGTAATCGGCGAATCCTTAATGAATCTTTCCTTATCCCGCTCCGGATCGCCAATCCAGCGCTCCATAATCGGTTTCCAATGCTCCGGTACCGAGTTGTAGAAGGTAAACAGATTGCTGACTCCGACGATATCGACAGCAGCCTTGAAATACTCCGGATTGCGCCCTGCCAGCAGCAAGGTCATATAACCGCCATAACTTCCACCCATGACAAAGAGTTTCTCCCGGCTTGAAATACCTTGCTCAAACAGCCAATCCATCCCTGCCAGACAGTCCTTGCGCGGTCCCTCGCCCCAATCCTGTTCCACCAATTTCACGAAGGAGCTGCCATAACCCGTACTGCCGCGGAAGTTTGGACAGAAGATGTTGTATCCCTTGGCTAAAATATACTGGAACATGGAGCGGAACTGCTTGCGCTCCGAGGCTTGCGGACCTCCATGCGGCCAAAATACCGTATAACCGTTCGCAACATGGGATTGGGCACGGAACAAGAGCGCCTCGATCTCCATGCCGTCAAAAGAGTTATAGGTCACGACATCCGGCGCCACCAAATCCTCATCGGTTAATCCTGTCAGAACGTTCTTGGTTATCATGCTCCACTTGCCGTCCGCATAGCGGTAAATGTTAAGCGGCTTCACGGCACCACGGGCGAGCAGGTACAGATGGCCCGACTTTGTCACATTCAGCTGCTCCACAATGTCGGAAGGAAGCGGTATGGGCGTTAACTCGCCGCTATCGAGCGAATAGGCATACAGCCGATCCTCCACCCCTTTCTCCGTAACGATGTACAGCGTCTCCGAATCCTTATGATAGCGCAGGAGCTGGATGCTTTCCCGATCGATACGGCACAAGGGCTCAAACTTCTGCTGAGGAATATCGTAGCGGGCAACGTAGGAAAATTCCGATTCATAATCCGTAGCAAAAATGACTTGATCGTTGTCAACAAACAGCGCATCGCCCGAAATATGCACCTGCTCAGGAGAAGGGGTCAGGCACAACGGCTCTTCGCCTTCACGCTGCACATAACTCACATAGTAGGTGTTGGCATACATTTTGGTGTATGCGATGGTCTTCTCATCGGGACTTACTGCACACATTTCGGTTGACGTATCCTTGCCCTCAAGCAGGAGTTGATCCTCTTTGGTGTCCAGATGATACACGCGCGAGTTCAGGAAGGATGGATTGTCTTTCGAAGTTACATAGTATAAGCGTCTGCCGTCCTCTGACAGATGTACAAAATAATGCTTGTCATCCCCTGACGCTCCTTCAAACAGAGGAATCGGCTCCCCGCCGTTCCAGCGCAGCGCGTGGAATTGATAGTTCTCATTCCCATCACGGTCAAAGGCTGTTAAAATATGTCGTCCTTCCGGGTCGAGCTTGATAAAGCTGCTGATCTGATCATTGTATGTAAGCGGGTAAGGGTAAGCTGTATCCCCTGCTAAATCCATCGCCCATAAATTAAACTTTCCGTTCAGACTGCTGCTGAACACAAGCCGTGACTCGTCTGCACTGATTCCAAAAGTACGAATACTGTACGTTTGAAAAAACTGTTCTACATCGGGTTTGGGAAATTCAATCATCCATATGCCTCCCTACTTCATATTATTGTCCATCGGTTAATAAATGGGCAAGTCTTCCAATCCGCTGGATTACTCCCATTATAACGCAAAGTTTCATACAGAACATCATTACATAGACCGGACGCTTCCTACATCTTCAGACTGGGCTGAAAGCCCAGTTTCTAGAAGCGGCCTGTACATATTCACGCCCTCCCTCTTCAGCCCGCATATCTGCAGCGAGTTGCCATATAAATGATAAGAACCATGTTTTTCATGACGAAGGGGGATCCTCGTGCACCAAGACGAGATCGCGGAACTTGAACGTTCTATTGCGGAGATTACCGAAATCGCTACAGGCTTTGGCCTTGATTTTTACCCTATGCGATATGAGATCTGCCCGGCAGACATCATATACACCTTCGGCGCCTACGGCATGCCCACCCGGTTCAGCCATTGGAGCTTTGGAAAAACCTTTAATAAAATGAAGTTGCAATACGACTTCGGCCTTAGCAAAATATACGAACTCGTCATCAACTCCAATCCGTGCTACGCGTTTCTCCTGGACGGCAATTCCCTGATCCAGAACAAACTCATTGTGGCCCATGTGCTGGCACACTGTGATTTCTTCAAGAACAACGCCCGCTTCTCCGTCTCCAACCGCAATATGGTCGAGAGCATGTCGGCAACGGCCGAGCGTATCTCCCGCTATGAGATTGAGCACGGGACCGAAGCGGTTGAGCAGTTTATCGATGCTGTGCTTGCGATTCAGGAGCATGTAGATCCTCATATTATTAGACCGGATAAACTCGACAAGCAGCGTTACAATGCTCGCCGGGTACTGGAGCGCAAGGAGGAAGCCAAACGGCATAAGCCCCTGGCTTACGACGATTTGTGGGACATCGATGAAGAAAAGCAAGAGAAAGCCGAGAATTCAACCCCGACACCAAAGCGCTTCCCGCCGGAACCGGAGAAAGACATCATGTGGTTTATTCAGGAACACTCCGATATTCTGGAGGATTGGCAGCGGGATATCATGAGCATGCTGCGAGAGGAGATGCTGTACTTCTGGCCGCAGATGGAAACGAAGATCATGAACGAAGGCTGGGCTTCGTACTGGCATCAGCGCATCCTGCGGGAAATGGATCTGACCAGCGAGGAAACCGTGGAATTCGCCAAGCTTAACGCCTCGGTCGTACAGCCGTCACGCCACAGCCTGAACCCTTATTACCTCGGGCTTAAGATTTTCGAGGATATCGAACGCCGCTGGGACCGGGAGAAGATGTTTGATGTACGCGAATATGATTCGGACATCTCATTCCTGCGCAATTATTTGACAAAGGAATTAGTGGAGGATCTGGATCTCTACGTGTTTGAGAAAAAGGGGCCGGAGTGGAAAATCACCGACAAAGCATGGGAGAATATCCGCGACCAGCTGGTCGTTTCCCGTGTGAACGGAGGTTCCCCGTTTCTCGTCATTACCGATGGCGATCATCTCCGTTCCGGTGAGATGATGATCAAGCATTTATACGAAGGGATTGAGCTTGACCTTAAATACATGGAACGCACCATCCCTTATGTTTACTCTCTGGGGCAAACCTGTGCATCTGCACAGCATGATCGAAGGCAAACCGATTCTGTTCTCCTATGACGGCAAGAAACTTCATCGGCGATTTATTTAACAGTGCTTGATGCATGGATATATCTGCTTACAACAACAGCACCCGCGAGTGAGTGAATCCCTCATCGCGGGTGCTTTGTTTACCGATATTCAACGATCCATGCGTAGGCTGCTTGACCTAGACGGTCACCTTCTCAGCTTGCTTCAAGGTTTCGACATGGGTATCATGCTTCTGAACATCATACTCATGTTGAAGCGATTCCAAATCATCAGCCAGCTTCTCCATCATCTTCACGAAGGCAGCCAGTTCCTGCGAGCTTGCCGCCTGATTGCGGGCATTAATTGACGTTTTCTCCGATTCCTGTTCAACGAGCCCCAGCTTGCGGATGATGCCGCTGACCTTGTCCTGAATTTCGTCCATCGCCTTCTTGGAATGGGTGGCAAGCTTTCGCACTTCGCCAGCAACAACTTCGAAACCTCGGCCTAACTCGCCAGCATGAGCTGCTTCAATCGCGGCATTCAGGCCGAGCAAGTGGCTCTGATCCGAAATTTCCCGGATCAAACTCCCCATCTGTTCG
Organism: Phytophthora syringae; assembly: GCA_012656105.1. Classification (NCBI taxonomy): domain Eukaryota; phylum Oomycota; class Peronosporomycetes; order Peronosporales; family Peronosporaceae; genus Phytophthora; species Phytophthora syringae. Next base: position 396,574 of record JAAKBD010000004.1, read on the forward strand.
ATGTGCAGGATTTCATTGCCAAGCTCCGAAGTTAGTGTATGCGCTTTATCCTGCGCTTCTGCTGTCTTCATGGCATTGTCGGCCATAAGCGCTGCACTTTGATCCAGCTCCACAATCATGGCGGTCAATTCCTGGACTGCTTCTGTAATCGCTTCCAACATTTTTTGCTGATCCGTGACCAATCGGTTAATCTTCTCTTTCTCTTTCATTTCGTAAGCTTCCAGTACGAGCTGGGAATCCAAATTAAACATTTTGCTAAGCGCATGCACCACTTGAGTCCACTGATCCGGCACGATTTGTTTCAGCAAATCGGCTGCAATATCAAGATACACCATGTAGCTTCCGAGATAATAGTCCGTTGTCAGGCCAATTCTGGAATGAACCTGTCCGATCTTGATTCGGTCGGAAATGTAAGACTCATCCACTCTGCCAGCTGCGAGTGACAACCAATACACCCGCTGGGTCTCCTTCAGCCGCTCCATGGTCGAGGTACGATCAATAATCTGCATCAGCTGCGGCTGTGTGCCGATCTGCGCGTAAAACCGGTTAACGACCTCTTCCACGACCTTCTCAAACACATCACGATGGTTGGCTAACAGCGCCAACCCGTGCTCATCCAATCCGATAAACTCCAGCTGTTGACGTCTTTTTGGGAAACATCAATCATTTCGAAAAATCCACTCCTAAATAGCGTGATCCATATCACAGGTTCAAGTACTTAGGGTCCATTATAGCCTATATTTACCACCTGGACATAATCCTAAAGTCCTAATTACACGCAGGTTTGCACCAATCATAACCAGGATAACTCCTTTATAAACCGTGAGAAACCACCCCGAATCCATAGAGTAGTCTCTCACGTTAATCACTTTGTTCTAGATTACAACTTCAACATACAGCTTCGACATTACCGGTTCAACAGACTGCCCACATAGCGCAGCAGCTCGTTGGCACATACCGGGCAATATCCATGCTCCTCAATCAATCTGGAGCTGACCTCGTTGATCCGTTTCAACTGCACGGCATCCGGTGTTTTGGTCGAGGTTGTAATCTTGACGATATCCTTGAGATCGGTGAACAGCTTCTTCTCAATCGCTTCGCGCAGGCGCTCATGATTGTGGTACTCGAATTTTTGCCCTTGCGCGAGTAGGCTGAGATGCGAATCATAATCTCTTCCCGGAAAGCCTTCTTCGCATTTTCCGAGACTCCGATCTGCTCCTCGATCGAGCGCATCAGTCTTTCATCCGGATCCATCTCCTCATCGGTCAGCGGATCGCGGATTTTCGTCCAGTTGCAGAACGCCTCGATATTATCCAGATAATTCTCAAACAGCGTCTTGGCGGACTCTTCGAAGGAATACACAAAAGCCTTCTGCACCTCCTTCTTGGCCAAGTCATCATATTCCTTACGTGCGGCGGCGATGAAGTTCAGATAACGCTCCCGTTCGTCCTTCGTGATGGAAGCATGCTGATCCAGACCGTCCTTGATCGCCCGCAGCACATCCAGCGCGTTAATGCACTGAAGATCTTGCTTAATAAGAGCACTTGATATCCGGTTGATGACATAACGCGGGTCAATACCGGACATCCCCTCTTCCAGGTATTCATTCTGCATCTCTTTTAAATCCGCTTCTTTATAGCCCTCTACTTCCACACCGTCGTACATGCGCATTTTTTGATCAAGTCCATGCCCTGCTTCTTCGTTTCCTTCAGGCGCGTCAATACGGAGAATATGGCGGCTGAACGAAGGGCATGCGGCGCCACATGGATATGCTTCATATCACTTTGGCCAATCAGCTTTGAGTAGATTTTCTCCTCATCACTGACTCTCAGATTATAGGGAATCGGCATCACAATCATCCGGGACTGCAGCGCCTCATTTTTCTTGTTTGCTATAAACGCTTTGTACTCGGATTCGTTGGTATGGGCCACAATCAGCTCATCCGCGCTGATCAGCGCAAACCTACCTGCTTTAAAGTTTCCTTCCTGGGTCAGGGACAATAAATTCCACAGAAACTTCTCATCGCACTTCAGCATCTCCTGAAATTCCATCAGACCGCGGTTTGCCTTGTTCAACTCGCCGTCAAAACGGTACGCGCGAGGATCGGATTCTGAGCCATATTCCGTAATGGTGGAAAAATCGATGCTGGGTTAAGTCCGCAATGTCCTGGGATTTAGGGTCGGAAGGGCTGAATGTCCCGATGCCGACTCTGCTCTCCTCGGAGATGAGCACCCGCTGGACTTCAACCTGCTCGATATCTCCACCGTATTCGGTTTTGAGTCTCAACTGGCAGGCCGGGCACAAATTCCCCTCAATTCGAACGCCAAGCTCCTTCTCGATTTCCGGTCTGAGCTCAAGAGGAATCAAATGCAGCGGTTCCTCCTGCATCGGGCAGCCGGAGATCGCATACACCGCTCCCCGGTCGGTACGGGAATGCTTCTCCAGGCCCCTCTTCAGCAGCGTAACCAAGGTCGATTTACCGCCGCTGACCTACCCCATAAGCAGCAGTATGCGTTTGCGTACATCGAGCCTGCGGGCCGCGGAATGGAAATATTCCTCTACGAGTTTCTCAACCGCACGGTCGAGACCGAAAATTTCCTGTTCAAAAACTTATATTTTTCTGGCCCCCGATCTCCTCAAAACCGTAGGATTCGATCATGTCATATACACGGGCATGTGCCGTCATGGCTGGAGAGGGGTCCTTCTTCAGCAATTCGATGTATTCCCTGAATGTGCCGCTCCACGCCAAACGGTCGCCTTCAGCCCGATACGATGCTATGCGTTCGAAAATATCCATATCGCTACCTCCTATGAGTCTGTTTATGGGGATTGGCTTCCATTCCACAGCGTCATTAGAAAACATTCCATTTTCGAAAAAGTGTATTACATACCTATGCGGCTTACTTGGAATAGTTGACCTTATTTTCGAAGTCAAGCAAGTGCTTTTTGATGAACTCTCCGAGCAGTCTACACCCGGATACGCATGAAAGCAGTCCCCATGCTATACTGAAATTACATTAACGTGACATCAAACATGTTTCGGATCAAAAGGAGAGTAACCATGGCGATAAAGCATGAAGCCGAGCTGTACGCTCCCTTAAAAGCCTTTTTTGAAATGAATGGATATGAAGTAAAAGGTGAGGTTCGCCATTGTGATCTTGTCGGTATGAAGGAAGGCCTCGAGGAGCCGCTTATTGTGGAGTTAAAAAAACATTTAATCTTGCGCTGCTGCTCCAGGGCATCGAGAGACTGAAGCTGACTCCGTACGTTTATCTGGCGGTCGAGAAGAGCCGTGCGAAAAAAGGAGCGGTCAATCAGCGCTGGAACGAGCTGTCAGGGTTATGCGGGCGCCTGGGTCTGGGACTTATCACGGTAACCTTCTACAAAACCAAAGCGCCTTTTGTGGAAGTGCTCTGTGAGCCGGAGATGGCCGTACAGACGGGCCGAACGGCCATCAGACGGAAGGAGCGCCTGTTGTATGAGTTTCGGGAGCGCAGCGGTGATTACAACACGGGCGGCATAACAAGGGCCAAGCTGGTTACCGCATATCGCGAGAAAACGCTGCGTGTAGCTGCAGCCATGAATTCCGCGGAAGCGGAGCAGCGCAGCTTGCATGAACTGCAGGAGCAGGAGCACGGGCTTCAAGCAGGGCATGCAGCCGCTGCGCTGCCCGGCATTTCCCCGCGGCTGTGCGGGATCGAAGCGGCGTAGGGTCGGCTGCTGATATCCTGCAGCGCAATTATTATGGCTGGTTCCGCCGGGTGAGCCGCGGACGCTACGTGCTGACGCCTGCCGGTATCCAAGCCCTGGCAGACTACGCCACCGTGTTAAAATCATAAAATGTACATTCATCAGCCCGAAAACCTAAAAATCCCGTGATGCAAAAAAGGCTGCTGATTCTACTCCAGACCTGATAACAGGTCCAATCAGCAGCCTACCCTATGTTATTAACGATACTTAAAGAAGCAGCCTTCCATGTCTAATTACGGGCAGTAAATTCCAGCACCGCTTCGCTGATCAGATTCATGCCCAGCAGCAGCTCATCCCGGCCCGGATGCGTAAAATTCAGCCGGATGCATTCACGGGTATGATCTTCGGCGGAACACATCGAGCCTGGCAGGAAAGCCGCACCTTTGAGTAAAGAAGCTCTCAGCAGCGCATCGCCATTCAAGCCAGGTGGCAGCTGCACCCAGAGAAACATCCCGCCGGAAGGTACCGCATACGTCGAATCCTTCCATGCGCTGCGCTTCAGCAGCTCTACCATCAGTTTAAGCCTCGTTGCGTACTCCCGGTTCAGCATGCCGATGTGATCCTCCAGCTGAAAATGCTTGATTCCAGCAGATTGTGCAGCATCCGCTGATTCAGCATACTGGATTGCCAATCGGCCATTTGCTTCACCGCCGTCATCATCTCAATGACGCGCCGATTTCCTGCGGCCCATCCTGTACGAAGCGCTTATGCAACCGTTTTGCTGAAGGAGCCAACATATAGAACATGCTTACCCTGGGGTTCCTCCAGTGAGAATATTGAAGGAATTCTTGTCCCCTGATTCTTGGCATCCGCAAAATAAAGATCGCCGTAAGAATCATCCTCCACAATGAGAAGCCCATGCTGAACACACAGCTCCAGCACCTGCTTGCGCCGCTCCAAACTCCACATCACGCCTGTCGGATTGGTAAAATTGGGCGCAGCCATCAGCAGCTTCGGCTTGTGCTGCCGGATCATCGCTTCGAGATGCTCTGGCAGCATCCCGTTCTGATCTCCTCAACAGGCACAATGAGGGCGCCCTGTAGACGCAGCACCTGAAGCAGTCCAGGCGAGGTTGGATTCTCGACCAGCACCGGGTCACCCGGGTCCACATACACCCTGACCAGCAAGTCAATGGCCTGCTGCGTACCGGTTGTCAGTAAAATATGCTGGGGCTGAACGCTAAGCCCCTTTCGCCGGGAAAAATCCTGGCTCAGCCATTCGCGGAGCGGCCCGTATCCTTCCGCCTCACCATACTGCAGCGCTAGCGGATCCTCAGACAGGACCGATGTCGCTGCCTCTGCCAGAGAATGCAGAGGGAATAACTCTTCGGCCGGAAGCTCTTCTGCCAAGGAAATAAAAGAATCCCGCTTCGCAAGTTCCCTGATATCGCGCAGCGGGGATGACAAAAGGGTCTGTGCACGGGAAGCAAAGGAATACTGCATGGAAGTCCCTCCTCTAACCGTTATCAAAACCTCGGTTTTGTATTCAGGAGCCTCTTAACAACCTCTAAAAGGTATTCCTGATGTTTATATATTATACCTTATGAACCACATCACGCATATATTTGCCTGCCTTGGCGGGTATACAGTGCGTACTTTTCGATCGCTTGCGCACGGGTGGAGACCCCAAGCTTCACGTATATTTTGCGGAGGTAATTATCAATGGAGCGGCGGCTTACTTGAATTTCCATGGCAATTTTATCGTAGGTGATGCCTTGGACAATCCGTTCCATAATAAAGGCCTCCGTCTCGGAGAGCTGAAGTCCACCTTCATTCATGGCAGAGGCCGTTAGCGGCCATATTCCTTGCCTTACCCACTCGAGCGGCAGTGATGCAACACCTTCCCGCAGGTAGGTAATCATATGTATAAGCTGAAAGGTGGATGCCTGTTTGGATAACAGCCCGCTTGCGCCGCGGCTGATCAAGGATTGCAGCAAGGGAAGACCATCGTTATCGGTCATGATGACAACATGGGTCCTCGGAGACAGCTGCTTCATCTGCTCCAGCACGGCTTCAGACGTGTGTTCCTGCAGGTGATAATCCAATAGAACCAAGTCAGGAAGCAAATCCCCGACCAATCGAAGCCCTTCTGAATCTGAGGATGTCATTCCCTCAACGAGCAGATCCTGCTGCTCTTCCAAAATCAATTTTGTTCCCAGCATGCTTGTAGGTTGACTGCCAACTATAACTACCCGCCAAACCTGATTCATTTTCTAATAGACCTCCTGTTTCAACGAACTTGAATCTCTATCATCTCTATTAAGTAAGCGCCGTCATTTCCTTACATACCCGGCATGCGATTTCTCGTTGTTTGCGGCTATGGATTGATACAATTCCATCCTGTTATCCGTATAGAAAAAGGTTAATTAATCCTATAGACGCAGGGCCTTTGACGATATGTATGGCGAATGTCTTATATGTATCCTATTTGATAATCAAATCTATACAGATTGTATCCCACTCTAACTTTCTAGGCAATCTATTTTTCATAAAAAACGCGCGCTTTTTGTTCGTCTTTGCGAAAGTAATCCTGACATGATAGAATGATATCTGGAAAAAATGATAGTTTTTGAGGGGTGATGATATGCCAATGTTAGAGCCGGAAAACAATGCCCCCTATAAATCCCGTGAGGAAGTGCATCAAAAGGGCCTTCTACCAAATGGTTCTGGGTATTTTGGATTGTTCTGATCGGGCTGGGGACGACCGCAGCCTACCTATATAGCAATCATTTAAAAGAGCAGGTCGTTGTGCAGTTGCAGCAGGATACGCACAAGGAGATGGCATCGTTCAAAGCGGAGTATGACCAAAGATTTAATGAGCTGGTTCAGGAAATGGATGAGATGCAGAGCAAGGTTCAGTCCTTTAATGAACTGCTGACCTTTACCAAGGATCAGGCTAGCGGCAAGACGGACAACAGCAATAAGCTGTATAGTCAGTTAAGCCAGGTAGAGAAACAGCTGAAGGAGCTGGAACGCAAGATGGAGCTGCTCAAGTGACTAGGCTGGGATATATTCGTCCCAAGCAGCTCAACCGAACGTTTATGCTAGCCATCGCTCCTTTTATCGGATTGCTGCTGTGTATGTGGTTGATAACCAAGCCGCCGCACCTATCACACGAAACCGCTGAGTACATACCTTCCAGCAGCATATCGGAACAGTCCGCCGTCATCATGCAAGAATTGGATCAAGCGGCCGTCACTGCGGAGCAAACGATATCTTCTATTGAAAAAACAGCCAAGCTCTATCAGCAGACGACAGCCTCGGTAGGAACGATTCTGCGAACCGCGGAATCCCAGGCTGCACGCCCGGAGCAAATCTATAACCGCCGGATCACAAGCAAACTGGGGGTCCCGATCGAGACGGTTAACAGCGACCGGATTCGAATCGAGTTATATAAGATCAATCCGGGTACCTATCACGGTTACGCGATGAAGGTCAAGCTGAAGGACCCTTCCGCCATGAGTATGTCACTGGGCAGTGAAAGCGGCAGACCCGGGTCCGTCGAAACGACCATGCGTGCGGTAAGTCGGCATGGCGCGGTTGCTTGCATTAATGCTTAAGCGGATACGCGGATGGCAACGGGGGCAGGCATCCGCTAAGCACAACCTTTATAAGGGCAAGTACGTTTCAGGATTTCAACCGAGCTTTAAGGATCTTTCCTTTGTTGGCATGAGCAAATCCGGCAAGCTGATCGGTGGAAAATTCTACAATCAGAGCGATCTTGATCGCCTGGATCCGGTATTCGGTGCTACCTTTGTGCCCGTGCTGCTCCAAAACGGCTACAAAACCACCATTCCCGAGAAGTGGCGAACGGCCCCTGGACGGGCACCTCGCACGGTCATCGGCAATTACAAGGATGATCAGCTGCTCATTCTCGTAACCGAAGGATACGATGAGAAGGGTAAATCCGGCGCTACACTGCAGGAACTGCAAAACAAGCTGAAAAAATTAGGCGTCATCGACGCTTATAATCTGGATGGCGGCGGCTCGGCCTCCCTTGTCCTGAACGGTCGTGTCGTGAACAAGCCATCAGACGGAAGTCTGCGGCCCGTGCCAACACACTTCCTATTTTTCGAGTAATGGAATCGGCTTCATATTCTCATTTATTTTTTCGCCCAAGGTGGTTATAATAAGAATAGCTTAGCAGGAGGTGGCAAGGATGTCTTTCTCATTAACCTTTTGGATCGTCATGCTCGTGTTTGCCCTTTACATGGTCGGCATTTGGACCTCGTCATACAATGATGATAAAACCAAAGGCCTGTAAGGCATAAACTCCCCGAAATACGGGGAGTTTTTATTTTATTGCGAAACAAAAAGGCACCGCTCTTTAGCGATGCTCAAAAGGTAATTCATATTAGGCAACTAGGCATGTTTCGGAAGCTGTTGCATTTCGGACATGCATTGCGAGCAGATGTAGCGCTCTTTAAACTCGCTTACACCATCCATAGAACCACAGAAGACACACTTCGGACGATAGCGCTCTAATATAATATGGTCCCCCTGTACAAGAATTTCTACGGGATCCCCTCGTTCATTTGATATCTCTTCCGCAGAGACTTAGGCAGAACGATTCTTCCCAGCTGATCGACCTTACGAACAACACCAGCAGGTTTCATAACGATTGTACACCTCTTTCATTTTCAACAAGTGATTTCTGACACCACAATTACAGAACTGATAATAAGGGCCTAGTATAATAGTTCGATAAAAGTTGTCGAATCCTGCTGGATATTAAGAATTTCTTAGTTTTTTCAATATCAAATAGGTATACTGGATGATTTTTCCCTAAAAACTCGAAGTTTTGCAGCTTTTAATCCATACCCGGGAAATCCAGCTGGCGTAATGCCTCGTATACCATAATCGCAGCCGAATTGGACAAATTCAGCGAGCGGACCTTATCTGTCATCGGCATCCGTATGCAATGCTCCCTATTTGCAGCAAGCAGCTCTGGAGGCAGACCCTTGGTCTCTTTGCCAAAAACCAGAAAATCGCCATCCTGATACTCGATATCCATGTAACGCTTGGTTGCCTTCGTCGTGGCATAGAAATAACGTCCGTCCGGATACAGTGCCTTTAATTCCTCAAAGGAATCGTGGTATTCAATATGTACGGCATACCAGTAATCCAGCCCTGCCCGCTTCAATGTTTTGTCATCTGTATTAAAGCCGAGCGGACGGACCAGATGCAGGTGAGTGCCTGTTGCGGCGCAGGTTCTGGCGATATTGCCCGTATTGGCGGGGATTTCCGGTTCGACTAGTACGATGTGTAATGCCATGTTGATAAAGTCCACCTTTTCTTCTGTTTTCTTCTATTATAACCGATTCCATCCTGAATTCCCGGGGTATCCAGAAATAACCTTCCGCTGATGGGCGGAAGGTTATTTCTGTTCATCTTCGATGATGTATTAGCTGCGGCTGTTCTGGAACTGCTGCATAAATTGTACAAGCGCCTGAACGCTCTCGTACGGAAGGGCATTATACACCGAAGCGCGCAAACCGCCGACGCTGCGATGGCCTTTAGACCGACAAAGCCTTCTTGCTCCGAAGCCTTCACAAATTCCTTCTCCAGCTCTTCCGTGCCCAGACGGAACGTAATATTCATATCCGAACGCACTTCTGCGTTCACGCAGCCGCGATAGAAACCGCCGCTGCTATCGATGGCATCATAGATGAGTGCGGCTTTCTTGCGGTTCAGCTCCTGAACGCCTTCAAGCCCCCTTCTCCTGAATCCATTTGAGAACCTCATTAATCATATATATGCCAAAGGACGGCGGCGTATTGTAGAGCGAATTGTTTTTCAAATAAGTATCATACCGGAGCATACTTGGGAGATGTTTAGGAGAATCTGTAATCATATCCTCTCTGACAATCACAACGGCCACGCCGGATGGTCCAAGGTTCTTCTGCGCACCTAAGCATATACCATGGCAAATTGGCTTAGATCAAAAGGACGGCTCAGGATATCACTCGACATATCGCAGATCAGCGGTACGGATCCGGTATCCGGGAATTCCTTAAACTGTGTGCCTTCAATGGTTTCATTGGAAGTCAGATGAAGATAAGCTGCATGATCGGATAGCTTGATATCTTGAAGCTCAGGCAAAGCCATGTATTTGCTCGCTTCCGATGAGGCGGCAACATGGGTTTCGCCAATCAGCCTGGCTTCCTTAATCGCCTTCTCGGCCCAGCTGCCTGTCATCACATAATTTGCAACCTGGCCTTGTCCCAAAAGTTCATCGGAATCATCGCAAATTGCGTGCTGGCACCACCCTGAATGAATAACACCTTGTACCCGGACGGATTTCCCAGCAGGGACAGCAGGCGTTCCTGCGCTTCATTATGAACTGCTTCATAGACGGCACCGCGATGCGACATTTCCATGATCGACATGCCCGTATCCCCGTAATTGACGAATTCAGCCTGAGCGCGCTCCAACACTTCAAGCGGCAGCGCAGCAGGCCCTGCATTAAAATTGTATGCTCTCTTGCTCAAAAGACTCTCCACCCTTTCTCCTTGTTCCCTTTATCGCTTTATAGATTTAAAGCTAATCATAGCAACAAAGCGAAGGTCCATCAAGTGCATTTTATACAATTTTTTATTCTCCATCAAAAACGGATAAATCCTACAGTTCCAACCTGCGAAGACCCAAAAGGGACACCCTTTTGTTTACCAACTGAAGAATTGGAACTGCCTTCTCCAGCATTTCTGTTCTCCCGGAGCCAGACTCAGACGAATAAACACCTCGGGAGAAATCACGTGGCCAGTACCCCATAGCGCCATGTAAGCGACTGGAAAATCACTGCTCTCCCTTACTCCCGCCCTGCTGGCTTTATGCGTGAGCTCCCATGAATAAGAATGGTCACTGCCGTTGAAACCTTCCAGCTTTCCATAAAGGGCTTGCTCGGCTTGGCGTTCCAGTTCACCTCGCAACCCTGGACAGACAGCAAGCCGGAGGTATAGTCAGATTCAACCTCCGTAAATCGGACAGGTACAGGCAGCCGCAGCTTGTATTCTGGTCCTGAGTCCTGATCGTTTATACCTATGAAATTATGGATATATTCCTCCGTATCAATCCTTCGGCTACCTTCGTTGCAGAGCTCATAATCCATGGTCAACGAGGTACCTTGGATGGAGATCTTCTTAACCAGCCTGGCTGCATATCCCTTTGTGTTCCTTGCATGAACCACATACGTGATGTTTAAATCGTCCGCCGTGATATCCACATCGAAAGGTTCCAGCGGATACGTATACTGAAAGTTATAACCGTCTTCATTAACCCGCTTAAGAAGGCCTACCCCTAGTTTAGGAAACCACTCGCCTACCCTGGTTTCCGAGTACCCCATTCCGTCGTGAAGACCAAATTCATTGCATAATCCTGATCCGCTAAGCAGGGTTAAATCCCTCTGCATACTCATGAACACAGAACGTATGACCGCTCCCCACGAGCCTGACCTGTGTAATGAATCCGGTCCGATCAAAACGTGTGCCTTGGTAACTATCAATATCCGCTATATCTAAGGCTAGTTGTCCGTTCGTTAATAGATGGCTCATGCTAATCGCTCCCTTTCCATTCATGATGAAGAAGCCCCGGTCACTTGTCTGCCAGGGCTTCCGTCAATTTGCATGTTCTTATGTTAGGCGAGCTCGACAAGAATGATATGAGATTCATTCATGGATAACGCAGACAACGTATAACGATCCACTTCAGCTGCCCCTCGGGTGATACTCCGCAGCTGAACCTTCTCGCCGTTCAGTGTAATGGATTGAATCCCATAACTTCCATAATCCAATCCGCTTGGATTGCTGTATACAATCTGAAGCTGTTGATCAGCAAACCTTGTATCTACAACTGCGTTGCCATCAGCTCCAAATTGAGAGGAACGTAATTTAGGTTCCAAGCGAAGATGTCCCAGATTACCTTTCACGCCAAACACCTCGGTCAGCATCGTAAGCAGAAGCCAGCTTGCTGATCCGGTGAGATAGGGATACATGCCTCTTCCCTTCTCATTGATGTATTCAGGAATACCAGGATACATGCGACTGCGATCAAAGTCATTGCTCAGATCATAAATCGACTGCAGCACCTCATATCCTTCTTGGACAAAACCTCTTTTATACAGAGCATTCGCATACATGACACTCATATGGCTAAACATGGCGCCATTCTCTTTATGCCCGAACGCAAATCCGAACGCACGTCCAAGATTTTGCTGAATCTCGCCAAAGTTCGAGTTGAGGCGGTAACCGATGTTAGGGTCTTTCAGATAACGATCCACAGCCTTCGTAATCCGGCTTACCTGATCATCGTCAGCAATTCCGCCCATGACAGCAAAGACCTGACCTGTAAGCGTGATGCGCACACCATGGGGAAAATCGCCTTCCACGCGTTCTCCATCATTATTGTAATATCCGTTGAACCACGCATACCCTTCTTCGTTTGTGATCCATTCGTTGCGGCGCAAATGCTGGATGATCCATTCCGCTTTCAGTTTCAAATCCTGTACAACATCCGCTAAACTTAATTTCAGTTTGTTTCCGGTCACAGAGACTTTTACTGATTCGTAATACCTATCCAGCAGTTCGAGTTTCCCTTTAACATCCTCATAGGAAGCGGGAGTCGTTAACGAATCGAGCAAAACAGCCATTTCCTCTGCAATTTCAATGAATTCGACACCGTGGTTCTCCTGCCATGCCAGCAATACATCAGCAAGCTGCATCAAGTTGCTCGCATAAAACGCAGTAAATGCTACACTCTCGCCTCTGCCTGGCGCTAGGTCCAGACCATCATTCCAGTCTGCTCCCTCCAGCTTGATGTTATTGTGCTCGCCTACATTAAAGAACGGAACCAGATTCTGCAGCAAAATATGCTCAAGTATCGTTCCCTCATATACCCTGCCATTCACGGTTAAGAGCTTATTCCCATTCTCCGGCAACCAGTGGCTGTCCTTCTCCTGACACCGTTTCACAAACACATCACGGAAATACGTTTGAGGCTGCTTCAGGAAATCCAGATCCCCGCTCTGATTGATATAAAGCAGGGTGGTCATTAACGGCCAGGCACCATGATCCATCCATACGCGAGGAATATTGTTCCGGTCCGCGATAAACTCACCCGGCTTGGTTCCGATAATTGTTGCATTGCTTCCGTCCATTCGCACACCTGCGTAATTATTGAGCAGAAGGTATCGAACCTCAGATGGCTCCATAATCATCAGTGCAAGGCAATCCTGCCACAGGTCACGCCATCCGCGGCCTCCACGGCCGTAGTCATGATAGGGGAGGAAGGAGTTCCCGTATAAACGGCGCAATATAGGCTGCAGCGTTACCCATTTCATCCACATATCCTGCTGTTGATCTCCAGTATGAAAGGACACGGTTGCCAGCTTGTCATTCCAATAGTTTTCGTTCTGCTTAAGCAGATCATCAAAACTCTTCTCCGATAAATACGTTTCGTCCAGCCTGCCGGATTCTATGCGATCCTCTGAAATGACCATTGCGATCACATAAGCTCTGGATTGGCCTGGCAGCAATTGAAGCTCATGAAACCGGAGAGCCCCAATCGCTTCGTAGCCCTCCAGCGTATCACCAGCCGCTGCACCCGCTTTCTTGTTGGCAACTACAGCCTCGGGCCAATCCAGTGCGCCGCCTTCCCCGATAAATTCCTCGAGTACCGGATCATAATGGCTGGTTCCGCACCATCTGCCTCTGCACCCAGCACGCTGTAGCACACCTGATTGATACGGTGACCGCGCTCGTCAAACGACAGAACAGGCTGCACCTCGATCCCCTTACGATGAACAAAGATCCGATGCAGCAGTGAAGTCACATGACGATGATCCCGCAGATCATCTGCCGAGCGTCCGTACAGCGGGATGGCTGCGGTAGGCGTCAGCTTCAGCGGCTGATCGCTTGTGTTTGTCAGTTTCACTTTCATCAATTCAATTTTGTCATCCGTTACAGGAACGAAACTCGTCACTTCCGCTTGCAGTCCCGTTTCCCGGTTAATCCGCTTCAGCTTATGCCATAGAAACCCTGCTTCTAATTCGCTCTCTTCCTCCTGCTGCATGAATCGGTTTGCATTCTGCCTGGCGGAATTGCCAGTTGCGGACCATGCCCCGTACCCATCGATATACACCCAGAAATTACGTGCAGATTTAGAATTATGCAGATCCTCTACCGATACGGGTGACATCAAAAAGTATTGTGACTGCTTGTGATTTCTCCATGAAGATTCGGCGTTATGGCTGACATCATGCTTCATTAACTAACGGAAAATATAAATAGCTGTTATGTTCAGGCATGTTCAATGAAAACACGCCCTGGTTCCCCTGAAACTTCCATCCTGTCGATTTCATATCGTTCTCTTCCCCTTTATGCCATTAGGATTTAACCGCTCCTGCAAGAGCGCCATCCACAAGGTATTTCTGTATGAACGTGTACAGAATGATCAATGGTGCAGCCACGATCGTTATTCCGCATGCAAGCAGCGGCCAGTTATTCCCGTACTGCCCTCTGAACTCTTTTAGGCCAAACGTGATCGGATAATTAGCCGGACTTGGAAGATACATGATCGGACCTACAAAGTCATTCCACACCCCAATCGCGGTCAGAATGACACCTGTTGCTATCACAGGTTTCATAAGGGGCAGAATAATTTGGAACAAGTAACGAATATATCCGGAACCGTCCATCCCTGCGGCTTCATCCAGATCTCTGCTGATCGATTTGATATAGCCCACAAACATCATGAATACAACGCCTGTGCCCGTCGTTTTCAGTAAAATATAACCGAGCTTGGTATCGTAACCGAAAAATGAAACACTCTCTTTAAAGGACAGCATTAATTTATATTGGGCTACCATCGGGTTCGGAAGGAACTGGGACAGCAAGAAGAACATATAAATGAATCCGCTCCACATGACATATCCGCGCGCAACCGGAAAAGCGGCAAACAACGAAACAATGATGGTAAGCCCCGTTGCCGCCACCGTGTAAATCAGACTGTTGGTGAAATAACAAAATTGCCCTCAGACCATGCTTGCGTGTAGTTGCCCCATTCAATGTTCTGGACGATCCCAATGGGATTGAGCAAATATTCATTAAAGGATTTAAGCGAAATGTTGAACACCAGCAGAAGCGGCACGACATACAGAATCAGAAGCAGAAATACGACGCCGTAAGAAAGAATTTGAGTTGTTTTGGAATTCTGCATCAATATTCCACCTCTCTCTTACGCGTTTGTCTGACGGCAACAACAACAAAGAGGAGAATAATCAAGAACTGTATCACGGAAAGCGCAGAAGGAAGACCCATTTCCAAGCTGCCGCGGAATGTTTCCTTGTACACGTCATATGCCATCGTTCTGGTATTAAATCGACCGTCTGTTGTTGCCAAAATGATATCAAACGTCGACATAGCCCCAATAATAGACAGCAGCATATTCACCGTGAAAGACGGTGCGATGAGAGGGAAGGTAATATGACGGAAGGATTGCCATTTGCTAGTGCCGTCAATATGACCAGCCTCATATAAATCTTTTGGAACCGACTGCAGTCCTGCCAGAAAGATCAACATGGAGTATCCCATGTACATCCAAATCTGTACGAATATAATATAGCCGAACGCATGGGTGAAACTTCCGAAGAACATATCCTGATATCCGAAAAGAACATCGTAGAGGCGGTTGACCTATCCGTTTAACGGATCAAACATCATCCCCCATATTAGGGCAACCACAGCTACGCCTAGTACAATAAGCAAGAAAAACACCGCGCGATAGAAATAATCTCCTTTAAGGCGTTGATTGATGATCACGGCAATAAATAGAGCAACTCCATTTTGTACAATCGTAACAACGAACATGAAGATCAGGGTATTTATAATGGAGCGCCAGCGTTCGCCTGAATTTCCCGAGAAGAATAAATCCTTGTAATTATCAAGCCCGACAAATTGATAGGTGCTGCCGGGGAGGTTTTTAACGTCGGTAAAGGAGTAAATGACCGTCAATATCGAAGGTCCAAAATAAAAACAATGTATAATGCCATGGGTATCAGCAGCAGCAATAATGGTATGAAGCGATTAAACCCTTTTCCAAATGGATACATCTCTCTCACCTCGCAAATCCCGATTCAATAAATGTCGGGGCCTGTTGCACAGACCCCGATTACAGTATGGTTCATTCTATATAGGTCTCTTTATAGTAGAAGAAATCTTTATTTAGGAGCTGCGGCTTCCCATTCTTTTTGCTGAATGTCAGCCAATTCCTTCGCTGTTTTGTAAAGACCGCCCGGAGCCAGGAATTCAGTATGAACACCCTCAGCAGCCAGATGCTCGCCGATATTCTGACGGTTGATCATCATGATTTCGTACGCCAATTCAAAGTCCCCCAGATACGGAGTAAGTTCGTTGTCGATAAAATCGCTTTCGGTTTGAATGTTATCCTGTGTTGGAATGAAACCTAGCAGCCTTTACAAATGTCGTGTAGTTCTCCGGTTCGGAGAAGAACTCAAGCCATTTCAATGCTCCCTCTTTGTTCGGTCCTTTCTCGGCAGCATACCAGGTTACATCATACTTGCCGACAAAGGATGCATTCTTCGCTGCATCTTCTGTTGCAGGAAGCGGGAAGTATCCGAACTTCAGCTCTGGGTTTGCAGCTGCAATGGTTGGAGCATCCCAGGATCCATCAGCCAGCATCGCCGCTTTGCCTGTTGCAAAATAAGAAGGCGCTGTTGCATAATCAATCCCCATGAATCCGTCAATCATGTAATTGTCTTGAAGCGTCTTCATTTTTTCCAATACTTCGACTGCCTCTTCATCGTTATAAGCCGTCTCGCCTTTCCAAACACCCTCAATCCATTTCTGTTGATCTCCGCCACCCAGAATTTTGGCTTGCAGAGCGAATACAGGGAGTTTCAAAGGCCATACGTCTTTACCTGCAACAACAATCGGGGTAATGCCTTTGGCTTTCAGATCATCATTGAGCATGATGAACTCCGACCACGTTTTTGGAACGCTCAGACCATTTTGCTCGAAAATCTCTTTATTATAGAAAAGGCCGGACATGGCTACCTTGCCTGTTGGAACTGCATAGACTTTATCGTTATAAGTTCCGGCTTTTTCGATATCGTTAGCATTATAATTCTTAATGAAGGCTTGGTCCGATAAATCTGCGATCAGTCCTGTATCAATCCACTGCTGCCAATCGGGCACCTTAGCACCTGGCGTCTATTCCTGCGGAGAAAGTCTCATCCCGGACAAATCAGCCAGAACGTCCACATCGTTTGCCGTGATTCTCGCTCTCTGCGCCTGCTTAAATTCATCATCCGGTCCTGTAGTGGTATATTCCACCTTATACTCAGGGTACTTCTCTTCAAATTTCTTGTTGATCTCTTCAACTGCTTTATTGATGTTATCCTGTTTCCAGTGTAAAATTTTGATGACCTTCTTATCGCCTTTAGTTGTTTCTTTATCGGCCGAATCACTGCTTCCTCCGCAAGCCGTTAGCGAGAAAGTCAAAGCACCCGCCAGAAGTACTGCTGATAATTTCTTAATCATTTCTTTACCCCCTGAAATTAATTTGCAATTCATTTATGAAACCGGATTCATTATTCCGCTTCTTTTCGTCCAGTATAGTCTTGATGCTACGAAAATTTCAGTAATCCATTTCGTAATTCAGCGAATTATACCGAAAGCGGTTTCGTAAGGCCTATTATTACTCATAACATTTTGTTTGTCAAAGCTTTTTCAACCTCATTCAATACAATTTTTCGTCTCGTTATCATTCCGTTATTTCCCTTGAGAATCCAGCTATATAGCCGCTTCCTTCCATTGACTTAAAGTACTAAAGCGGATACACTATTTTTACGAAACAGTTTCGAATAGAGAATTATAAAAAGTTTCGAACGAATCATCTTAAACGTAAAAACAAGTAAAAAGCGGCATTTTTCATGCTGATATTTAGGTTTTTTAACAATTATAACGAAAATCCGCGAAAATTTCGGGGTGACTTGATAAACAAATAAGGGGCGTTTAGTATGGGGTTGAATATTAAAACAATCGCTAAAATGGCGGGGGTATCCGTTTCCACCGTCTCCAAGATTATTAACAACTATAGTGATGTATCCGAGGAGACCAAAGCTCGTGTGCTGGAAATCATGAAAGAAACCGGATATACCCCTCCAACTCCGCGAAAACATTAGCCACGAAAAAATCCAATTTAATAGGCGTTATTTTTGCCGGGAAATTGAATGTGGATTTTACCCATCCTTTTTCGTTGAGGTTCTGAATTCGTTCAAGAAACAAATGGGTGTCCTCGGTTACGACCTTCTGTTTTTTTCGAATGAAAAATTCCAGGGTGATGATGCCGACTATCTCGGAAGATGTCGTCATTATCAGGTGGACGGCTGTGTCATTATATCCGGGGAAGAAATCGAGCCCTCCATTAAGGAGCTTGATGAGAGCGACATTCCGTGTATTGGGGTCGACATTGAGCTGATCGGCGAAATGTCGGGGCACATTATGTCGGACAACTATAAAATGTCCTCGAAGGTCGTTGAACATTTCTACCTCCAAGGCTTCAGAGACTTAGGATTCATTGGGGGCAGCAAGGAATCTGAAATCTCCAACATGCGTGAGGTAGGTTATCGCAACGCTATGGAGAGCTTCGGGCTTCCTGCCCGTACGGAGTGGTTTCTGAACGGGGATGACTTTTACGAAGCAAGCGGATATAAGGCCATGACACGGTTGATCCAGGCAGGATCGCTGCCCCGTGCCATCTTTGCAGCCTCCGATCAGATTGCCATTGGGGCCATCCAGGCGCTTCAGGAGCAAGGCCTGAATGTGCCAGACAATGTTTCGATCATTGGCTGTGACGATATTGAAGCATGTAAATATACTACACCCAAGTTAACGACCATTCGTCAAAACAAAGACAAGATCGGCCGATTGGCCGCACTTATGCTCTACGACCTGATCAATAAACAATCATAGGTCAGCTCGTTTGTTGTTGAGCCTGAGCTTATCGTACGCGAATCTTGCGGGAGCAAGACACATCACTACGGTTACTTCTGATTGCTTGTCCAATTGGACCGACGGTCTTCCTCACCTTCCTCACCCGGAAGGCCGCCCTTCTGCTCGCTTGGACAGCACTATCTACTTTCCATCCATCTACATACTAAAAAAGCTTAGAGCCACAGGCCCTAAGCTTTTTTAGTATTAGTATTAGAGGTCGTAGTACAGTGAGTACTCATGCGGATGAACACGGATGTTAACCGCTTTAGCTTCAGAGCGCTTGAGCTCAATGAAGTTGTCGAGGAATTCCTGCGTAAATACGCCGCCCTCAGTCAAGAATTCGCTGTCTGCTTGAAGAGCATCCAAAGCCTCATCCAGGGAACCTGGTACGCTGCGGATTTCTCTTTTCTCAGCATCAGACAGTTCGTAGATGTTCTTATCGAATGGTCCGTAGCCCAGTGCCGTCGGATCGATTTTGCGCTTGATGCCATCCAGGCCAGCCATCAGCATGGCAGAGAATGCAAGGTAAGGATTCGCCGTGGAGTCCGGTGTACGGAACTCAATGCGGCAGCCTTTAGGTGTTACAGCTGCAACCGGAATCCGAACTGCTGCGGAACGATTGCCTTTGGAGTACACGAGGTTAACGGTGCTTCATAGCCTGGAACCAGACGTTTGAAGGAGTTTGTGCTCGGATTTGTCAAAGCAATCAATCTTAGGTGCATGGTACAGAATACCGCCGATGTAGTGGATAGCCGTTTCGCTCAGGTTAGCATAAGCTCCTTTTTCGTAGAACAAAGGGGTATCGCCATCGAAAATGGATTGGTGAACGTGCATGCCGCTTCCGTTATCTCCGAACAGTGGCTTCGGCATGAATGTAGCCGTTTTGCCATATTGGCGAGCCGTGTTATGCACGATGTATTTATAGATCAACAAATTGTCAGCTGTTTTCTTTAATGTGTCAAAACGGAAGTTGATTTCAGCCTGCCCTGCCGTTGCTACCTCATGGTGATGACGCTCAACCCGCAGTCCTGCCTCCTCAAGCAAACGGCACATTTCGCTGCGAATGTCCTGCTGTGTATCAATAGGTGCCACTGGAACGTATCCGCCCTTAACGCCAACTTTGAAACCAAGGTTGCCGCCTTCTTCCTTGCGGTTGGTATTCCAGTTTGCTTCCTCGGAGTCTACAAAGTAGCTGGAGCTGTTCATGGAGCTTTCGTAGCGAACATCATCGAACAGGAAAAACTCGGATTCAGGTGCGAAGAATGCTGCTGTACCGATTCCCGCCTCTTGAAGATATTGCTCAGCGCGAGCTGCGATACCGCGTGGATCACGCTCGTAAGCATCGCCCTCCGGTGTAAAGATGTTGCTCATAATGTTAAGTGTAGGATGTGCTGTAAATGGATCGATATAGCAAGATTCCGGATCTGGCATCATTACCATATCTGATTCTTCAATGCCGCGGAATCCTGGAATAGAAGATCCATCAAACGCTACCCCGTTCACGAATGTTTCTTCATCTACCTCTGAAGTAAGCAAGGTAATGTGATGCGCCCGTCCCGACAAGTCCACAAAACGAAAATCGACCCACTCAATATTGTTCTCTTTAATGGTTTGCAATACTTTCTCTACCGACATGTCTCTTCCTCCCAATTTCCGAACATTAAGACTAAAACAGCTTAACAATGTTCATAATCTTTCGATTTCTTTTCGTCATTATATGCCGGGAGATAACCTGACGTCAATACCTATGTAAGGTATTTTTAAAAATGATGTTATATATACTGACATTGAAAACCAGTTAATGTAAACGAAGCAAAAGACACCTGCGAGCTTGCTACAAGTGTCTACTACTATAAATAAGGGACTGGCCCAGCTATCCTCATATAGCGAACGATATACTTAAGTCTATCAAATTCACCTATATCGATTATTATACGCGCACAAATTCAGAGGCAGGTGCTTTTGAAGTGGCAAAGCTTTTACCTACCAATGGAGCCAGTTGCTCCAAGTCTTTCAGCAGCGCGGCGAATTGATCCGGGAACAGCGATTGAACGCCATCTCCCGTCATGGAATTGTCAGGATCCGTATGCATCTCAATGATAAGACCGTCTGCTCCAGCCGCTACAGAAGCCTTGGACATCGGTTCTACGAGCTCGCGCTAAGCCCGTTCCGTGACTTGGGTCCGAGATCACCGGAAGATGGCTCAACCCTTGCAGAACCGGGATGGCAGATAAATCCAATGTATTTCGGGTATACGTTTCGAATGTTCGGATTCCGCGTTCACAGAGCATAACATTCGGATTGCCGTAAGCAAGAATATATTCCGCTGCATTCAGTAACTCATCATAGGTGGCGCTAAAGCCTCTCTTGAGCAAAAAACTTACCGCAGGTGCCCAGTTTGCGAAGCAGATCAAAATTCTGCATATTTCGGGTACCTACTTGAAGAATATCGGCATACTCGGCGCAAATATCAACGTATTCGGGGTCATAACCTCTGTTATCGTCAGCAGGCCATGTTTTTGGCCCGCTTCAGCCATCATGATCAAACCCTCGACGCCAACACCCTGGAAGCTGTATGGACCCGTACGAGGCTTAAATGCGCCTCCTCTGAGCACTTGCCCACCTGCTGCCTTGACCAGCTGTGCAATCTCGTCAATCTGCTGCGCAGATTCCACTGCGCACGGTCCCCCATGACAACCAGGTTGCCGCCGCCAATCCTGGTGCCCTTAATATCGATAACGGTATCATCCGGATGGAAATCACGGCTCGCCAGCTTGTAGGACTTGGAGATCTTGACTACGTTCTCTACACCTTTCATTTGACGAAGATGCTCCGCAAGTTTCGGATTCACACTGCCGATAAGACCGATTACCGTCCGATCCGCTCCTCGGGATACATGAGCCTGCAGTCCTTCCTTCTCAATTTCCCCTACGATATGCTGTACTTGTTCCTCTAATATTTGATTTGAAGTGATAACGATCATTATATAACCTTCTTTCTGAATATATTCCTGTTTGTGAATGAGTTAATGCTCACTTTCGCGCTTGTACGCTTTTAAGCTTTTATGCTTTTAACTGATAAAGTAAATATACAGAAAAAATCTCCCGTCGTCAAGCCCATTCTTCAAGCCTTCATGATCGGGAGATCTGGTCTTTCCGTTTACAATAACGTTTTATTACGTCCTTCTGCCACTTTTCGCTTAACCAGCGGTATGACAATTCTTACGGTTGTTCCGATACCAGCACGGCTGAACAAAGTGACCCCATATTCATTACCGTAGTGAAGCTTGATCCGTTGGTCTACATTCCGAATGCCGTATCCGGCATTGGTCAGATCCTGACCAGCTGTATTATCAAGAACTCTGCCGGGAGGAAGCCCACGCCGTTATCAATGATTTTGAATTCCAGCACATCTTCCACTTCCAGCACTGTGGCCGTAATTCGGATATGAATATACTCCCCGGTCCATGCATGCTCCAGCACATTCTCGATAAACGGCTGCAGTATCAATTTCACCGTTTCATACCGTACCACCTCAGGCGCATAATCATAGGTAACCTGCATCCGCTCATCGTATTTGATCTTTTGAATATCAACATACGCCTGAGCCTGTTCCAATTCATTCTTCACCGAGATGATATTACGGCCATCATTCAGCGACAGACGGTAAAACTTCGCCAAATCCATCACCATGCGCTGAAGTTTATCCAGCATCCCGAACCGTGCCAAGCGGCTGATGGAAGATAGCGTATTGTATAGGAAATGCGGATTAATCTGCGCATGAAGCGACTCCAGCTCCGCTTCTTTTTCTGCAGATCGGCGAGATACACCTCATTGATCAGTTTACCGATATTGCTGCCCATATCGTTCAAAGCAGAGGAGATGTGGGTGAACTCATCATTTCCTTTAAAAGACACCCGTTTATGGAATTCACCTTCCTGAAATGAATCAAGCACCGATACGATTTTGGACACCCTTCGACTGAAATATCTTGAGACCACGATGCTGACAACAAAAAGATACCAATGCAAATGAGACAGATCAGATAGGTTAGATTACGTATCTTTACGGTATCTTTCTCCACAATTTGGGCAGGAACCACGGCAATGAGATCCCAGCCCAGCTGAGGAATCGGCTTGCGGATAAGCAAATCCCCGTTCTTACGGAGCTCCTTCTCTCTAAAGACGTTGGTCTGCTTGCCGCCCGATGACAGGACCACGCGTCCTTGGGAATCCGATAAATACAACGCTGTGCCATCGCCGATCTTGTTGTAATCCATGCTTTCGAACAAATCTGTCATGCTGACATTAATCCGCATGAATCCGATCTCCTGCGGTTTAATGGTCGTACTGATATCGACCAGTCTCCGCAGCAATGAGATACGGCCGTTGCTCGCATCATCCTCAATCTGTTTCCACTGGAGTGTCACTCCGTAATTCTCTTCCTTGGGATATAATTTATACCAGGTCCTGTTCTCAAGCCGCTCATATTGATAAATATCGAATAGACGTTTGTTAGAGTCGAGCGGATCCGAATACGCGTAACTGTCATAGATCTCCCTAAGATCGTCATTGCGCAGATAGATCGACAGCCAAATCCTCCGATTCGCTGTGCTCACCGCTGTCTCCAGCTTCGGAATGAGCACATTGATCGTTGTATCGTAGCTTACCCAGGCGCTTTCTGTATATCGCAGTACTGTTAAAGGTCGTATCGAAATACAGCATGTCTGATATTCGAATCATATCCTCCATCTTGTAAGAAATATTCTCGCTCATTTGATGAAGTGTTCCCTGGATGTTGTTGTACGTCTGCTCACGAGTTGACTTAACGAAGACTTGATTCGCGATTTGACCCACAAGCAATACCGGTATAATGATGAACACACAGTACGAAATCATCAACTTGTAACCGAATGGTATCTTGACCCGTATTCGTTCGAATTTCCCCGCCATAACATGCATGACCCCACATCTAATCTGTATTTTGCAAGTTAAGAGTGCTTGCGCTTATTCCAAGGGTGTCATTCCGTACATTTCCTTAAACTGCCGACTGAAATAAGGTAAATATTGATACCCGGTCTGTGACGCAATTTCGTATATTTTCAGCTTGGTTGTCTTGAGCAGGTCTCTCGCACGCTCCATGCGGAGTTTAATCACATAATCGCTGAAGTTATGCCCGGTTTCTTCTTTGAAGAGTACCCCGAGATAATTCGGTGAGAAAGAAAAACGGTTTGCCATATCTCGCAGTGTAATGTTCTCATGCATGCGCGCCTGAATATTCTCAATAATCTCTTCGACCAAGCGTCCATTCTTGGTTGATTTTCGGTTTTTGAGCATTTCCGATATTTCCATTGCCTTCATTCGCAGCCATGAGAAAATATCATCCATCGTTTCAAAGTGCAGCAAAATATCAAAATTCTTGAGCTCCAAGCCTGCCATTCGGTACAATTCTTCATTAATCGTCTGAAGATGACCTTCCAGCTTTACCATGATATACACAGCTAAATTGCGTATCGTGAACTTGGAACGTATATTGGAAGCAAGTAATTGAATCGCTTCCAATTCATCATAGATACGAACAATATCATACTCTGTCATGGCTGTAAACAATGCATCGAAGCGGATATCGAGACTTTTTACATCTTCACGATCTTCGGTAGGCACCTCGCTGTACAGAATCCATCTGCCTTTGCCCCGAAACATCTTATAGTCCAGGGCAGCTAAAGCCTCCTGATAGGATGTATGGAGATCCTCCAGCTTGTGGACGGCCTTACCTTCCCCTACAGTCATGGTATAGGCGCATTCTTGCTTCAATTCTTCCAGAAGGGACTGAATCTCCGCTTTGCCTCGGCCACCGCTAAGCAGCACGGCTGTCCGCTGATCGTTCACCTTGCATATATGATCAAAGCCGTTCGCGTCGAGAAGTTTATGTAATCTTGCAAAGTAGTTCTCCACAACACTAAGCTTTTCCTCGGAATCGAGCGAGCTGTTGCGCCATGTACTCACATTATCAAGTTCCAGCAAAATGACGCACACCTACCAATGAAGCTCTGTAAAACGGTACTCCCGCTTGATGATATCCAGTATCGCGCCATCGTAAGGCTTCTGAAGAATTTGCAGCAAGTATTGATTTTTGAGGATAGGGATCATCTGCTGATAGGCCTGCTCCGTCTCCTTGCGTTCATGAAGGCGATCGAGCTCAAGTTTCACTTTTGTCAGGGCATCGATCAGTTCCTGATCTTCCATCGGCTTCAAAACATAACTGCATGCGTTCAAAGCGATAGCCTGCTTCACGTAACCAAAGTCCTGGTAACCGCTTACGAAGATAATCCGAAGTTCCTCCTGCAATTTCAGCGCCCGCTGTGCAAGCTCCAGCCCAGTCATATTGGGCATGCGGACATCGGTAACGAGGATGTCGATCTTCTCCCTCTCGAGAACCTCATAGGCGGCGAAGCCATTATTGACCGAGTCTATCACTTTCATTCCGAGATTCTCCCATGGAATAAAGCTCTTCATGCCCTCTAGGTCCAGTATTTCATCGTCTGCCAGCAGCACTTTATACACAGGTTACCATCTCCCCTATAAATTCCGATAAGGGTATACTGCATCAGCAGCATACCCTTCTTGGTTTAAGTAAAGATTATTATTGGCCTTTCATTTTTGTAACGTTTTCTTGCCATTTCGTTGTTTTGAATGCAAGAAGTTTATCGTATCCAGCAGATTGTGCATCCGCTTCAGCCTTGTCGAGGATAGCCAATACTTCTGCATCATCCTTCGCATACAGGGCTTTCGCTCTGGATTCTGTAAAGATATCTTCTACACGCTGACGGATAATTCCTTCCTCACTGTCCGGAGCCGGATCGAGGTTGATGTATTCCGTAGCATTCGCTTGGGTTTTCCAAGTGATTTCATACTGCCAACGAGTGGACCAGTTGCGCTGCTCTTCTGGCAATGTACTCTCGTATTTTGCTTTTGCTGTATCAATAAATACCGTGTTACCATTCCAGTGCAGATTCGTTGTGATTGCTTGAAGTTTGTTAAGACCTGGCTGCATCAGATACATATTTCTCCGTGAATTTAGGTGTCACGCCGTCTTCTTCAAAGCCATCCCAATATCCTCCTGGAGGGCCCCACATCAGAACGCTTTGTCCTTCAGGACCTGTGTACCAATCCAGGAAAGCAAAGATTGCTTCTGGATCTTTAGCGGACTTCGTAATTACGCTTACGTTCCAACCCAATTGAGTATAAGTACCAGGGAAGATTTTGTTCTTGTCGAGGCCTTCTTTGTGAATTGGCCAGATCATGAAGTATCCTCCGTTTGGATCTTTTGCTGCCAACTCTGCATGAGCGTTCATTGCATTTTCAGTCGGGCTTGATGCAGCGTATACTGCAACGCGTCCAGTGTTCACTTTCTCTTTAACCTGGTCAACCGTTTGAGTCATAGCATCCTGAGAAATCAATTTCTCACGGAACAGCTTCGCAGAATACTGCATCGACTCACGGAAGATTGGATCCGTAAAGATAGAAGTCAGCTTATCGCCGTTAGGTACGCCGCGGATGCTGATCCAGCGAGTTAGAGCATTTTCAGCAAAAGCGGAATACAGAACTTCAATGCCTTGACCTTGAACGTGTGGTTCAAACGGAACAACCTTATCGCCATACTTGGCTTTTACTGCTTTCAGGTATTCATACAAATCATCTGTGGTTTCCAGTTTAGGAGAACCCAGCTCTGTGTAAATTTGTTTATTAACAACATACCCTGCATTACCATTCGGCTGGTTTGTATACCAGTTCGGGAACTGATACAGTTTGCCGTCAGGGGAACGAAGCATGTTCAGACCTTCTTCACCCATCCATTCTTTCAGGTTAGGGTATTTATCAAGATATTCATCATAAGGCACAAGCATGTCAGCTTGACGCAGCTTCTCTACATCCGGTCCACGGTCCATCCACATGACATCCGGAAGCTGAGTGGAAGCAATCATGGTGTTGAATTTTTGCTGCGCGTTACCTTGCGAATGAATTGCGTTTACGGTTACTTTCTTATTCTCTTTAATCCATTTCGAAGATTCGTCTTGCCCCCATGGAGGCATGGTATACTCGTTATAATGACCGTAGAAACTGAACTCCAGTGGAGTTTCGCCAAGTACAAACTTGCCTGCTTCTTCTGTTGGAGGCGTGCTAGTTCCACCTTTGTCCGCAGGAGCTGGGTCAGCAGTTTTCGCTCCGCCGCCGCATGCCGAAAGCATGAGCGCTGCAGTCAGCAAGGCCGTCATTGATGTGGTCAGCGATTTCTTTCTCAACCTCATTCTCTAATTTCCCCTTTCGTCTTTACACTTGATATTTATGTCCAAAGCTCATGCTTCAAACAACACCTGTTATCTCTTCCTACTCTTTCAGGGAACCTACCAGAACACCCTTAACGAAGTGCTTCTGGACAAATGGATACACCATAATAATCGGAAGCGTTGCCACCATCATAGTTGCCATGGACAGCGATTTAGAAGTTACACTCTGCATCCGTGAGAGAACGGCTTGAGAAGCCGAATCCAGGTTGCTCATCTGTTCAGACATAATATTAGAATTCAATATTTGGCGAAGCATGGTCTGAATGGGCAGCAGGTTCTCGTTATTGATATAAATACTTGGCAAGAACCATTCATTCCAATGGGAAACTGCCGTAAATAACGATAATGTTGCGATAACCGGACCGGACAGCGGGAGAATGATTTTGAAGAAAATACCCCAGTTGCCGCAGCCATCAATCTTGGCGGATTCCTCAAGACCATTCGGAAGACCGTTGAAGAAAGTCCGGAAGATGATCATGTTCCACACGCTTACCAAGCCCGGAATAATGAACACCCAGAAGGAGTCCATCAGACCCAAACCACGAACGAGCATAAAGGTTGGGATCAAGCCGCCGCCAAAATACATCGTAATGATACACATAATCATGTAGTACTTGCGGCCAATCAATTCGCTCTTGGTCATCCCGTAAGCAAAGATGGATGTTACGAGTATGGAGGAGATGGTTCCGATCACGGTACGAAGCACCGAAATCTTGAAACCATTCAGCAGCCTGGTATCCTGAAACACGATCCCGTAATTCTCCAATGTAAAGTCCCGGGGCCAAAAGGTAACGCCACCCATTGCTGTATCTGAACCCGAGTTAAATGAAATGACCAGTCCGTTCCAAAACGGATAAAAAGTTACAAAGGCCAATAATGCCAGAAAGATATATATGATAACCATCATCACTTTGTCACCGAATGCTAACCGTACCAAAACTACCGACTCCCTTCATCACAATGTTCTCTTACCATAAGCTGTTACCTGATTTACGTGCGATCAAGTTGGCAATCGTCAGAAGCATGACGCTGATTACCGCTTTAAACAAGCCTACAGCCGTTGCATATGAGAATCGGGAATTTTCAATACCTATTCGATAAACATACGTGTCGATAACGTCGGAAACCTCTCGCAATACCGGGTTCTTCGCCAAGAGCAAGATGTCTTCGAAACCTGCAGTAAGCAAGTTACCAATGGCAAGAATCATGAAAATACTTACAACCGGCATAATCGAGGGAAGCGTAATCGTAAAGATCTGTCTGAACTTGCTTGCACCATCCATGTCAGCAGCTTCGTACATATGCGGGTCAACCCCGGCCACAGCTGCCAAGTATACGATGGAGGAGAACCCGATTTCTTTCCAAACCCCTGTCGTTACGAGAATTGTCCAGAAGTATTCCGGAATGGACAGGAAGTTGAGCGGTTCCTCAATCAAATTCAGCTTCTGAAGCAAAATATTTACGCTGCCGTTATCCGTTGACAAGAGAGAAATCGCAAAGCCTGAAACGATAACCCAAGACAGGAAGTGCGGCAGATAACTGACCGTTTGCACGAGTCTTTTGAAGAACATATGCCGGACTTCGTTCAGCATAAGTGCAAGCAGAATCGGTGCAGGGAATCAATGAGAAACTTGAGCAAACTGATTACGATCGTATTTCTCATGACCGTCATAAACTCTGGTGATTCAAAGAACATTTCGAAATGTTTGAATCCTGCCCAAGGGCTGTCACCCATGCCTTTAAAAATGTTAAAATCCTGAAAAGCCATCAAAATACCGTACATCGGTATATAGCTAAACACAAAAATGAGTGCGAGTGCAGGAAGCACCATTAACTGAATATCCCATTGTTTAGCAAAGCGAATTAACAAGCTGTCCTTCTTCCGTTTTGGAACAGGTTCCTGTTCTACGGATATTTGCGCCATATCCAACCCCCGTGTGTTCTATGCCATGAAGTTTATCTGATGTCTAACATTGTAGTTTAAACTATCAAATATAAACATTTGCCTATTCAACGAAAAATGATATTATTCAATCGAAAAGTGAAACGCTTACACAACATGGAATATTGCTTTCTTATGTAAAGCGAGAGATATGGCTTTTAGAAAAATTACAGTTTCCACCTTTTAATCCTATGATTTGCAAAAACATTTCTGAAATTAAACATGAAAAGACCCATCGCAAACAGTACCTGCGATGGGTCTTAATTGAGCATATAAATGGCAATTCTTATGACTTACTCTTCACCCGAACCGGGGAAGCAGCTTGCTCATATTCACCGTGCGTTTGATTTCCCAAGTATCCGGCTTATCGTGTTCATACTGTTCCAAATAAGCGATGACTTCCTTGGTAATTGGAGTCGGTGTTGATGCCCCTGATGTAACTGCCACTTTGCCTACTCCTTCAAGCCATTCGCGTTTCAGTTCCGTCACATCCCCGATACGGTAAGCGGGAACGCCTGCAATCTCTTCAGACACCTGGGCAAGTAGGTTCGAGTTATTGCTCCGCGGATCTCCAACCACAATAACCAAATCCGACTGTCCCGCTTGCTCGGCTACAGCTTCCTGCCGCATTTGCGTGGCAAGACAGATCTCGTTATGAATCTCTGCTCCCGGAAATTTATCCAGCAGACTCTTCATAATATGCTTGATATCCCACTGGCTCATCGTAGTCTGATTCGTAATGGTGATTCGGGATGACTTCACCTGCAGCTGCTCGATCTCTTCCTCGTTCTCGATAAGATGCACATGATCCGGCGCGATGCCAATGGCACCTTCCGGCTCCGGATGACCCTTCTTGCCGATATAAATGATTTCATACCCGTCGGCTACCTTTTCCCGGATTAAATCATGGGTTTTGGTAACATCCGGACAAGTGGCGTCCAGTGTCGTTAATCCTTTGTCCCGTGCAAGCTTGCGTACTTCCGGAGAGACCCCGTGCGCGGTAAAAATAACGGTGCCGCTCTCCACCTGACTCAGGATTTCCATCCGATTCGGACCGTCCAGGGTAATGATGCCTTCATCCTCAAAGGATTGCGTTACATGACTGTTGTGAACAATCATGCCCAATATATAAATAGGCCGAGGAAGATCCAAATTCTGGGCCGCCTGACGTGCCAATACCATGGCATCAACGACTCCATAACAATAACCTCTCGGTGATATTCTCAAGACTTCGATGATCCTCACCTGCTTTCCCTTGTAATACGTAAACGATCTAGTCTATTATAACCTATTCCAGAGGAGGAGCAAATACGACGGGCAGCCAGACGATAAAGGTACTGCCTTCCCCTCTTCGGGTTACAACCTCCACAGACCCCTTATGCTCATCAATGATCCACTTGGCAATGGAGAGTCCAAGTCCGGTCCCGCTCGTGATGCCTCTGGATTGATCCGCACGGTAGAAACGTTCGAATATGAACGGAACCTCGTCCTTATCCATACCGATCCCCGTATCCGAAATTCGAAGCCCGACCTGTCCCTTGTACAGGACAACATCCAGGCTCACCTCGCCCTCCGGCGTGTACTTGAATGCATTCTCAATGAATATGAACAGCATCTGCTGTAAATAATCCTTGTTGCCTTCCACGTAAACACCATTCAGAACGGACAGTTCGCCCACATGCCACTCTGCCGTTTTCTCCAGGAAATGAGCCCGCCTTGCGACCTCTTCAACCAACGGCTGGAGTGGTACGGGATCCAGCTCGAAGGTCTGGTAGGTATCGGCTCTTGCCAGAGACAGCATATCGTTCACCAGTGGCTCATCCGCTTGGCTTCATCCGATATATCTCCCACCGCTTCGAATGAGATCTGCTTGATCGTGGCTTCGTCCATATCCGCTCTTTCGCCGGGTGCTACCTCCCACATTTTTGCAGCAGATCCACATTCCCCGAATGGTTGTCAATGGAGTTCTAAGCTCATGGGAAGCATCCGATACAAAACGGCGCTGTGCGGCGTAGGCATCCTCAAGCTCTTTGTAGAACCCCTCCGTCCTCTCAAGCATCCCGTTAAAGGTACCAATCAGCTGCCCGATCTCGTCCTGCGGCCCGTCGTATTCGATTCGCACGCTAAGGTCGGTGCCCTTCTGGATCTGCTCCGCCGCCTTGGTGACCTTGCCGATCGGTTTCATGGATTTGCGAGCCAGGAACAGTCCCAAGGTTGATGCAATCACAAGTGTGGCTGCCGAACCCATGATCAGGATGGATTGGAGTAGGTCCAGGGTTTGTTCAATGGTACGCGTGTTAGCACCGACTTGTATCCACCCAAACAATTTCCCTGAATTTGTCTCTACAACACGATTTTCAAATACCAAAAACGAATTACCGTTCACGGTAACACGCTTAAACGCTTGTTTTGAATTTAAAGCCTTCTCTACAGAAGGGACGTCAAATTGAATGCCGCTAAAAGCCATATTTTGAGATTGCCATAGTTTACCATTATAAAATGTATAGGTCTGTACATACAGATCTGCTTCTTCCAAGCTGATAGCCGAGGATCTGTTAGGCAGAACCTCCACCGCCCCTTGCGTGAAACCAATTTTGTCAGCCTGCTGCTCAATACGCTGCTTTAACTCCTCATACGTATACAAATGGACAAAGCCATACACCGCCGAGCTGAAAATCAGCAGTGTCACAAATAAGATGCTTAGGTATACCATGCTGTCAGTCTTAACCGAATGGACATGCTAGTTATCTCCTCTTAAAATATAGTGGCTCCGCGGATCGTCTGGATCAGCCGTTTCCCTCCATGTTCCTCGGTCTTCTGCCGGAGCATGGCGATATAAACCTCCAGCACATTAGACTCTCCGCTGTAGTCATAGCCCCATATTTTATCCATAATCAAATCGCGCGACAGGACCCGCTTCGGATTTTGCATAAACAGATGCAGCAGCTCAAACTCCTTCGCCGTCAGTTCCAGTCTCTGACCGCTGCGAATGACTTCCCTCGCATCCGTATCCATTATGAGATCCTCGTAGGTCAGTAGGTGGTTAGACGAATCGTCGCGGTTTTACGGCGCAGCAGCGCCCTTACGCGGGCAAGAAGCTCTTCCAGCGCAAACGGCTTAACGAGATAATCATCGGCTCCGGTATCGAGTCCCTTCACCCGGTTCTCCACTTCGTCCTTCGCCGTCAGCATCAGCACCGGTGTCGTGCTTCCGCCTTCCCGGAGTCTACGCAACGCTTCAAATCCATCGACTTGGGGCATCATCACATCCAGAACGACAACATCCGGGTCCTCACTCAATATCACTTTCAATCCTTCTGCTCCGTTGGATGCGGTCAGGACATCGTAGCCCTCAAACGCAAGTCCTCTGCGCAGCATGGAAATAATCTTCTCATCATCATCTACAATTAATATCCGGGATCGCATAGCGGCATCTCCTCTATCTAATAGCGTTATATTTAGTACGACGTCACAATCCCATTATATCGGTCGTCTCAAGGACAAGACAAGCGGAAGGGAACGATCCCTTCCGCTTGTTGTATACACCTATCCGGGGTTACGGTTGTTGCTGCTGTTGCTGCTGGGAAAGATCGAACTCGTTCTTATCACCGATCGTCAGCGGCAGGTCCATGTTCTTGCCGTTACGAACTACGTTCAGCGTAATTTTGTCTCCGACTTTCTTCGTTTTAATGAAGTCAACCAAATCTGACGAAGTCGGATATTTTGTTCCATCCACACCAACAATGATGTCATATTGACGCAAATCTGCTTCATATCTTAGGCGAACGGAACACAACGCTGTCAACATAAGAGCCTTCCGTCACGTCGGTACCCAGGGACTGGGAAATTTGCGGAGTGACCGTTCCCAGGTTTGCCCCGATAAACGGAACCGGATCTTTCGGAACTTCCTCATTATTCTTCAGGTATTCCACAACTTCCTTAATCGTGTTGGACGGAATCGCGAACCCGATCCCTTGCGCTTCCGCGCTGACCGCTACGTTCATCCCGATGACTTCACCTTTCAGGTTAAGAAGCGGTCCGCCTGAGTTACCCGGATTAATCGAGGCATCGGTTTGCAGAAGATGCTCATAATTCCGCTCACTTTCGCCGTTCGTGCCTTGAATATCGATCTCGCGTTCCTTCGAGCTAAGTACGCCTGCGGTTACCGTATGCTCAAAACCATGCGGGTTCCCGATAGCCACAAGCCATTCACCGACCTTCAGCGAATTGGAGTCACCTAGCTCCACCGACGGAAAATCGGCCCCTTCGATTTTCAGAACGGCCAAATCCAGCTCATAACTGGAACCGAGCAGTTTCGCTTCATAAGGCTTTTTAGTGCCTTGTACCGTGACCTGTATCACATCGGCACCATGGATAACATGCTCATTGGTCAAAATATATCCGGACTTGTCAAAGATGAAACCCGAGCCAATCCCTGAAGGCTGGAGCTGGGATTCCTGTCCTCCGTTGCTGCCATTTCCACTGTTTCCACCATTACCGCTATTCCCGCCGTTTCCTTCCTGGCTCGATTGGCCGCCACCAAAGAAGTACCAGAACGGATCATTCATGTTCGGATTCGTGCTTTGCCTATTATTGCTGTTAACCAGTGTCTCAATCAGCACGACAGCCGGACTTGCCTGATCCACAACCGCGGATACATCCCCTGACCCGAAGGAATTATCGCCGATGCCGTTGTTGCTCCGCCGTTATCACTCACGTTAGCCGAAGTTTCTTGGGCTGGCTCAGATGAGAACGCTGCATCCGGAGTAAATAAATTCGTACGATCCGCGGCGAACATCAAACTTGAGATGACGAGAACGCCTGCCAGGAAGGACAGGAGCACGGTCTTCACTGAAGTTTTAGGCTTCTGATTATAATTCCAGTCTTTATTTCTTGTCATGGAATCCACAGGTCCGCCGCCACCTCCGCCCTGGCTTCCGGAGGAATTCGAGAAGCTCGAAGATGGTATCGGTTTAACAGGCTGAGGAGCGGTAACCTCCACTTCCTGCGATTCTCTGCTGCGGTATGGGTGATCTGTCTGCTCGTCATCACGCTCACTGGGTATGGACTGAAACGGTCCGTAAGAATAGTAGTAAGAAGAAGAATTCTCAGAAGAAGATTCATTCTCACGTCTCGGTAATTCATTGTTATTCGACTCGTTGTTGTTTGCCTCATCATCCGGGTACCCGTAACGCTTTCTTTGATCGTCCATAGGTCTACCTCCTATTTAAAATCACTTGCTTCCAAGTGGTTTAATTGATTAACTGTTCTTATTGTGTACTATAAACCTTAATAGTACCTTAAAAACAATTAAAAGGCAGATAAAAAGAAAGCTGGGCTACATCCCGGAATATGAGTTGTTCGCTACATTTTGACCCAGCCCTTCCGGTGGGCATAAATCGCCAATTGCGTGCGATCATCCAGCTCACACTTCATCAACAGATTGCTGACATGCGTCTTCACGGTCTTAATGCTGATATGCAGCTCTTCCCCGATCTCCTTGTTGCTTCTCCCTTCGGCAATCAGCAGCAGAACCTCTTTCTCACGCTCGGTGAGTCCGGATTCATCCCCGTTCACCATATGTCGGCGAATCCCCGAGTCAGCGCTTCCGATACGTCTTTAGTCATCATAAGCATGCCTCTGAATGCCCCCTGGAGAGCATATATAAGCTCATCGGCCGATACGGTCTTCAGCACATAACTGACAGCACCCGCTTCAATGCACTCCACCACAAGTTCGTCCTCAAGGAAGCTTGTCAGAATGACAATCTTCTGATCAGGGAATTCGGACATGACGGCACGTGTAGTCTCGGCCCCGTTCATGATAAGCATCATTAAATCCATAAGAATGAGATCAGGCCTCGATGCCTCATCTCCATTCCGCAACATATCGACAACCTCTTGCCCATTCGCTGCCTCACCGATGACTTCAAATCCCGGGTCCAGCGACAAATATGTTTTCAACCCCATGCGAACCATATCATGATCATCAGCCAGCAGTATCCGAATCGTACCCATAATGATGTTGTCCCCTCTCTATTCCACTGGCTCAGCCAGTTCTTCCAGCTCTTCTCGATCTTCCTGATCCTTGCTCTCTTCCGTGGTCGATCCCTGTTTCCCCTCTGCTTCAAAAAGCGGAATATTCACGCGAACCGTCGTGCCTGCACCCTTCTTGCTTATGATATCCACCTGCCCGCCGAGCTTCTCGGCGCGCTCACGCATGGTAGACAGCCCGTATGAGCCCTGCTTGCCTGCAACCTCGTCAAATCCAACACCGTCGTCGCTGATGCTTAAAATGACACGTTTCTGGTCCTCCCGGAGGGACATGCTGACAAGACTTGCACCCGCATGCTTCACGATGTTGGCAACCGCTTCCTGAATGATCAGGAACAGCTGATGCTCAATCGCATCCGATACCCCTCCGTAAATTTCAACATCCTTCATGCCCTTCAGGCCATTTTGGCGGCAGTAATCCGGGAACCACCGTTCGAGTGCCTCCTCCAGGGTTCTGCCTTCCAATTCCACGGGACGAAGCTGTGCAATCAGTGCCCGCATCTGTTTCTGTGCAACATGAGACATCTCGATTAACTGCCCCAGCACCTTATCGCCCTGTTCCGGATTTCGCTTGAGAACCGCCGGAAGGGATGAGGCCGACATATGAATCGCGAACAGCTGCTGGCTAACCGTATCATGCAAATCCCTTGCCATTCGGCGCCGTTCTTCAAGGACCGCCGCTTCCGCAGCGATTTCCTTCTCAATGACATCCTGCTCGCCCAGGCGCTGCAGGAGCTTCATTTTTTCTCCAGCGCTTCCGTCATTCCATTGAATTCATCATACACTCTGGCAAAAGAACCGTCTTCCATGGTAAGCAGCCGCACATTCAGATTTCCCTTGGCAACCTGCAGCATGTTCAGATGAAGCAAATCCAGCGGGCGCTGAATGCGCTGTCCTGCAATGTATCCCGCAATCCCCGTAAACAGAAGGACACCGACCGTGTAATACACCCACAGTAGGTTATCTTCAATATGTATGTAGCCGGATTGGTTCGCTGTATACAGGAAAACAGCAACCCCGGCTCCAATCAGCAAAAAGTAAAACAAAATCACCCATTTGGTATTTTTCAAAATTCCCATCATAACAGTTATCCTACCCTGTTCACTTTGACATCACCGATAAACACGCTAACAATAATTCGAATCTTCTTACCCGCTTCCCTGTAATGCGGGCTTTCCAATCCGGCATTGCTCATAAACCCGCTTCGGCTTTCCTCCAGCACCTTCATATCGCCAATGAAAGAGTTGGTCGTGACATGGATGCCGATATCCGAATCATTCGGAACAAACACCTTGACATCCCCGATAAAAGCCGAGATATTGATCTTCGTTTCCCCATAGGGAATCTGAGCCTTCGTCAGATCAAGCACCGTATCTCCAATGAACTGCGAAATATTCGTTGGCTTCAGCTGAAAATAATCCTTACCCATATGCACGTCCCCGATAAAGAGGACTTGTTCACCGTATCATGACCATTCCAGGATTGGTCATGATGGTGATCTGTATTGTCGGAGCCATCACCGTAGCTTCTGCCGTCATTATCAAAATCAACATGAACCCTAAAGCGACTGCGATCCTCACGCTCTTGGCGCGGGCGTTCATGCTGCTGTCCATCCCATCGATATCCTTTACCTCGTTCACGATCGTGCATAGAGGCTGGCTCTGGATCCGAATGGGTCTTGTCAGCCTTGTCAGCCTTGTCTGGCTTGCCGAATCTCCGTTCGAACTCTTCATCGAGGGAAGAATCGAGCGGCCGGGCTTCCGGCGGCTCAGGCAGATCATAGTCCTCCCGGCGATGCGAACTGAAATCATCCGGACTTGGCGGTGAAGGTGGCGGTGTATGATGTCTCGGTTTAAAGATCACCTGCAATCCAAAACCAATCAAAATGATCGGAATCGCATACTTGATAAGATCGCCAAATGAGAAATCAACCAAATCCAGGTTTCTTCCGAGAAAATACGTCCCGATAATGATGGGTACAACAGCACCCCACAGGGCTCCTCCACGGGCATAAATCAAACTCTGCAGCCCGAACCAGATAAGGAACATAAGCCAAAAGGTCGAGAATATATAACCAAGGTCCACATTTATAAGATCAAGCTGATTTAGAAGAAACAGAACGCCGATACCAATGAGCAGCAATCCGCTGCTAAGCTGGCTCCATCCTTTTCTACTCATGGTCATCCCCTTGCCTTCCAATTCATTTTTTATTTAACTACAGTGTACAACATATTGGAATGAACTAGGTTAGCGGCGGTGGAATGAAAGTGATCTCCGTCTTGAGACCGAGTGAGTGGATAAAAATGGGTATTTAACCATAATAAAAGACCTCCGCTAAAGCGGAGGTCTTATTTTCACGAACGGACGCTGGCATCTAAACCTTAACGGTTTGCAGAATGGTCCCCTGGTGTGTTCAGTTCGCCAAACTCAGCATCAAACTTCTCGTTCGGTTTTTTGAAGTTCTCTTGAACTTTGGAATTTCCTTTTGGGTTGCTGGCGATGCTGGTATCTTCAGCAAACTCAGCATTAAACTTTTCATTCGGTGTTTTGAAGTTCTCTTGAACTTTGGAATTCCCTTTAGGGTTGCTGGCTATGCTGGTATCTTCAGCAAACTCAGCGTTAAACTTTTCATTCGGTGTTTTAAAGTTCTCTTGCACCTTGTTCTTCTTAGCCACAGTATTCACCTCCCTGTTCTTATGCAATACCATCATCCTCTTCAGGGTTTTGCCCCCGAAAAGTAGTATGCGAAGAACAAGCAGTCATTATTCCGAAATCTTTATTCCTTGAGCGCGTGCTTAAAGAGCCTTAAATTGCTTCTTCAAGCACCGATGAAGGCAGGAAGTGATAGGTCTCAATTGCATTATCTAGCGTCTTCAGCATTTCTTCCGTACATTTGCCGCTCTTAGGTCTTAATGACCTGCACCTCGACGTCCTTTTACCCCACTCTTTAAACACCTGCTTGGTTGTGGAGAAGTAAAGGTCGATTTTCTGGCCTTTGATGGCAGACCCGATATCCGCTACAATGCCATACCCATAGCCTGGGACATAGAGAATGCTCCCGATTGGAAACACATCCGGGTCTGCGGCAATCGTTGACAGCGTATTTCGATCCCGCTTAACCTTCACACCGGAATAGGTAATTCCATACTGCGGATGTCCCGGCTTCTTCCCGGTGGATTCATAATAAGCCGTGTACCCGGTAGCGGTTACCTTCACGGTGTGCAGCACCTGATCATCCTTCGGTGCAAGCACAGGAACGGATCCACGCTTCTTGTCAGGCTCACTTCTCTTGGCTGTGTCGGGAATTTCCAAGTATCTATTGATATCACTGAACCCTGCTACTCGGAGCGCATAGAACCGAGACATTTCGATGTAATCGGAGCCTTGAATTTCCCCGTAAGGTTCATAAACATTCCTGGTGTCTGTTGATTCGAAGGATTCGCTTAGAATCAAGTTGTAGGCATCTACTGTTGAAGAACCTGCACTAAACAAGACTGCTGATAAAATAAAACCAGCAAAAAACCTCTGCCATGTTTTCCATTGGATCATGTGAGTACCTCCCCTTACTAGCGAGGGTTCCCACTTCTCAAATAGAATATACATCTTGGCAGAGGTTTGCATGCTGCTCTTCTTACTTCAACTTAAACGACATGGGTGTTGATTTCTTCACGAAGCTTGAGGATGATATCGTCCAGCGACTGCGCGCCGATATCCCCTTCGCCGCGTTTGCGAACGGAAACGGCACCCGCATTTTCTCATTCTCACCTACGATGAACATGTAAGGAATCTTCTCAAGCTGTGCTTCGCGAATCTTG
Source organism: Phytophthora syringae (assembly GCA_012656105.1). NCBI lineage: Eukaryota > Oomycota > Peronosporomycetes > Peronosporales > Peronosporaceae > Phytophthora > Phytophthora syringae. The sequence goes on from JAAKBD010000004.1 coordinate 435,486, forward strand.
TAGCCCAGCTTCTCATTGCGAAGATCCGGCTCTACCGAGATGCCTGCGAATTGAAGCTTCTCCGCCACTTCCTTGGCGTAGTCTTCAAAGGCGTTGGAGACCGGAATCACCTTAACCTGTACAGGCGAGAGCCACAGCGGCAGTGCGCCTGCAAAATTTTCGAGCAAAAATGCCGTAAAGCGTTCCATGGTGCCCAGAATACCGCGGTGGATAACAACCGGACGGTGCTTTTGACCGTCGTCCCCAACGTATTCCAGTTCAAAGCGCTCCGGAAGCAGGAAGTCGAGTTGAACGGTGGACAGCGTTTCTTCCTTGCCCAGTGCCGTACGAATCTGCACGTCCAGCTTCGGACCATAGAAGGCCGCTTCACCTTCCGCTTCATAGAACGGCATGTCGAGGCTTTCCACAACTTCACGCAGCATGCGCTGGGACATTTCCACATCTCATCGTTTTGGAAATACTTCTCGGTATCCTGAGGATCCCGATACGACAAGCGGAAACGGTAATCATGAATGCCGAAGTCTTTATAAACCGTCATGATCAGTTGAATGACTCTCGCAAATTCCTCCTTGATCTGATCCGGACGACAGAAGATATGCGAGTCGTTCAACGTCATCGCACGTACGCGATGCAGGTAGGTCAGTGCCCCGGACATCTCGTAACGATGCTGCATGCCAAGCTCGGCAATGCGGATCGGCAGATCCCGGTAGCTGTGCATATCGCTCTTATACACCATCATATGGTGAGGACAGTTCATAGGGCGAAGGACCAGTTCTTCGTTGTCCATCTCCATTTTCGGGAACATGTCCTCCTGATAGTGCTCCCAGTGACCCGAGGTTTTGTACAGTTCCACGTTTCCGAGAACAGGCGTGTATACGTGCTGGTAACCAAGACGCTCCTCCATGTCAACGATATAACGCTCCAGGGTACGGCGCAATTTCGCACCGTTTGGCAGCCAGATCGGCAGGCCTTGTCCAACAAGCTGCGAGAACGTAAACATTTGCAGTTCCTTGCCAAGCTTTCTGTGATCCCGCTTCTTGGCTTCCTCGAGCAGGTGAAGATGCTCATCCAGCTGCGCTTTTTTACAAACGCTGTGCCGTATACGCGCTGGAGCATTTTATTCTTGCTGTCACCGCGCCAGTATGCGCCCGCCACATTCATCAATTTAAATACTTTGATCTTGTAGGTTGAAGGAACATGCGGTCCACGGCAAAGGTCAAAGAATTCGCCCTGTTCATAAATTGTAATGACACTATCCTCAGGCAAGGCATTAATAAGCTCCAGCTTGTATGGATCCCCGAGCTCACCGAATACGCGCAGGGCTTCTGCACGGCTTACTTCCTTGCGGACAATCGGAAGATTCTCGCCGATGATGCGTTCCATTTCCTTCTCAATCTTTTGCAGATCCTCCGGATTCAAAGGCTCCTCCAGATCCATGTCATAATAGAAGCCGTCCTCAATGACGGGACCCACGCCCAGCTTGACTTCTTTTGCTCCATACAACCGCTTGGTTGCTTGCGCCAGCAAGTGCGCTGTACTGTGACGCATCACTTCAAGCCCTTCGGGCGTATCTTGCGTAACGATCTCAATCAAGGCTCCGTCTTGCAGCGGCGTTGATAAATCAACGACAATCCCGTTCAGTTTGCCCGCAACTGCATTCTTTCTTAACCCGCTGCTGATCGATGCAGCCACATCTTCGATACTGCTGCCTGCCTCATACTCGCGTACAGAGCCGTCAGGCAATTTAATGTTAATAGCCACCTTGTATTCCTCCCAAAAAGGTTTTCACGTTTCTTCCATATATGAAGGACGCGTTAGTCCAGTTCCCTCCGCAAGCAAGCGCTCGGATTCACAAACCCGTGCACTCTCCGTCAGACGCCGGAACATGCAAAAACACCCGTCCCGCGAAGGGACGAGTGTTATACCCGTGGTTCCACCCTAATTCGATCTCTCCATCAATGGATGTACCTGGTACATCATCAAGAAGATCCTTCATCAGCATGAAGTAACGGTCATGAACCGGTGAAGCCTACTCATCCGCATTGATCTTGATGTGCGGGTTCGACGACACAGCTACAAAGGGGTAAACCAATGGTGAACCGGAGGAAATTTGCAGCCGAGGTTTCCTCTCTCTGAGCGGTCTAATCCGAATTGATTCATGTCTTTGTCAGAGCTTTTACGTGAATTTATCAGTAATTATAATCCTGACTGCTTCGAAACGTCAAGTCATCATTCGACCACTTCCAAGAAGTGCACTGCATTCCGGACAGCTACAGCATACTTCGGCACGGTTATCAAAAATATGGGCCAGTGTCACAATGACAGGAAGCTCCGGCTGTCTCGTGTGGATAATCATTCAGTAGGTGACACGGCTATCAATGTACTGACGACCATATCCTCAATCTCCATCTCTTGATCAAGCCTCTCCATCACAAGTCCGTCATCGCGAGGACGCTCAATCGGCCGAAGATTGCCGTCCAGCAGCAGAAAATCTTCATCCCCTTTATGAATCACATGGACCAGCGGCATTTTCGGCTCTTGGAAATAGACAAAATATTTCAGCAGGCTCACAAATTCCTCGTACTGCTGATCCAGCATAAATTCATCCACTGCATACTCCGCCATCTCGCGGAGCTCCTGTTCATAGGACTGAAGACGGAAGGTCATGAACCCATCCAGATTAAGCTCCGGTGACTCGTTAAGGCATTGATAGATGCCCTCAGACAGCCTGCGCCTGCGGCTCTGCCAGAAGTCCCCCGACGGGCCCTCTTCCTTCTGCAGCAGCATGAGGAACCACTGCAGAATCCGCCCTGCTTCTTCCTCGTCATCAAACTCGAATTCCGAGAACATCAACCGTGCAGCAATCTCCTGCTCCTTCTCTTCCATAATATAAGCAGTGACTGCTTCGGAAGTGAGCCGCCGCAGCGTGTCGGCAGATACGGTCCATGAGGATAGCGGAAGTTTGCCGGAGCACGTCCAAATAACGCGGTCATCCGAAGCGCTGAATGCGAATTTCAGCTGCTTGCATTGTTTATGTAGCTCTTTCTGCTTGTCTGAGAATATACGGTGAAACGTCTTTTTCTCGTCTTCCGTCCTTGTACCGACAGAAATGCTGAACAGTTCCATGGAATCACTCCTTTCGAGTTCCCTTTTCAGTATATGGGGACCCGCTCGGGGATATACGGAACTCTCGCTTGGAAAAACAAGCAAGTCCGGAGAATATCTAATAAATGGTCTGCATAATAAAAAGGCGAGCCGAAATCCATCGGCCCACCCTAAACAAATCAGAAAGTATGAGATTAGTTCTGCATAACAAAGTCGCGCTCAACGGTGCTGTTATCTTCAAAAACACGAAGAATATCATAGCGGGTATTGCGCTGAGCCGGGATATTTCCGGTCTCGCGGATCAATTGAATAATGGATTCAATATTGACCTTGTATACGGCACCTGCGGAAGATACGACGTTCTCCTCCATCATCGTGCTGCCAAAGTCATTACAGCCATAAGTAAGGGACAGCTTACCAACCTCAGGACCCATCGTTACCCAGGACGATTGCAAATTCGGTACGTTGTCGATGGCCAGGCGACCGATCGCTACTGTCTTCAAATACGCTTCCGGTGTTTCACGTTCACGCTTAAGGTTCGTATTGTCCGGTTGGAAGGTAAACGGAATGAAGGCCAGGAAGCCCTTGGAATCGTAACCGTTCTGAATGCATTCATCCTGCGCATCACGTACACGAAGCATATGCAGCGCACGCTCTTCCATCGTTTCGCCAAGACCGATAACCATCGTAGCCGTTGTATTCATGCCGACTTTATGAGCCGTTTGCATAACATCCATCCATTGGCGCCATGTGCCTTTCAGACGGCTGACTTTTTGCGGATACGATCATCCAGAATTTCTGCACCGCCGCCAGGCAAGGAGTCGAGACCAGCCGCATGAAGCTCACGCATAACCTCTTCCAGCGTCAGCCCGGAGATCTCAACCATCTTCATGATTTCCGCAGGCGAGAAGGAATGCATCGTAATGTTAGGAAACCGCTTCTTAATGTTGCGGAGCAGATCCGTATAATAAGTGAAAGGCAAATCCGGGTTAACTCCGCCTTGCATCAGAATTTCAGTACCGTTCACGTCCTCGGTTTCCTGAATCTTCTGGAAGATGGTCTCATCAGGCAGAACATACCCCTCTGAAGAGCCGGGTCTGCGGTAAAAAGCACAAAAACGGCAGAATACATCACAAATGTTCGTGTAGTTAATATTCCGGCCAATAACAAATGTTGTGATGGGATCGGGATGCAGACGCTTTGTCATAACATTCGCCGCATGTCCAATCTTCTCAATCTCATCACTCTCAAACAGCGTAACAGTATCTTCCAGATCTAAACGATCACCGCGTAAAGCTTTATCCAAAATACGGTTTACCGCACTCATTCTTGCAGCCTCCCTATTAGAACAAAATTACAAAGCACCAGTAAAACTTCATCTATCCCATCCTACCACATTCCGCCAGCAAAAACGACATCCCGTCCGTGACAGGATGCCGAATTCTATGATTTGGCAGAGCGTATATTCAGTTCATCACTTCATCTTGGAACTTCATGACTGGCGGCAAAAGCACGATCCAGATCAGCGATCAGGTCATCCACATCCTCAAGTCCGACCGAGAAGCGAAGCAGACCATCCGTAATGCCGCGTTCATGCCTAACCTTCTCGCCCATGGCCGCATGGGACATCATCGTCGGGTACGACAGGATGCTCTCCACAGCACCCAGACTCACCGCTACAAGCGGCAGCTTCACATGGTTCAGCACCTCCTTCGCCCGCTCGCCCGAGCCGACATCGAAGGAGATCACCGCGCCATAACCGCTGGACTGCTTCTCGTGCACTTCCCGACCAGGATGGCTCAGCAGGCCGGGATAATACACTTGCTTAATGTCGCTTCTGCCTTGCAGCCAGGCTGCCAGCTTGGCTGCACTTTGCTCCGAATGAGCCATACGCGTGCTGAGGGTTTTCATTCCTCGCATCAGCAGCCAGGAATCCTGAACACCAAGCACGGTGCCCAGACCATTTTGCAGCTGCTTCAATTGGTCTCCCAATTCCTGTGTTCTCGCAACAGCGAGACCTGCCAGCACATCACTGTGCCCGCCCAGGAATTTGGTGGCGCTGTGGATGACAATATCCACGCCAAACTCGATCGGACGCTGGTAAAACGGAGTCATGAACGTATTATCCAGCAGGGTGAGCAGACCATGCTCCTTCGCCCAATCCGTCACTGCACCGATGTCGGTAATCTTCAGCGTCGGGTTCGAAGGTGTTTCCATATACACAGCTTTTGTGTTCGGTTTGAGCGCCGCCTTCACCTGATCCAAATCCGTCATGTCAACAAAAGTGCTCTCGATGCCCATACGGCTCAGAATGCTGGTCAGCAGGCGGTAGGTTCCGCCATAGACATCCTCCGTTACAATCATATGATCGCTTGCAGATAACAGCATGAATGAGCTGGAAATCGCCGCCATGCCGGAAGCGTAGGCAAAGCCGCGCGCTCCCTCCAGGAGGGCGATATAATCCTCCAAAGCCTGTCTCGTCGGATTGCCGGAACGGCTGTAATCATGCAGCGGCGGGTTGAAAATATCCTCATGGTGAAACGTGGAGGCTTGATATATCGGAACACTCGATGCACCGGTTGCCCGGTCGATCTCTCCGCCGAAATGAAGCAATTTGGTTTCAAATCGGAGCTCATCGCCTTCGCGACCTTTTTTCCCGGCACGCTGTTGCCGTTGACTTGTGACTCCAATCCTGATGGACCTTTATCGATACTCATTCTCCGGTGCTCCCTTCCACTTCAGCTATGGCTGCGTTCAGGGCAGCATCCAGATCAGCGATCAAATCCTCCGCATGCTCAATGCCAACCGAGAACCTCAGCAAACGGTCATCTACACCGATAGCCTCGCGAATCTCAATCGGGATATCCGCATGAGTCTGGACGGCCGGGTACGTCATCAACGATTCCACACCGCCCAGACTTTCGGCAAACGCAATCAGTGTAATATGTCTTAGCACAGGCTCTACATAGCGGGCGTCTTTCACCTTAAACGAGAAGATGCCCGTGTTGCCGCTGGATTGACGATTCTGTATGTCATGCCCCGGATGATCCGGCAGTGCAGGATAAAACACTTCGCCAATCGCAGGGTGTGTGGTCAAGAATGTAGCAAGCGCAGTTGCATTACTTTCATGCCGCTCCATCCGAAGCGCAAGTGTCTTCATTCCCCTCATCAGCTGATAGGAATCAGACGGGCTTAATACTGCGCCAATGGAGTTGTGCAGGAAAGCCATCTCCTCTGATAACTCTTTGCCTTTCGTTACGATAATGCTTAGCCAGCACATCATTATGTCCTCCCAAATACTTGGTGGCACTATGTATGACGATATCTGCCCCAAGCTCAATCGGTCTTTGGAAGTATGGAGTTAACAGTGTATTATCCACGATGCTGATGAGCTGATGATGTCTTGCCCATGTACAGACAGCTTCGATATCCGTAATCATCATAAGCGGATTGGTCGGTGTCTCGATAAACACAGCCTTCGTGTTTGACTGCCTGGACCGCTCCAGTGCATCCATGTCATTCGTATCCACATAGGTCGCCGTTACGCCGAACTTGGACATAATCCGCTCTAACAGTAGGTACGTTCCTCCATACAGATCCAGCGAAACAATCAGATGATCCCCTGACCGAAAAGGGAAAATATCGTCTGCAGCGCAGCCATGCCTGAGCTGCATGCAAATCCGGCATCACCGGATTCCAGCTCTGCGCAGGCATCCTCCAATACCGATCGGGTGGGATTTTTCGTGCGGGCATAATCAAAACCCGTGCTCTGCCCTAATTTCGGATGACGGTAGGCCGTCGCTTGATATATCGGAAATGTAACTGCACCTGTCATAAGCTCCTGCACCGATCCGATCTGTGCCAGTAACTCTCTATACTTAATGGTTTCTTCTCCATCACTTACTCTCCTCCTGTACGCTGCTATATTTGCGGACCAATATCGTATGGCGTTTCTTGATATACATAGTAATTGAGCCAATTAGTAAATAATAAATTTGCATGCGCACGCCATATGGATGGAGGCGTTCTGGTTGGATCATCATTCGGGTAATAATTGCGCGGCAGGGCAATGTCCAATCCTTTGGCAGCATCGCGGTCATATTCCCACTTCAGAGAGTCTGCATCATACTCGGAATGTCCTGTGGCAAAAATCTGTTTTCCGTCCCGGCTTGAAACCAAGTAGATTCCTGCTTCCTCCGACTCGGACAGGATGACCAGATCGTCAATCCCTGTAATGTCCTCGCGCCGAAATTCCGTATGACGGGAGTGCGGAACAAAGAACAATTCGTCAAAGCCGCGAAGAAGCTTGGTACACGCCTCATTAATCGTATGAGGGAATACGCCAAAGCATTTTTCCTCCAGGCTGTACTTGGGCACACCGTAATGATAATAAAGCCCTGCCTGAGACGCCCAGCAGATGTGCAGCGTGGAAGTCACATGCGTCTTGCTCCATTCAAAAATCTCGGTGAGCTCATTCCAGTAATTTACTTCTTCAAATTCCAACTGCTCCACCGGGGCTCCTGTAATGATCATGCCGTCAAAACGGCGGTTCTTCACTTCCTCAAAGGTTTTGTAAAAGGATTCAAGATGCTCTGCCGACGTGTTCTTCGAAACGTGGGAGCTGGGATGAAGAAGCACAACGTCCACCTGAAGAGGGGAGTTACCGATCAATCGTAGCAATTGCGTCTCCGTGGTTTCCTTGGTAGGCATCAAATTCAGAATAGCTATCCGCAATGGGCGGATATCCTGGTGAAAGGCATGGCTTTCATCCATTACAAAAATGTTTTCTCCAGCCAGAACTTCCTTTTAAGCAAGGCATCCGGAATTTTAATTGGCATAAGGGCTCACTCCTTCAAATTGTGAAATGATACATCCATTTAAGCTGTGAGAAAGAGCGTTAGACTGTATAAACGCAAGAATGACCTTTCTCAAGTAGAGAAAGGTCATCATATACGTATCACAATGCGCCTCTCTCATCTGTCAGGCTATACGCGGCTCATAAGAATCGTCGTATCTCCTGCAAGAATTAGCACCGTGCGATGTTGCCATGCGGTTGCCGGGTTTCATAGGGCTAGTCCCTCCACCTGCTCTTGATAAGATTTCGCTTTATTCAATTGTCTTCAAACATGGTTCGTAATTGATATTTACTTTAAATCATCCGCAATTGTTCGTCAAGAACCTTTTCGTTTAATCCGTCACACTTCACCGTGGGCTCCCATACCCTGTACTAGGGTCTTGCATACGCCGGATTTCAACTTGAAAGGTCCCACACCCGGCGTTATACTAGACAAGTGCTGTTTGAAACCGAGTATGAAAGAGGTGACATGGAAGATGGACGGTGACCCGAGCCAGAAAGTGGATGCACAAGACGCACAACCGCATAGGATTAAGATCAGCTTAAGCAGAGGGCAGCGTTATTTTTCATGCGCTTTTATCGTATTCATCCCTTCCTTAGATTATGCCTGTACGCTAGGTTAGCTGATATCCTGTGCCTTTACTGCTTAACCAAGCAGCTTGTAATTGACAAAGGAGTGATATCAGATGAAAATCCGGTTGGTCGATTCGGGTGTATTTACCCCTGTTGAAGACATCGAAATGACGCTGACAGCTCCGGCCAGCGGCTTCTACTGGCTGGATGCAGACGTGGATGATTTAGCCGAGCTGCAGCCCCTCTTCTCCCTGCATGATCTTGCAGTTGAGGACTGTCTCAGTGAAGAGGAACAGCGTCCCAAAATCGAAATATATGAGAACCATTATTTTATCGTCGTGAACAGCATCCGGTTTGACGACGAGGAAATTTTCTTCGGGCATTAAACGTTTTCCTGGGCAGACATTTTATTATTACGGTAACCAAGCAGAAGATTCATGAACTCCGTTCGGTGAAGCCGCTCCTTTGGGAGGATGAGGTTAGCACGCCTGACCGTTTCCTCTATCTGTTGATCGACCTCGTCACAGACAATTATTTCTCTGTCGGGGACCGCATTGAAGCACGGATCGAGAAGCTGGAGGAAGACATTCTCATGCATACCAAGAAATCTCATCTCAGTGAAATCATCGGCCTGCGCAGTGAAATCCTGTGGCTAAAAAAGTCCTTGGACCTCAGAAGGAAGTTATCAACACCTTGAACAAAAAGGATCTCCGGCTAATCGATGACCAACTGCAGAAATATTTCAGTGACATCTATGAGAATGCGGTTAAAATTTCAGAAACGTTTGAGACCTATCGGGATCTCATGGGTAACCTTCGCGAGGCTTATCAATCCAGTATCGCCAATCGGGCGAATGAAATTATGCGCGTCTTCACGGCCATTACAACCATCTTCATTCCACTAACGCTGATTACGGGCATTTATGGTATGAACTTTGACTATATGCCTGAACTTCATTGGAAATATTCGTATTATGTTGTTATCGGCATCATGGTATTTCTTAAGCGCTCTCATGTTCTATTTGTTCCGCAAAAAGACTGGATATGATATATAGGATTCATATAATTAGGACGGACCTCCTTGCTCATAGGAGATTCCGTCCTGATTTCGTTAATGCCTATTAACCGACTTTTGCCTTCCCGGGCTCTTCCCGGCGAAAGCGAATCCGCATCAGGCGAAGCCGCTCATACAGCCGCTCCGTTCCGCCAGCCTCATCACCATTCGGAGATTGTCCATACACGCGCTGCAATAAGCAAGAAACGTATCGCCCAGCTCCTCGAACGCCTTCCATACCGTCTCCTGCTCCAAATCCGTAATCTCATCCAATTCTACTTGCAGCAGCTGCTCGGTGTCATAGCCCTCCTTCTCGAGCCCTTCCAATTCCTCGACCAAATCCCGCCTTGATAACGATGTACGCTCCTCCAGCTGGGTTAGCGACACTCCCTCGGCTATGCCAAGCAGCACGGTACGACGAATGCGAAAGCGATCCAGCTCCTGTTTATATTTCTGTTCCTTCTGCTTGTACAGCCAGGATAAGAACACCTCTTCCTGCAGCTGCGCGTCTACCCAATTCAGCGGAAACGTTGTTGTGCGCTGGATTCTTGCCGTCATTTCCAACCATTCTACTCCGTGCTCCGAGGCCTTGCTAACCCCGATTCCAGGAAGCTGCAGCAGCTCCTCCTCCGTTTGGGGAACAAAAGCACTGATTAGTCTCAAAACCCGATTACTGGCAATAAAGTAAGGTGCTTTTCTCCCGGATGCCGCCTTCCTTCTGCGCCAGGCGCACAGTTCTGTATACAGCTCCTCCGAGCCGTACAGCTCACTGTAACACTGCAGCTTCTGCACGCCCAGATTCTTGCTTAAGCACTCTCTCCCGGTTCATGGAATATCCCCTCGATCAGCGGCCGAAATCCTTCCCCGAGCTTCATCGCCAATCGGTGTCGGTACACACATAACAGCTCATTCCATGAGTTCCCTTCATACCATTCGTCATCGAGTACCTCACCGTCCGGCTCTATATTCCGCCAGCCGAGCCGCCATACTCCTTCATCCTCGCCGATCCATACTTGAGCAGAACGGAGATGACCCGACTCATCCGCTCCGCTCATTTGATTCATGAACACAATTAACATCCCTCACTGCCTCCCGTTACTCATTCAGCACAACGATAGGACAACGCAAAAAAGCACCTCTCCTCCGCCGCAGCGTCAAGAAAGGTGCTTCCCGTTCCATACGATTATACTGTTGAAACTATAATACCATATTTTGTAACGTAATCCAACAGGTTTTTCACTCATGGTTTACAAGAAATAAAGCGTTACGCTTGAACGCTCTACGCTTCATCCACCGCCAGCTTGGCCAGTGCCAAGGCACCGCAAAGACCTGCGTTATCTCCCAGCATTGGCGGTACGATGAATTGATCAATGGCATCATGAAGGCTTGGATGCTGGACATATCCCGCCAGCAGCTCCTGGAGCTTCGTACGTATCAGCGGGAACAGCTGCTCCTGCTTCATGACGCCTCCGCCCATCACGATTCGCTGCGGGGACAAGATCAGCACATAATTCATCAGCGCTTGAGCCAGATAATGGGCTTCCATCTCCCAGGCTGGATGATCCGGTGTCAATTCTACCCCTGGAACTCCCCAGCGTTTGCTGAGCGATGGACCAGCTGCAAGACCCTCCAAACAGTCTGCATGGTAAGGGCAAGTTCCTTCATACTGGTCTTCCGGGTGGCGGCGCACATAAATATGTCCCATCTCCGGATGTGACAGACCATGGATCAGTTCGCCTGAAACCACTGCGCCTGCCCCTACTCCAGTACCAATCGTAATATAAAGACAGCTGTCCAGTCCCTGAGCCGCTCCCCAGGTATACTCTCCGAGAGCTGCACCGTTTACATCTGTATCGAATCCTATAGGAACATCAAAACGTTCCTTCAACGCCTTCACGATATTGTAATTGCTCCAATGCGGCTTCGGTGTTGTCGTAATGCAGCCATAGGTCGGGCTGCCCTTCACCGGGTCAATCGGTCCGAATGAACCGACTCCAATCGCCTCTATATCCTTGTCAGCAAAAAGTTAAAGACGTTTGCCATGGTTTCTTCAGGGGTTGTTGTCGGAAAGCTCACACGCTCTACTACCGTTCCATCCTCCGTGCCCACGCCGCAAACGAACTTGGTTCCTCCTGCTTCAATTGCTCCAAGTAAACTCATGCATTCTTCCATCCTCTCCACGATGTGCTGTGCCTTGTCTCTGTTTAGTTGTTGACTAGCTCTATTCGAAGCATATGTAAACATTGTGCTCCCGTCAAGTCCGCCCGCTTCCTTCGCGGCTTCTGCCTGTTCCTGAAGCCGCGAGCAAGAGCCAGGAGAACAAAATGATGACAGCCGTCCACGCCCAGGCAAGCTGACTCTCGCCATTGCTTACCGCCACGTAAATCGCCGTGGGCAGCGTTTGCGTAACGCCCGGAATATTGCCAGCAACCATCCAGGTTGCGCCAAATTCGCCTAATCCCCTGGCAAAAGCAAGAATGAACGCTGAAATCGCCGCCCTGCGGACGAGCGGCAGCGTAATCCAGCGAAGTACCTGCCATTCCCCGGCTCCAGCCGAGCGCGCAGAATCCTCAAGCTCCGGATCCACGGATTCGAAACCAACCCGCATGCTCTGATATACAAGCGGAAATGAAACCACAATGGCCGCAATCACCGCAGCCCCCAGCTAAAAATAATGGGCTTGGCAAAAGCCACTCTGCGGCGGCACCGATCCAGCTATTTCTCCCCAATAAGACCAGCAAAGAAAGCCAACCACCGTGGGTGGGAGCACAAGCGGAAGCATCAGTACCGTTTCCACCGCTGTCTTGCCAACAAACGAGCGCCGGGCCATCCAGCGTGCTGCCGTTGATCCCAGTATAAATGCAATGATGCTGGACAGCAGTGAGGTTTTTATCGACAGCCATCTGGCATCCAGAACACTTCCGCTTCGGTCACGGCGACTCCCCACAACCTCGAATCCAGCCGTTGTGAAAATCTCCCTAACCTCGGGAGTTTTCATAAATTCAAGGAGCTCTTTGGCCTCCTGCGGATGCTTGGCATCTGTTAGAACCGCCCCGGATACTCGATTGGTTGGTGCTTGTCCGGATCCACCTCAAGCGCCAGCACGGCCTTGGCGGACTTCTTCAGATCGGTTTTGTATACAAAATAAGCATCCGCATTCCCCGACTCCACATAAGCCAGCACCGCTGTAACGTCCTTGGCATATACGGCCTTGGACTCAAGATCCTCCCATAAACCTTCATGCTGGAGAGTCTCCTTGGCGTATTCGTAAGCTGGTACCGTGTCCGGCTGTCCAATAGCCAGAACACGAATGTCCGGTTTGAGCAGATCCGTTAGCTGCTTGATGTTTTTATTACCCGCAGGGACTACCAGTACAAGCGAATTCCGAAACATCAACTGAACAGCTTCGGATTTCACAATTCCCTTCTCAACCAATCGCTCCATGGGCTCTGCCGCTGCGGATACGAATAAATCGACAGGCGCCCCTGCTCCATTTGCTGACCCAGAGCGCCGGAACCACCAAAATTGTAACGCAGTGTAACATTCGGATGCTCTGCTTCAAACCGTTGACCTGCCTCTTCCAAGCTAGCTTTGAGACTTGCTGCTGCAGAGATGATGACCTCGACCTTCTTCTCATCCCCTGTGGGCTCTGGAGATGCTTCCTTGGAAGGAGTCTGACTCGAGCTGCATGCTGACAAGAAGAGCATGACCCCGAGCAGAACCCAGGTTATGCATGCTTTTCCTCCGATTATGGTTCTACCGCTCATGGCTAGGAGACCACCGCCACCCCAAACAGATGACCAAGGCTCTTCATCTCAAGCTCTTCCAGCTTGGTTAGTGCACGTTCGTGATCAACATTCAAAAGGCATAAATCCAGCTCACATTCCATTGGAACCTCACAATGGATTTCGGCCAAAGCCCGGGACAGATGCAGCATTTCCAAATCGGCTTCAATCTTGGTCCGGACCCCTTTTGCCAGCGATTCCAGATTCTCAAGTATCCCTTCAACAGATTCATACTCCTGAATCAGCTTGAGGGCTGTTTTCTCGCCAATTCCGCGTACACCAGGGTAATTGTCGCTGGTATCTCCCATAAGTCCCTTTACATCGATGACCTGTCTTGGTGTAAGACCTTTTTCAGCATAAAGCGTTTCCGGTGTATAGTGCATGTAATTGCCATGACCCTTTTTCATGATAATAACGGAAGTCGAATCGCTTACGAGCTGCAGCAAATCGTGGTCACCCGACAGGATCATGACATTCATATGATCACTGTATCGTCTGGCCAACGTTCCGATGCAATCATCGGCTTCATAACCCACGACACCCAGGTTCGGAATTCCGAGGCATTCAGTCACATCACGAACTAGCGAGAACTGAGGAATCAGATCATCCGGTGCCTCCGGACGATTCCCTTTGTATGAGGCGAACTGCTCTGTACGGAACGTTTTCGAGCCCATATCCCAGCAGCATGCTACATGGGTTGGCTGAAATTTATCGATAGCATCCCACATATACCGCAAGAAGCCATAAATCGCGTTGGTTGGAATTCCTGCCTTGGTACGGCGGATATAACCGCTGGACGCAGTTGCATAGTACGCTCGAAACAATAAAGCCATCCCGTCTACAAGCAGTAAGGATGGTTGTTGATTGGGTATCACGGTAATGATCGCTCCTAACTTTAACTTCTCGGTATTTCTTTAAAATACACCCTGCCATTATACCATATCCATGTATGGACTTGGGCTTGCCACAGGGATTTCTTTGAATTTCCTGTCACAGACCATTCACAGCTTCACAGCGCCCAGTCACCCCTCCATACTGCGGATTAGCTATGGCCCCACTCTTGTAAAATAAATGAAAAAGCGTCCCCTGGGCCAATGACCGCAAGGACGCTCCGCTTTTCACTCTTTTGACGACGAATCCGGCACCGGGTGCAGTCCATCGGATGCGACTCTACTTCTGCCATGCCTCCTGATATAACTCCGGTTTAAACCCGACGGTAACCTTGCTCCCGTCAGTAACGATTGGACGCTTAATCAGCCTTCCATTTGCGGACAACAGTTCGATCTTCTCCTCATCGGAAAGATTCGGCAGCTTGTCCTTCAGGTTCATTTCCTTATACACTTCCCCGCTCGTATTGAAAAATTTCTTCAACTCCAGGCCGCTCTTCGCGATCAGATCAGCTAATTCATCATTCTCCGGGGTTGTTCAAAAATATTCTGAAGCTCCAGCTCGTGCCCCTCATTCTGCAGCCATTTCACAGCGTTACGACATGTTCCGCATTTCGGGTATTGGTATACTTTCAGTTGGCTCATACGTTAAGTTCTCCTTCGTTGTTATGATGTATTGAAGCGCCCTCCGGGGTTTCTTCTTGTGCAAGGCCTGCCTTAAGGGACTTCATATCTTCTGGCAGCGGTGCACTGAACACCATGGTTCTTCCCTCAATCGGGTGAACCAGCGTCAGGCTTGCTGCGTGCAGCGCCTGCCTGCCAATGCTGCTGTCCAGCTCTTGAATTGAGGCAGCTTCCAGCTCTGTGAGGGGACGACCCCATTTAAAGCTGCCTCCGGTGCAATCGTTTGGACCTGGTCATTTCTCTGTACCCGTGTGTCATAAACCGGATGTCGATACATCCGGTCTCCAATTAAGGGACATCCTATGCTCAGCATGTGTACCCGAATTTGATGTGTCCTTCCCGTCTCCAGCTTCAACTCAACCATGGAGGCGGACTTAAAGGTTTCGCACACCTTGTACCGTGTAAGAGAAGGGTATCCTCCAGGTGTGACAATCCGGCGATGCGGCTCTAGAGGATCCCGATCAATCGGCCCCTCAATATCACCGGACCGTGAAGTAGCGTGCCATGAACAAGCGCAATATACCTCTTGTCTACGGTGCTTAGCTATCATCTGTTCTGAGACATGCTGGTGCACATAGGGATTCTTGGCAACAACCAGCACGCCTGAAGTCTCCTGATCCAGCCTGTGAACAGCCCGGAACCGATAATTCCAGGCCTGCTCCAGCCAATAGTGAACAACTCCGTTTGCCAATGTATCCGTGTAATGTCCCTTTGTGGGATGAACAATGATCCCAGCAGGTTTGTTCAGCACGAGCAAATGCCCGTCCTCATACAGAATATCCAGCTCCATCGGCTGAGGCAGCATGTCGTCTGATCGCTCCTGCTCCATACGAATCTCAATTATATCGTAGGTCTGCACTTTAGCACTTATATATACGCGGGTTCCGTTCAGCATAATGCCCTGCTCCGTCAACTTGAGACGAGAAATCAGCTTGCGGGATACCCCCATTCGTTTTTGCATAATAGTCTTGAGCAGCATGCCATCTTCACGTTCAGACACGACATAGCTGATTGGCGGATAATACAAATCCATGGATTAACGGAACACCTTCCCGCTGCGCTCATATTCAACATCCTTGATTCCTGAAAACGCGTTGGCTGCCCGTGCAGTGACAAAGAAATAATCGGATAATAGGTTCAGGTAGCGGCGGACCTCCGGGTTGATCTCGGTGGTTCGATGCAGCGTAACGGTCAGCCGCTCAGCACGGCGGCATACCGTGCGGCATACATGGAGCGAAGATGACAGCGCACTTCCACCCGGTAATATAAAGCGTTCGAGCGGTGGATTTTTTCTTCAAATGCATCAAGCCAGGTCTCCAGATTATCGACAAGCTCTGCACTTACCTTAAGCTTATCCTCGCGAGGTCTCGCATACGCCAGGTCGGACCCGCAATCAAACAGTTCGTGCTGAATTCGCATAAGCTGAAGATACAGTTCCTCAAAATCCACCTCCTGCGCCAGAAAGACGGCCTGGCCAACAAAACTGTTTAATTCATCTATGGTGCCGTAAGCTTCGATACGTGGATCATCCTTGGGCACCCGGCCGCCAATAATCGAAGTCTCTCCGGCATCTCCTGTTCTTGTGTAAACCTTCATCACATCTTCCTCCATTCAGCATTCTATCACTTCAACGAACACTTGGTTCCCCTATTTATGCTCCACTATAGCATAATTAGGATAGCGCTCCCACTGTAAACCGTCTGCACAAGTCCCTCCATCATTTCAGGAGAGTATTCTCATATCACTTAGAGAAGAATCATATACAAACAAGGCTGCTCCTTGAGGGATCTTCACTCAGGAACAGCCTTGTTTTATTTGATGACTATAGTTCATTTATAGTTTCTTTTTGGGATGAGCTTTCATATATTCATTGATCTTCAAATCCAGCAAACTGCTGATTTCGATAACGATCTCCGAGGTAAAGGACTGCTCTTCCAAAAAATCTGTTCCATCTTCCGGCGAAGCATGTGAATTTCGTCTTCCAAGGTAATTTCCTGAGGAGTGGATTTGGCTGATTTAATTGACCATTTACCGTGATTATTGTCTTCAGCCGTAAAGTCACCACGGTAGTTTGACAATTCATAATCACAAAACACTGGTGATCCCTCCTTGGAAAGTAAAATTCTGCCCCCAAAATAAAATTATAACATATTTTCTACTGATGAAAAGTGAAATTTTTGTTAATTCAAGGAAATTGTTCAACGATTTCCTTGTCTATTTTATTTTTCCACAAAATTGCCCATTCTCTCGATGGCTTCATTCAGTTGGGCAATGGATGTAGCATAGGAACAGCGAATAAATCCTCACCGCCCAGACCGAAAGCAGTACCGGGCACAGCAGCCACTTTTGCATCCGTCAACAATCGCTGAGCGAACTCATCCGAGGACAGGCCTGTTCCCTTAATGCTTGGGAATGCATAGAATGCTCCTTGGGGTTCATGACAATCGAGACCAATCTCACGCAACCCCTGAACAACGAGTAAGCGCCGCTGGTTATACGATTCAACCATTCGATCCTTCTCCCCCAAGCCATTACGCAATGCTTCCAGCGCAGCGACTTGCCCCATGGCTGGTGCGCACATCACCGTATATTGGTGAATCTTCAGCATGGCGGCAATGAGATCCGTATGAGCGCACACATACCCCATACGCCAGCCCGTCATAGCAAATGCCTTCGAGAAGCCGCTCACCAATATGGTGCGGTCCATCATGCCCGGCATAGAAGCAAAGCTGACATGCTTGCCTTCGTACGTAAGCTCAGCATAAATTTCATCGGAGATCACAATCAAATCGTGCTTTTCCACGACTTCCGCAATAGGAAGCCAATCCTCATAGGTCATGATCGCCCCTGTCGGATTGCTCGGATAACATAGAATCAGGATCTTGGATTTGGGTGTGATTTGCGCTTCCAGCGCCTCTGCCGTCAGCTTAAATTGATGTTCAGCCGTGGTTTCAATGCCAACCGGCACCCCGCCGCCGATTGAAGCAATCGGCGAGTATGAGATGTAGCAAGGCTCGGGAATGAGGATTTCATCTCCGGGAACAATCAAGGCACGCAGTGCCAGATCGATCGCTTCACTGCCGCCTACGGTAACGATGATTTCATTAGCCGGATTGTAAGTGACTTGGAAGCTGTCATTCAGATACTCCGCAATGGCCTCCCGCAGCTCGGGCATACGGCATTTGATGTATACCCTGTAAAGCCTCTCTCCAGAGAGTATACGCAAGCTTCCCTTACATGCCACGGTGTTACAAAATCAGGCTCGCCAACTCCAAGCGTAATAATATCTTTATTTCCGCTGACAAGATCGAAAAATTTTCGAATTCCGGATGGTTGAATATCCCTGACACTTGGCGCCAAATAGGAGCTCATCGATTTCCTGTTATTTTCTGCAAGCTGCTGTTCGTTCAAAATCATAGCACACGCTTCCTTTACGGCGAGATCAGGAGACGATTGTCTTCTTGACGTTCTTCAAAAATAATCCCGTCTTGTTTATATTTTTTCAAAATGAAATTCGTTTTGGTCGATAATACCGAATCAATAGGCGACAGTTTCTCAGAAACAAAATTAGCCACTTCACGCAAACTCGCGCCTTCCACCTCGACCAGCAGATCGTAGGCTCCAGACATAAGATAGACCGATTTCACTTGAGGAAACAAATAAATCCGTTCTGCAATTCCTTCAAAGCCTCTGCCGCGCTCAGGTGTAATTTGAACCTCGATCAGCGCCGTTACCTTCTCGTCCTCAACCTTGCCCCAATTGACAACGGTCGCATACTTAACGATCACGTGATCTCGTTCAAGCTCCGCAATGGAGGTCTTTACTTCTTCCTCATCTACACCCAGAAGAGTAGAGAGCAGAGCTGGCGATCTTCTCGCGTCCTCTTTCAGCAGGTCAAGCACCTTCAGTTTCAATTCGCTTAGCTCTTCCATATACGTATCCTCCAGCACTTATTCCGAATAACCGTTCATAATCCATCCTCAGGTTCTTCGGAACAGAGATTAATACTTATATTACAATAACTTACACGGGATGTGCAAAGAAAAAAACCGATGCATGCCTGCAGCGGGTGCTGCGAATGCGATCGGCTTCATAGTTGAGTTAGCAATGGAATAGTGGGTTACATATAAGATGTAGGCGGTACGTTTGTTGCATGGCTGGCAACATTGGGACTATGTGAGAAAGTACCCATGCCTGCAGTCTTCTGATTAATGGTATCATGGGCCTTCTGTATGGACTGCTGTGCTTGCTTATGCTGCTTGTCCACATCATATTTCAATGCGTATGGGCCCGACGTATACATGTTCTGCTGCTTCATCATCGTATAAAACTCACCCTGAAGCTTCAGCGTATCTGCGGTTAAATCCGTAAACATCTGACGGACAACAGGACAGGAGGACTCTGTCGTTGCTGTCGTGTACTCTCGAACGGTCCGTTTCAGCTCGCCCAGGATAGGGTCCAGCATATCTTGTTCCGGCAGGAATGAAGATCCGTTTGTTGTTGCCATAGGTAGTTCCTCCTTTAACAATTTAACTTCTTCGCTACAAAGGGCATCACTTATTGAGGTTGGGTCGGTGCGACTTGGATGTGGCTCTGCAGAGAGTTCACCAAAGTATCCAGATGCTGTTCATGCTTACTACGAATCCAAGGAGCGCTTGCTGAATGGCCGGATTCTGACTGGCTGCCGCTGTTGCAGCGCAATGCTTGGCCAGCATCGTCTCGTTGGAGATGCAGTCCGCAATATAATCCAATTCTTTAGAGGTTAGAGGCTGTAATTGTTGATTCGGTGTCATACGGTTATTTCCCTTTCCATTTAGATTGCACAGGAACTAGTATGCCACCTTTACAGAAATCTATGTTGTAAGCTGTCATGAAATACAGAATGAACGTCCAAACTAAAATGGTTGTGATATGAGGAGGTATAGGGTCATGTTGCTGACAGGCGGAACAACACCATGGAAGTTTTTAAATACCGAACCCGTAAAGAAATACCCTCCACTTACCGAGCAGATGAAGTGTGATGTTCTCGTCATTGGCGGAGGCATTAGTGGTGCACTGATGGCCTACGTCCTGAACAAGCAGGGCGTGGACACCATTCTGCTGGAAAAAGACGCGTCTGTGGAGGCAGCACCTCTGCCAATACGGGGCTATTGCAATTTTCCAACGATTGTACCCTGACGGATCTGATCCGTCAGTTTGATGACCATCGCGGCACTTCCTTCTACAAAATGTGCAGCCATGCGGTTCGCAGGCTTACCGATATCGCAAACAGCCTCTCCAGAGACTCCGGCCTGATTCCCGGAGCAGCCTCTATTATGCCAGTACTCCCCAAGACGTGGGCATGCTTCGGCATGAATATGATCTGCTGAAACGAAGAGGCTTTGACGTGGAGTATTGGAACCGCGATGATATAAAGGCTCATTTTCCATTTTCGAAAGAAGCAGCCATCTATACGCATGGTGACGCCGAAGTAGATCCCTACCGCCTCGGACATCATCTTCTGCAGGATGCCAGTCAGGATGGACTTCGGATATACGAAAACAGTGAAGTGACGGATACCCGGTACACGGACAGCGACGTCACCGTAATTACAGATCAGGGGAGCGTTCTGGCTCAAAAAGTAATCTGGGCCACAGGGTATACTATTCAGGAATGGAAACCGGATCATAACGCTGAACTGCTAAACACCTACGCTATTCTCACGGAACCTGTCGCCGATCTGTCCTCATGGTATGAACGATCTTTCTTGTGGGAAACGAATCGCCCCTATCTCTATTTCCGCACAACACCGGATCAGCGGATCATTGCCGGGGGCTTGGATGAAGCGCTGCCTCCTTCAGGTAAGCCTGAAGAGCACGCCGAGGTCAGAGGCCGGAGGCTATTGGACGAGATACAGCAGCTTTTTCCCCATCTGGCTGACTTGAGAATTGCCTGCAGCTGGGCTGGTGTGTTCGCCTCAACCAAGGATGGCATTCCCCTGATTGGCAAGCACCCCAAATATCCGCACAGTTACTTTATCGAGGTGTACGGAGGCAATGGAACGGTTTACAGCATGATTGCTGCCGATTTACTGGCTGAGACGATTGCTAGGTCGTGAGCCCGAGGAATTGAAATGGTTCTCCTTAACACGTCCGATTGACCTGAAGATTATTTAGAATAAAGAGGGTAACTCCATTTAGGGCCTGCCAGCGTGCCCTGGAGATACCCTCTTCGCATGTGTAATGTGGTGGCGTGGTTCATGAAGTGTGCCGTTCTGGATTCCCACACCCTCATCCCTGATCAAGCGATCAGGTTACTTGTTCCTTGGAAGGGAATAACCTCCGCATGAACAGCCATGATCCGATCGGGGATGCCCCCAGGAACAGCAAGAGTAGTGTTATGGTTAAGGTGTCCTGCTTGATCGACAACACCAGAATAAATACCAGCAGCCCCGTAATTCTGCCCAGGGTCAGACTGAGCTCCCGCAGTACAACCAGTTCCACCCGCTTCTCCACATTTTCTTGATTCAATCCCATCAGATCAAAGCTAACCGATATGGTAGGCATCATATACAGCGGAATAAACAAGGAGGTACCGATTCCAAGGACCAGCAGCGTAGTATAATTAACGGCCAGTAATAACGGCAGAATAACCAGCAGCATGAGTACGGCCCCCACCAGCATACCGATTTTGCGGAATTGAGGCTTGAACCATTTGCCGCAGGCCCAATAACTCACCAACGAGACCGCAGAAGTGATCAATGCGAATTGACCCAGCTTGATTCCTGATCCGTAGCCACGAACACAAGCAATGTGATGAGAAAGGAAAATACGCCTTCCCGCATTCCCTGTACAGCCAAGCCCCAAACCGCATATTTCCACACACCGCCCTCCTTCAAGCGTCTCAGGCCTTCCAGCCAATTATAGTCATTCTGTACAGGCCTTTTTCGCAGAAAAAGCTAAGCACTACAGCCGCCGCGAATATGACCAACGACACGGTAAAAATAAGTCGATAGCCCTCGTCCCCGTGCATCCATGTGATCACCCAGCCTGCCAACCATGGTCCTATGATTCCTGTCACAGAGCCAAGAAGTCCGATCCAGCCATTAAACCAATCCCGATTCTCTGCATTCGATATCTCGAAATAAACCACATTGAAGGCCAGCCAGAATAAGCCCAGGGATACGCCGAACAGCAGGCCAAGAGGCCAGATATAATGGACCGCATCCCGGCCTGCCCACAGCACGCATAGATAAAATAATCCGGACACCGCAATCCCCAGACGAAGTGCGTTCATTTTGTTATGTTCCTTCACCCACTTGCCTGCTGCCCAGAATGTCAGGCCCAATGCGACCTGCTGGGCAATAGTAAACCATCCGAGCATGGTGTAATCCTGACGGCTCTTCCAGAGGTAAACATTGAGGAATGTACCCGACAATGCGCTCGATAGAATAAACAAACCATGAACCGATAGCAGAAGCATGGCCTGGGGGTCCTTTGTCAACTTCATATACAGTTCCCTCCCTTGCTCTCGCACTTGAAGTCCAGGGTATTTTACCCTTCACTCCTCCACTTCATGAACAAAAAAGGAAACTGCAGCATGCAGTTCCCTTGAATTGCCGTGAGACGCCAAACAGCGCCTATCCGCGGACTCTATTCCTTTTTATGGATAAAGCTCTTAATCATCCGAAGTCGGTCGTTCTCGGCCAGGTTGTACTGTACATGGAAGCATCCTGGGCATACGTATACGTTCAATTCATATGGCGGCTGCAGAATAGGTCCACGGGTCAAAGCCGCGTTAACCTACTGGAAGCCTTCCCCGCTCACGTGCTGGGTACCTGCATGGAGCATGTATTCTCTGCAATGCAAACACTCCGGTACTTCATCTTGTTCATCCAGGATCGCTTCCACGGTCTCCTCGAATGCAAACAAATCATGATCCTCCCCGTATTTATCCACAGTTCGCAGCGATGACAACGATTCGTTCTCCGACCCCCATATACGCTGAAGATCAACAGCTTCCTCCTCGGTTGCTTCATAATCCTCATCCAGTTCCTCTTGATCGGCTTCTGCATCCTCGCCTTCCAATGCGATATTCAATGTACGGTAGCCCTTCAGTTCGTTAGCACAGTGAGGACAGGTTTCCTCTGGACCAATCTCCTCATCCCATACAATCTCACTTTGGCACCATGGACAAACCGTCGGTTCCATAGGTATTCATTCCTTTCTTATTCAAACGGCCTTGCAGGCCCTGTATAGTTGTTTTTATTGAGACATTAAGTATACAATACCTGACACAAAAAAATCAAAGCGGCCGCAAACAATATCCGCGGTAAATATTTCATCGTCCTTTTCCTCCCGAAGCTCTTAAGTGATACTCGCTCCAATAATGTAAGATAAAGATACGGTGATAAGAAGTACGATCAAACCTACTGCGCGATTATCCTTGCCAATCTCTTCATCAACCGAGAAAACTGGCGTCAAGAATTCAAGCAGCAGATAAGCCAATAACAACAGGATAAACCCAAAGAATGACCATTTAATCATGCCGTAAATGGACGTATTGGCCGTGATGCTATACCGCATAACGTTGCATATACCAAAGACTTTACCGCTTCACCATCGCTGCAGCTACGTTTCCCTTGCGTATTTCATCCCAGCAATTGTACTTCGTAACCAGTTCAAAGCAATACAAGTAAACGATAAGTGCCAGTATCGCAACCGAGAAATAGCCGATTAGCACACCCAGCGGATGGGTCAGCAAATGATCAATCGCTTCCGTCATTACCCTATGTTCCTCCCCGATATAAACGGGATGCGGCACCTTTCGCATCCCGTTGTTCTAAACCCAGATGATATGTTATACGAACTGAAGGAGAAAACGGTTCCTGATTTCTGGCTTCCTTTATTTCAACTCGGCAATCGTTACGCCATTGCCGCCTTCGCCGTAATTGCCCAAACGATGGCTCTTCACATGTTTATGCTTACGCAGATAATCCTGGATTCCGGTCCGCAAAATCTGGTTCCCTTGCCATGGATGATGGAAATCTGACCAAGGTTACCGAGAAAAGCCTCATCAATAAAACGATCAACCTCGATCAGCGCTTCTTCCAGGTTCGCTCCTCTTAGATCCAGTTCATTGCGAATGTTGGCATCACGAGTCCGCTTCAGGATCGTCGCATGCTGTTTCGGTGCTTGCTTGGCATTCGCCGCCGGATTCGACAATAACTCCAGATCATCCAGGGCGACCTTCATCTTCATAATGCCAAGCTGTACGACCGCTTCCTTGGAGCCAGTCATTTCCACAACATGGCCCTTCTGATTCAGGCTGAATACCCGAACCTCGTCGCCAGGTTCGATACTGCGCTGCTGCTTAGCCGAGCGCTGGCCTCCTGTTTTCTTGCCCTGCTGCGGCTCGGCATCATCCAGACGTTTTCTAGCCGCAATCAGCTTATGCTCTTTAACAGAAGCCCCTTCCTCCAGAGCAATCTTGCGCAGATCCGAAATGATCTCCTCCGCCTCGCTTCGCGCCTTATCCACGATCTGTCTCGCTTCCATGCGAGCTTTATCAACGAGTTTGTCCTTCTGCTCTTCCAGCTTCTGAAGCTCGTGCTCATGACGGACACGCAGTTCCTCCATTTCCTTACGGACCTGCTCTGCCTTCTCACGCTCCATTTCAGCAGTGTGCCGATTCTCTTCAAGGGAAGCAATCATATGCTCCACCCGTTGATCTTCTTCCTTCACTTCACCGCGGGCAAACTCAAGAATGGATCCTGGCAGACCGAGACGTTCTGCAATAGCAAACGCATTACTGCGTCCAGGCACACCAACCAGAAGCCGTAAGTCGGACTTAGGGTGTTGATATCGAACTCCATGCTGGCGTTAATAACGCCTTTGCGTTCGTAGGCATAAGCCTTGAGCTCTGAATAGTGCGTGGTCGCAATCATTCGGCAGCCCATGCGGTGGATATGCTCCAGAATGGATATCGCGAGGGCGGAGCCCTCAGCCGGATCCGTACCTGCTCCTACTTCATCAAGGAGCACCAGACTCTTCTGCGTCATCTGACCCAGTATCCGGATAATATTGGTCATATGGCTCGAGAAGGTACTAAGGCTCTGCTCAATGCTCTGCTCGTCGCCAATATCCGCATAAATCGCATCGAATACACACATCTGGCTGCCTTCCTCGGCAGGAATAAACAGTCCGGACATCGCCATCAGGTTTAGCAAACCGATTGTTTTGAGTGTGACCGTCTTACCGCGTATTCGGACCCGTGACAATGATGGACGTATAGGTATTGCCCAATTCCACATCAAGCGGTACAACCTGGTCCATCGGAATAAGCGGATGTCGGCCCTTGCGCAGCTTAATGTACCCTCTGTCATTCATTCGCGGCAGAGACGCCCTCATCACATGAGCCAAACGTGCCTTGGCAAATATAAAATCAAGCTGTCCGATCAAATCCAAGTCCATGGACAGCAAATCAGCCTGCTCACCCACCTGGGCAGTCAGCTTCTGCAGAATCACTTCGATCTCCCGCTCTTCCCGCATCCGGGTCTCGCGAAGCTTGTTATTCATGGCCACAATGGACTCCGGCTCGATAAACAGCGTGGCACCCGATCCTGACTGATCATGTACGATTCCGCCGAAATGCGACCGGTATTCCGCTTTAACGGGTATGACAAAACGATCCCCGCGAATCGTAATCAGCTGGTCCTGCAGCATCTTGGCCACCGATTGCGAACGAATCATGGATTCGAGCTTCTCCCGAATCCGGACCTCCCCGCCCCGAAGCTCGCGGCGGATCTGCGAAAGCTCTGCACTCGCCGAATCCAGAACCTCAGCCGCATCGTCAATGCAGAGCCGAATCGCATCCTCCAGCGGCTTCTGCTCCGAGATAAGATCGCTAAGATTAAACAGAATTTCAATCTGCTCATCCTCATGAAGGGCCGCGATAAACCGCTTGATACGGCGTGACCCGTGAATCGTGTTTGATGTGGCTAACAATTCATGGGGGCTCAACGTGCCTCCAATTCTCGCGCGCTTCAAGGCATCGTTAATATCCGTTATACCGCGGAAAGATGGATTGCCCTTGAGTAGGTCTACCGTATATGCCTGATCGGTTGCCGCCAGCAGATCCATTACAGCTTCCAGCTCAGTTTCAGGCTTTAACGCCTCGGCCCTCAAATTCCCCATGGATGTTTGCGTGTATTGTGTTAATGTATTTAAAATTTTCCGGTATTCTAAAGTTTGCAAAATCTTGTCGTTCAAGAAGTTCACAACTCCTCTCAATCAATGCCTATATTATATCGAATGCCGAGGGAATTCGCCATGGAATCCAAAAACCTTCCACACATAACCTGCGGCCCTATTGAACAAAATAAATTCTGCGTAACATTCCAGTCTTATTCTAAGGAGGCAGGTACCATGCAATTTCTCGGGCATGTCGTTCGATTTATCGTTGCCGCGCTCGTTCTTATGGTTGTCGGATGGATTGTCCCTCAATTCTCCGTCGGCGGATTCGGAAGTGCCCTGTTGCTTGCACTCGTCATCGCCCTCTTCGGCTGGGCTATCGAGGGCATCTTCGGCAAAAAGTCACGCCGTTTGGACGCGGAATCGTGGGCTTCCTTGTCAGTGCGCTTGTGATTTACCTCGCTCAGTTCATTGTCGGGGGCGTCACCGTCTCCATACTGGGTGCGCTGCTTGCAGCACTGGTCATCGGGATCATCGATCTGTTCATTCCGATTTCCACACCGTATGAAGCAGGCAAAAGCCACAAGGAATAAGAGGCAAAGTCATCCGACTCTGTTGGAGGTCTGTTCCTCAGTCCCTTATTCCTGAATGAATCGTTTCCTGCGGCTCATTCCACTACATCTCCCACAACAACCCCTGTTGCTTATATGAACAGGGGTTGTCCATTATGGCCGCAGAAGTCCTTATCTCCCTATACTCAGGCTTCCCTACATTATATCGTAATCCATAACCTTCGTTGCAAACGCTTCACGTTCACTAATATTTCATAACACCGCTGTGCATAATCTCTTTTTCTGCGCTATGATAAAGATTGGAAAAAATAAATTCACCATTATTTCATAGTCAGGAGAGATTATAGTGAAAAAAGGCATAGCACTACTTGTTTCATGTATGCTCCTTTTGTATTGGCTGCTTGCGGCCAAGATCAGGAGGCAACCCAAGGAAATTCCGGAATTTCGGATACGGCGTGGCGCCTGAAGCAGAGCTCGTTATAAAGGGATCCAACTTCCAATTCGACCAGGAAGAATATCATCTGAAAAAGGGCGTGCCCGTGAAAATTTCTTACGAGAATGAAGACGGCAACCACGGCGTCATGATTCCGGCGCTTGGCCTTCAGCTTGACCGCAACAATAACAGCAAAGTTGTTACACCCGACAAAGCTGGAGAATTTGAAGTTTCCTGCTCCATTATGTGCGGAGGTCACAGCAAAATGATCTCCAAAATCATCATTGAAGAATAGAGCATCCTAATAAAACCTCCGGATCGCCAGAGTTGCCTCTGCTGATTCGGAGGTTTTTTCAGGTTCAAATCTTCACCATGGCCTAATGCTGATCCTGCTCAATCAACTCGATCCACTCGTTATATTCAACTTGGAGCTTAGCATACTCTTCCTTTAATTTACGATGTTCTTCTTCAAGCAGCGCTGACTGCTCCGCCTTCAGTTCCTGTTCTGCCTGCAGCAGCTGGTATTGATGCATGACCAGTTCGTACTGCTCACCAAGATCGGAATACTGCTGCGTGGCTTCACTCTTCTCGCCTTCCAGACGTTCACAGGCTTGACGTGCAGAGGCAATTTCCTGCTGCCAGGACTGGAGCTCTTCTTCAAGAGAGAGCTGCGTGCGTCTCCACTCATCCCGCTCTGCAGCCAGCTTCTCACGGTCAGCGGCAAGCTGCTCCCGCTCCTCCATCCATTGCTGGTATTGATTCTGCCAGTGCGCGGCTCGCTCCTCCGAATCTCTTAACTGCTCTGCAAGCTCACGTCCATGCTCTTCACTTGCAGCCGCTTTTTGCGAAGCTCCTCGAGCTGATTCGACACTGTATCGTATTCTTCTTCCAGCATAGCGTACAGTTTGCTTGTCTCTTCCTCTCGAATCCCCGCTTCCTCGCTGAGTTTCTCCAGCTCTTCATAGCGAAGCTGCAGCTCCTTCAGTTCCTCTTGAGCCGTTCTGCGCTCGGAAATAGACCTAGGTCAGCCTCATCCTTCATGACGTGGATTTCATCCTGAAGCCCCTTCATTCCTTCTTCCAGGCTCTCGTTCGCTTCCATCAGCTCAACAATTCTCATCTCCAGCTCGCCTGTTTCCTCTTTACGCTGATCAGCCAGGGTACGCCAGGATTGAAGCTCACCGCTAAGACGCTGCAGCTCTTCCTGCTGCTTGCGTGAAGTCTGATTCGCATCCACCACTAACTTCTGGAGACGGCGACGCTCTTCCTCCGATTTGCCGGATTCCTGCTTCAGTCCCTCAAGCTCCTTCGCGAGTCCTTCCGCCTTCGTCCGGAAGGATCGCAATTCCTGCTGAGAGGCATCCCCTTGCTGTTTGGACAGCTGCAGCTCTTCCTTCAGTTTCACGGACTCCGCTTTAGCGGCAGTCAGTTCCTTCTCCGTGGTCGACAATCGGGACTGCAGCTGCCCTCCGCGATTGCGCTGCTCCGAGAGCTGCTTCTCCAGATCCTGAACGGTTGCTCCGTGCCGCTGCTCTAACTCCTGCGCACTTTTCGCGTGCTCCTGCTTCAGATCCTGCATAGACTTCGTATACTTCTGTTCCCAATCCTGAACGGTCTTCGAGTGCTGCTGCTCCTTCTGGAGCACCTCTTGTTTATGGGAGCTCTCCAGCTTCTTCAATTGTTCAGCCTGCTTCTCTTCGGCCTGTTTCACTGCTGCCCGATGAGTCTGCTCCAACTTATCCAGCGCTTGCTTGTGAGTGCCCGTCAACTGCGAAATTTGCCCTTCATAACGGCGTTTCATATCTTCAATCGCCTGCTTATGACCGCCCTCCAGCTTCTCCCGCTGTTCCTTAAGACGTGCTTCAAGCTGCTGCTTCTCCTTCAGCAGCTCTTCCACCCGGCTCGATTCCTTCTGGAGCAGCTCCTTGGTTCGCTCTGACTCACTCGTTAAATTCTCAGTGGAAATTCTGTACTTCTCAGCTAAGGAAGACTGCTCCGCCAGCCTTTGCTCCAGTTGTTCCAGCTGCTGCTTAGGTGTCTTTCCTGCTGCTCGATTTGAAGCCCTTGCACCTTGGCAAGCTCCGTACGCAGTTCATTGCGCTCGGCCGTCATCTGTTTGGCTTCATTCTGATACTCCAGCTTCTGTAAAGCTTCTTCAGCCATATGTACTGCGGCCAGGACGGCAATGCGCGGGGTATCGAGCCTGGAATGCGCCTTGGATATGGTGCGCATGCGGTCATCCACATAGTTCGCTACCTGTCTAGTGTAATCACTGCTATTGCCAACAAGTTTATAGGAAGTTCCGTAGATGTCTACGGTAACGCTTTTACGGTCCGGTGTAGTCACAGTTGTGCCCTCCTTCTATTATGTGTAGATTCTATGATGTCTGAAATGGTCTATCCTCTTTCTTCATTATATATGAGATAACATCTGGAGACGAACCTCAAGAAAACAGACCGAAGTTTGGTATATGATAACACAGTTTTGTGCTTATAATTATGTACCCTGCGGGCATCCTGATGCAAATCCCAGTTCCATTTAGAGCAAAAGCCCGCATCGAATCTCTGATGTAATGGATTCGATGCGGGCGTTCACAATTCCTGCTATTTTCTTAATTCTGCGCCAAAAGTTTGCTGAAGCGCTGAGACTGCTTTTTCGGTAACCTCGGCAACCTCTTCGTCCGTCAACGTCCGTTCCTGATGACGATACGTCAAGGAGATGGCAACACTCTTCTTGCCTTCCCCAAGCTTGCTGCTTAGGTGAAGACATCAAACACCTGAATTTGCTGCAGCAGCTCGCCTGCATTCTCCTTGATGACTTGAATCAGGGAGCTTCAACCTGCTCATCGACCACGATGGCAAGATCGCGCTCCATTCCCGGGAATCTAGGCAGATCGCGATAAGCGACGCGGGCATTGGTCAAATCATACAACGGCTCAAGCAGGATTTCGGCAGCATAGGTATCTTCCAAATCCAGCTCTTGCTGCGTCTTCGGATGAATTTGTCCCAGTACACCAAGCAGCTGCTGGTTCTCGCCTTGACCCGTATATACGGAAGCGGAGCGTCCAGGATGGAATCCTTCCGGGCTATTTGCCACGTAAGTGATGTCCTCAACGCGTATTCCAAGATAGTCGAGTACCGTCTCAAGCGCTCCCTTCAGATCGAAGAAGTCCACTTTGGCAGGCTGCACATTCCACTGCTTGTTTCCTTTGCGGCCTGTCATGAGCAAGCCGAGAACCGGACGCTCCAGCGGCTGCTTCGTCAGCGTCTCCTCTAACGTATGGAACAAGTTCCCTATTTCAAACAGGGCCAGATCCGGCTGTTTGCGGTTATGGTTATACACAGCGATATCCAGCAGCTGTGGCAGCAGGCTAGTGCGAAGCACGCTGCGGTCCTCACTCATCGGCATGGCAAGCTTAACTGCCGTACCTTCTGACGCAAGAGAAGTAAACATTTCCGCTTGCTGCGGATGAATGAATGAATACCCCAGAACCTCCTGGAAGCCGCTATGTGTCAGCAGTAAGCGAAGCGAGCGGCGAATAGCCTGCGCTTTTGTCAAGGAGCCCGGTGTTGTCGGACCTTCAATCGCCGTTGTCGGAATGTTGTCGTATCCATACAAGCGGGCAACCTCTTCAATCAAGTCCACATCCAGCACGATATCGCCGCGGCGGGACGGCACCTGAACATCCACCAATCCTTGGCCTGCATCACCGCTCGGGAAATGCAATCTCGAGAAAATGGTTTTTACCTCAAGCAGAGACAGCTCCGTGCCCAGATAACGGTTGAGCTTCTCCAGCGACAACGTGATAACGGTCGGCTCGGCATGAGCGCTGCCTGCCTCGACAATCCCCTGATGTACGGCACCGTCGGCATATTTCGCCATCAACGCCGCTGCACGGTTCAGCGCAGGTATGACTGCCGCTGGATCCACTTCCTTCTCGAAGCGCGAGCTTGCTTCCGAACGCAAGCCGAGCTGACGGGATGTTTTGCGAACGGTACCGCCATCGAATTTAGCCGATTCGAGGAGAATATTCACCGTACCGTCCGTTACTTCGGAGTCCAGGCCGCCCATAACGCCTGCCAGAGCTACAGGTTTTCCACCTACTGTAATAACCAGCATATGCGGCTCCAGACGACGCTCTGCTCCGTCCAGCGTTACCATCGTTTCACCGGCTTCAGCCATTCGTACATGAACCGCGCCGTCCTTCAAGTGGTCCGCATCAAAAGCATGCAGCGGCTGGCCATATTCAAGCATGACATAGTTTGTAATATCCACGATATTGTTGATCGGCCGCACGCCCGCTGCCATCAATCGGTTCTGCATCCACAGTGGGGAAGGCGCGATTCTTACTCCGGTAATATAGCGCGCAGCATAATGGCTGCACTGCTCAGCTGCACCGATTGTAACCGAGATATGATCCACAGCTGTATCATGAACTTCCATCACTTCTTTCTCAGGGTTTGGAAGGCTCAGTTCACGTCCCAGAATAGCACTCACTTCATATGCTGCGCCCAGCATACTCAGGCAATCGGAACGGTTCGGCGTCAGATCCAGCTCCAGAATCTCATCGTTCAGACCCAGCACGTCCACTATCGGCTTACCGATCTCGGTTTCAGCCGGAAGAACGAGAATCCCTTCCTGCAGCTCCTTGGGCAGCAGCTTGTCGTTCATGCCAAGCTCCTTGGCCGAACAGATCATACCTTGGGAAAGAACACCGCGCAGCTTGGCTTTCTTGATATCCATGCCGCCGGGAAGCTTCGCGCCTACAAGCGCTACGGGCACTTTCTGGTAAGCATCCACATTTTTGCTCCGCAAACGATCTGGATATCTTCCTCCTGACCTAAGCATCCACGATGCACACATTCAGCTTATCTGCATCAGGATGCTTCTCCTTACTCTTGACGTAGCCTACGACAACTTTGTTAATGCCCTGATTCCGTTTCTCGATCACATCGATTTCAATACCGCTGATGTAATACGGCTCGCTAAATCCTCCGAGGTTACACCTTCGAGCGAAATATAATCGGACAACCAATCGGTTGATACTCTCATTGTCTGTTCACTTCCCTTTATCGTTTAAATTAAATCCGCGTGAATTGATTCAAGAATGCTGCATCGTTGTTGAAGAAATGACGGATATCATCCACACCGTATTTCAGCATGGCAATCCGCTCAACGCCCATACCGAATGCAAATCCGCTGTACTTCTCAGAGTCATAGCCGCCCATCTCAAGCACCTTTGGATGAACCATTCCGCAGCCTAAAATCTCAAGCCAGCCCGTTTGCTTGCATACGCGACAGCCGCTGCCCCCGCATTTCACGCAGGATACATCCACTTCCGCGCTCGGCTCGGTGAAAGGAAAGAAGCTTGGACGCAGTCGAATCTGCGTGTTATCGCCGAACATCTCCTGCACGAATTGCAGCAGCGTTCCTTTCAAGTCACTCATGCGAATGTTCTCACCGATCACCAGTCCCTCGATTTGATGGAACTGGAATGAATGGGTCGCGTCATCGTCGTCCCGGCGGAATACGCGTCCCGGGCAGATGATTTTGACAGGCGCCTTCCCTTGCATTGACAGCATCGTCCGGGCTTGCACCGGGGATGTCTGCGTACGCATCAGCAAATCCTCCGTCAAATAGAAGGAATCCTGCATGTCGCGCGCCGGATGATTCTTCGGCAGATTCAATGCCTCGAAGTTGAAGTAGTCCGTCTCCACCTCCGGACCTTCCGCTACGCGGTAGCCCATGCCGATGAAAATATCCTCGATATCCTGAATGACCTTGCTGAGCGGATGAACCGCGCCTTGGGTGAGCTTGCGTCCCGGAAGGGTTACATCCACCTTCTCCGCACGCAGACGCTCTTCGGTTTCCTGCTGCTGGAAGGCCTCCTGCTTGCTGGAGATGACTTCCTCAATCGCACCGCGCACATCGTTGGCCACCTGGCCAATGACAGGACGCTCCTCTGCGCTCAGCGCGCCCATTCCGCGCAGTATTTCAGTCAGGGCACCTTTTTGCCAAGGTATTTCACCCGTAAATCGTTCAGCTGCTGCGGATCGTTGACATCCTGCAATTGCGCCAATGCTTCCTGCTTCAATGCTTCTAATTTTTCCTTCATGGCTATTCGCACACCCCTTTGTAAACTCCATCATTGTACTGAAAACAAAAAGGCCTCTCCTCCCGAAAAGGGACGAAGAGACCGTGGTACCACCCTTGTTAACATGCCATCCTATCCTTGCCAAGACCATTGTACCCTTGGATTGGATATGGCTTATCATGCTCACTTGACCGACGTAACGAATCGGACCCGTTATCCCCTACTGACCTAAGCAGCATGCCGTGTTCAAGGAACTGCTCCGGAGCGAACTTCGCCAGCCTGATTCTTTGAGAGACACTCTCAATCCATGGTATCTCTTCCCTGTAAAGAGGCACTAGCTACTTTTCTCCATCGACGCATTTTGTCTTATACAAATATATAGGGTTTATTATATGCAACCTTGCGGGATATGGCAAGTTTCATTTCCCCATTTTAACCCTATCGGCTCGATTTTAGTCAACAACGCTTATTTATCCGCTTGAAGATTGGTAAGCTCAGCCCGAAGTGCTCTGATTTCAGCAAGCCAGTTCGCCTCTTCCCCCGCCTCTATCTCGTCGGTTGATAGGCCCAGCAATTCCTGAACCCGGTATTCAAGCGCCATACGGCGGTTATCTTTCTCTGTGTCCCCCTTGATGACACCAATGCGAGAGGCCTGCTCTTCCTCCTCGTCCACGCTCCCCTCAAACCATACCGGAGCTTCACCAGGCTTCAGTGTCAGCAGCCGGTTGGCGATTTGGCGCACCAGATACCGGTCATGGGATACAAGCGCAATCGCACCCGGAAAGTTCACGAGCACCTGTTCAATTACCTCGCGGGTATCCACATCCAAGTAATTCGAGGGTTCATCCAGAACAAGCAGATGGGCTCCGCTGAAATATAACTTGAGAAAAGCCGTTCTGCACTTCTCCCCCATGCTCAGCTGCCCCATCTTCTTAAATACATCGTCCCTTCGGAAAAGGAACGAACCGAGCAGCGTGCGTGCACGGCTCTCCGTCATGCCCGGTATGACAAGCAGGCTGTCCAGCAGTGTGGTTTCGGGCTCAAGCTCTTCAAGCTCCTGTGAGAAATAGCCGATCCGGATTGAAGGATTCTGTGTGATCCGTCCCTCCTGCGGAGCGATCTCTCCCAGCAGCAGCTTGAGCAGCGTCGTTTTGCCGCTTCCGTTAGGTCCCCTTACGGCCAACCGGTCGCCTCGGTTTAAATAGAAGGTCAGCTTATCAAAAGACGGGTTTCCCCATATCCAAAACCTATATCCTTCACCTGGAGAAGCGTGCGACCACCAAAAGCTTCCCCTCCAGCTCCATGTTCAGCTTGGGACCGCTGCGCGGCTTATCTACCCGTTCGGCTTCAAGCCGTTCCAGTGCCTTCTCCTTGGCGTGATATCGCGAGATGTTTTTCTTCGCCTTCGCTTTGTAGAAGCTGGCGGTTATCTTGACGTCACTGACGTCCCCGGCCGCATCATGCGCTTTATGGAACCACTCCTCGTACCTGCGGATCGAATCCTCCAGCGCCTTGCGCGCCAGCTCCTGCTTGCGATAAAGCGTCTCCTGCTCGCGCAGC
This sequence comes from Phytophthora syringae, assembly GCA_012656105.1. Lineage (NCBI taxonomy): Eukaryota > Oomycota > Peronosporomycetes > Peronosporales > Peronosporaceae > Phytophthora > Phytophthora syringae. The sequence goes on from JAAKBD010000004.1 coordinate 470,257, forward strand.
TCCCGTTCTTTTTCCCGGCGGTAATCCGTATAACCTCCCCGGTAACGCCTGAGTTCGTCTGGTGTCAACTCGCATACGGAGGTTGCCACCCGGTCGATAAACTCCCTGTCGTGAGACACAAATAACACGGTTCCCTTATAGGACGATACCAGCCACTGCTCCAGCCAGACCAGGCTTTCATTATCCAAATGGTTCGTCGGCTCGTCGAGCAGGAGAAATTTCGGAGCGGATACCAACAGGGCCGACAGCATAACCTTCGTCTTCTGTCCTCCGCTGAGTTCGCGGTAGGGAACAGGCCACACCTCTGGCCCGATTCCCAGCATCGTCATAGCTTTCTCCACCTCGGTTTCCCATTGGAACCCGTTCTGGGACTCGAAGCGCTCCAGCAGATTTCCGTACTGCTCCAGCAGTTGTTCCATGCTCTCATTGTTCCCGCTATTCATCAGCCGCTCTACACCTAAGCAAGCCCAAGCTTCAACTCCCATAGCGAAGCATGACTGCGGCTTCGCACCGTATCGATTGCACTCATGCTTCCCTCATCCGGCTCATCCTGCTGCCTGAGCCAGCCCCAGCGCTCCTCGGCAGAATCGTCTCCACTACGCCCGAGGTCGGTTCGAGCTCGCCTGCCAAGATGGAGAACAGCGTCGTTTTACCAGTACCATTCCGTCCGTACAGCGCGATCCGTTCTCCTTCCGCAACCTCAAACTGAATTCCTTCAAACAGCGGCCTTCCTTGCAGTTCCATACTTATATCTTTTGCTTTTAAAATCATGGTCATATAACCTCATCCTCTCTCTTGGAAAACATAAAAACCGCAAGCGATAGCCTGCAGCGGATGTTTAAAGAGGATGATGGAGCTGAAGACGGGACGATCTACAGCAAGCAGCCACTAACGTTCGGCTGTTCATTCCAAGCCAGCCTTGACGGTTATGGAGATAAACTCGATAACTTGGGCCGTTAGCGGAAGCTGTATGTTCGTTCCGTATATGTGATTGTATTACATAAGAGCACCGTTTCTACACAACAAAAGAGGTACCCCGGTCACATTTTTCAGACACACCAAATCTCTCCTCTACCGCCGTAGAGAAACGCCTGCAAAACCACATGCAGTTGTTTAGAGAAAAGGGTGTCTTACTTCATTGGACTGGGTTACCTCGCATTCTTGGAATGAAATTATCGCCATTATAACAGATAATTTTGGGATGTAAAAGGGGCATCTGCGAAAGACATTAGTGGTAATTGGTTACTTCGTTCCATTTGTGTACACTTACTTAGGCAAAAAGGTAAAGACGGTGAAGAATAATGATCGAGTTGTTTGATCTTATTCATAGGGCATAATGTTTACCTTTATTGGAATCATTATCGGGGTACCATAATTATTGGTGTGATAACCAACGCTGAGTTACGACATCTTCGATGCATGAAAGCAGAAATAGAAGTAATCAAAGACCAAGATACAAATACCTAAAGGCATTTATGTCGATAAAAGAATGAACGCGAATCAATTATCTGAATTGACTTGAATCGGCTATCCTACAATTTTGTACATATCCATGGGTTAACATTGCTTTAATACAATTTCTCTCCTCCACGACCACTTGAAGGACCATAATATTCTAACAAGTAGCTATCCCTATATCGCTTGTAAACATCTTCTAATATTGTATCATTTTCGAATTGTATATATCCAGCCAAATATAGAGCAACCAAATAGTCCTCGAATCGCTCATTGCCCAGTGTCATTTCTTCCTTATCAATTCCAAAAAAATTGCTGTTTCAATAGATAACAAATTAGAGCCACCTATCTCGGTTCCACCTGAAATATACATATTATCTTTTGAATTCACAGTTAAGTTAATTCCATTAGGGACTAAAGATTCATCATATTCTTCCGAATTAAGTTTAAAAAGTTCCTTAATACCCCTTTTATCTCTAAAACTATATGCTTTAACTGCTTCATCAAAATTCTCGTAAGGGTCAAATCTTAGTCCTGAAAAATTTTCAAGATCCGTTTCTACAGCAAAATATTTATCTTTTAGAATCTGATCGATCTGTTCTAAATTAAAAGGGTTGGGAATGTCTAAAGTCATATACTTATCATAAAGTTTTTGGATATCTATTTGCATTTTATAAACCTCTTATTATTTAGAATTAATGAATCCGTGTTTTGAATAATATTAAGAAGGTACTAGAGTAAGAACTTATCCTTTGTAGATTAACTTATTTTCTTTTTGAAGCCCCAAGCTACCTGCTGTTCCGTAAAAGATATGACCAATCTGGCGACTAGTATCTTTTCCTCCATGGTAATGGTAATAGTAGTAGGTCTCATTATATCCGTTTGCACGATGACTTTCAGGTCCAGTAAAGAAACTTTGTCCTGCTCTCATTGCAAGATCTTTAGCATCATTTTGAGAGGTTGCCCAAACCTCATTATGTGCTGCTTTTCAAATAATTCAAAGCTTGTTCTTCTGTCAAAGGCGACAAACGGTCCACAAAAAGGGGGCACTTCAAAATGAAGGTGGGGCCTTCGTAATTTATTTTCAATTTCATCGATCTTAATCCAATGCCATTCACCTTCAGCCATGGACAATTTGATCTCTCGTCTAAACGTGTGGATCAGAACGACAATCCCTGTTAACTCCGTATTTTCATATTCATCAAACAGCCTTATGGTCAGGGTTCGATGTTCGTTATCCATTGATTTAGTAGTACCGACAAAGTCATCCGGGAAGGATCAAAATTCCCCTTTGGTTTGAAATCAGAGAAAAGACCTGCTCGTTTAAAAATCAGAGCAGGTCTTTCTTTGAAAACCAGCATGAATTAAGAGACAACGAATTGAACTATAAGTGGAGTTCCAGGATCTAACGTGTCGCCATCAGGGATGGTAATCGTCGTTGTTGTAACAGAAGAAACGTCAGCCGTTTGCATTATACCATTCACATAAAGGTTGTAATAGTTGAACGTACTCGGAAATACCGTGGCAGCTGTTCCTGCATCATTGATAAACGCTGTTGCTGCAATCGCGAATGTTGTTCCTGTTCCCGTTCCAGCACCCGCTGTAGCAGTGAATCTTCTACTGTTTTGATACGGTGGTACTATTGGCATTTTCATCGCCTCCCTTCATTCTTGAGACTCATACAGATTTTCAAGCAAAAACTTAGAAAACATGCCTGATCCTCTTGTACAATAAATGCAGAGGGTTCGGGAGAAGTGAGGGCATTCTTCTAAAAATTACTAGACAGTAACATTCGCCGTTAGCTGTACTGCTTCTAAAACGATAGGGGTTCCCGCATAGATTATGGTGCTTTGTGCCGGAAATAATAAGCTGGTAGGGTTTACATCATACGAATTACCCGGCTGAAGAATTCCATTTATATAAAGATTGTTAAAACTATTGGGGTCGAGTGCTGAGAAATCCGCAACTGGAGCCCCCAAATCGTTGGTGAAAAAACTGGCTGGAATTGTAACCGACATGGTTAAATCCAAATCTGTTTCCGGTTGATAAAAATAACGGTTTGTCGTAGGCGAGATGGTAACTTCAGGAATTACTACAGGTCCAGGAGGGCCTTGAGGACCTATCTCTCCTTGTATTCCTCGAGGACCTATCTCTCCTTGTATTCCTTGAGGACCTATCTCTCCTTGTATTCCTTGTAATCCCGGAAGGCCTTGTATTCCTGGGGGACCCTCAGATCCATCAATCCCTCGTTCTCCTTGAGCTCCCGGAATACCTTGTATCCCTTGCGGACCTGAAATCCCTTGAATACCTGGCTGGCTTAGCGATCTCTGCATTTCACACCATTTATCTAACTCAGCCTTCATTTCGGATTTAACTTCCTGTATTGCAGCTTGTAAGGCTTGCTGATCAATTGCAGCTTGAAGATTTTGCTTTCTTCTATTTAATAAACACCACATTGATAACCGCCTCTTACAAAGGGGTTTCTTACGAAAAACTGTTTTTTTAATTCTTTTGGTATATTTGTATTTTCTTTTTGCCTTTAAACATTTGTACTTACGTTTAGCTGCCATCCTTCATTTACGCCTCCTTCCCTTAGACTTCATGACTGTGTGTATGATCATATCTATATGTCAAATGCACATTTGGGGGTGGACGAATAACTTGTATCAAACAAACCGGAACCATTCCGAGATAAAAATTAGGCGTTATTATTAGGGGGATCCCAGTTCGTTATACCTAAGAAATGACTCTAAGAATCAGCGCCCCTACTCACAACCGCCCCAATCCAATTTTCCGATCAGAATTACTTCCTTGAGCCCATTCTTAACTGAGCTCATCAACCTTCTACTTCATCTCCGGAGACCAACATTACTACTACTGATATTTCTCAAGAAAAAAACAATTGGAGTTTTTTGATCCTAATTTCAAGGAAAGAGCTATATCTCAGAGATTAGATCCGGATACTGATTCAATCAAGAAAACACGCCTATACAAAACAAGAGGAAGTAAAGCTCCTGACAGCCCTCTATACCCTCCCTGCTCACTGGCGGCTGTATTTTTACCGGGGCAATCCTTGGTGGCTTTAGGCGGGGAATTGTTGGCAGTAGAATGGCCTGACGTTGATCATGAGAGGTCTGCGATATGGACCGTGAAACAAATCGCTGGACGAAGAAGGAAATAAGATCGAGGGTGACGTCAAGAAGATGCTGCTGCGAGTGCGGCATGGATCTCAAAACCATACAGGAGAGATTGCAGCATACGAAGATGGACACGAGGGCCAACATTTATATACATAGATCTGAAGCCATTAATCGGTCTGCAGCTGACCAGTTAGAGGAGCTGAATCCAAAATGGATCAAACTTGCCCCTAATCATACCTCCTTATATAGAAAGTCGTATGTCGAAAAAGGGCAAACAAAAACCCTTGTGGCACAAGGGTTTCAAGCATTTCTTAAAGCTAAGCGGGTGATGGGAATCGAACCCACGCTACCAGCTTGGAAGGCTGGAGTTCTACCATTGAACTACACCCGCATATTAACCTACAAAAGTGACGCTATGCTTCGGGGCATATTCTGATTACCTTTGCGAGGTCCTAAAACGTAAGCGAATCGGGACGACACGATTTGAACATGCGACCCCTGGTCCCAAACCAGGTGCTCTACCAAGCTGAGCTACGTCCCGATGATGATGTTGTCTTTTGAAGACAAAAATAAATATACCACGCTGAAAGTATAATTTCAACATGTATTTTATGGAAATTAATATAAACAACGAAAGCAAACAAACAGCATCCTTCCGCGAGGGAAAGATGCTGCCTTGTTTTAACCGTGAGAACATAACGTGATGCCAGGAGCATCCTTATTTGTTCTTGTCGAAAGTTACTTCCGGCGTCGTCAATTTATCATAAAATCCACGATTTTATCCTTATCATCCGAAGCGCGAAGAGCCATAGCGGAGCGTGGATGTTCGTCCAGCGTACCTGTGATCATGTAGGGCATAATGTAGCCCCACTCCTCTTTCTCGCGCAGAGGAATCATGTAACGCTCGATAATATCCAGAACCGGACGCAGCTCGTACTTGGTCCCTTTCAGATGGGTAACCAGCAGCTCGGTCGGACAGTTGCCAGCCGCACGTCCCATTCCGTACACGGACGCATCCAGCAGCTCAACCCCAAGGTCGGCAGCAACCAGAGTATTGGAGAATGCCAGCTGCATGTTGTTATGGGTATGAACGCCAAGGCGCTTATTCGGCAGATGTGTCTTAAATTTATTAACCAGGTATTCCATGTCCTTATGATCAAGGCTTCCGTAAGAATCAACGATGTATACCACATCCACGACGCTTTCCCTGATCATCTCAAAAGCTTCCAGCAGCTCATTCTCCATCACATTGGAAAGCGCCATAATGTTAAGCGTAGTCTCATAACCCCGATCGTGGAAGGTCTGAACCAGCGCCAGCGCTTTATCCACATCTTTAATGTAACAAGCTACGCGGATCAGATCCAGCAGACTTTCCTCGCGCGGCAAAATATCGTCTTCGTCCACGCGGCCGATATCCACAAGGGCAGACAGTTTGGTTTTGCCTTTATGAGGAATGACTTCTCTCAGGAACTCATCATCCAGAAAACGCCAAGGACCTACTTGATCCGCGCCCTTCAAGAGCTTAGGAGAATTTTTATATCCGATTTCCATATAGTCCACGCCAGCCTCATTCAGGCCTGCATATAAATTTTGTACGAATTCCACACTAAAATCCCAATTGTTCACCAGTCCGCCATCGCGAATGGTACAGTCTACAATTTTTGTCTGGCTGCTCTTAATCATTCTAAGCTAAACTCCTCTCGGCAATTTTCTCTTCATCATACTTGAATGCTTAGGTTGAAAAGTAAAGCACAACTGTCCTCCAGGGCGCACGTTTTTGTAAAGGAAATCACGACTGCCTGCATATCCAGTCGGTGATGGTACGAACGAGCACGCTTAGGTCCCCCTCTGGGATCAACTCCCCTCTCCTTGGACAAGTACGCTGTTCCTGCAATATCAAAATGCACCCATGGCAGTCCATCAGCAAATGTGCCCACAAAAAGACCACCCGTTATCGTTCCGGCGTCGCGACCTTGATTTCGTATATCCGCTACCTCGCTCTTCAATTTATCCCAGAATTCGGGATAAGACGGCAGCGGCCAAATTTTCTCACCTGCCCTCCGGGAAGAGGCAATCAGCTCCTCCAGAAAGGCCTCATCATTGGTAACTGCCCCTGTAGCTACGTCTCCAAGCGTCGAAACAACCGCCCCGGTCAATGTGGCAACATCGATCAAGCGCGTCGCACCAAGCTCCTTGGCATACGTTACTCCATCCGCAAGAACAATACGGCCCTCTGCATCCGTATTGAGCACTTCGATAGTACGTCCGCTCAGCGTAGTAATGATATCTCCGGGTTTATAAGCGCTGCCGCTCATCACATTCTCGGCAGACGGGATCACCATCACCACATTGGCCTTCGGGCGAATCCGTCCCAGCGCTTCCATTACGCCCAGCACCGTAGCTGCTCCGCCCATATCGCTAATCATATCCTCCATCCCGGACGCCCGCTTCAGGGACACACCACCCGTATCAAACGTGACCCCTTGCCAATCAGGCCGATCACATCATTCCACGTATTCAGCCCCTGATAACGAATCACGATCATGCGCGGGGATGGATGCTGCCCTTACCTACGGCCAGTAGCCCGCCCATGCCCTTCTCCTCGAGTTCCTGCTCGTCCAATATCTGAGCTTCCATACCGTACCTCTCGGCAAGCTGAAGGGCTTTTCCGGCTAGATCATCCGGTACGAGCATATTGCCAGGCAGATTCGTTAAATCACGTGCCAGGCAGGTTCCTTCCCCAACCGCTACGCCTCGAGACACACCTTCTGCCCAATGTGCTTCAAATGCTGCGTCCATTTTTTCCTTCATATAATAGACGATTTCATCAATCTCCGTTCGTTCAGAAGCATCACGCTTATACTGAGACTTTCGATAGCTTCCGAGGATAAAACCTTCCGTTAATGCCTGCGCAGCATCCCGAGGCGTCTGTTCAGCCATGCTGCTGACCATCGTTCGCGGAATTTGAATCGCAGCACTGCGTATACCTGATTTAGTGCCGATCTTAGCCGCTTGAGCCGCTACTAACCGCAGCTGTTCAGCTGTCAGGATGCCTTCGGGACACCCTATAAACAGGAGCAGTCGCGTTCTGCCACGGAAACTTTCCGGCCATACGAATGTCCGATGAGGAGTGCCGTCAAACAAACGGCTATCCTCCAAGTCCTTCAGCAGCGGATCCCAAAATTCAGAAATACCGCCCTCCACTGTTTGTGTTTTTGTAACGGGAACAAATATGGCATCACAATGAATATGTTCAGGGGTTAGGCCACTCTCTATTGTCCATTTCATCATGGATCCTCCCAAAAGAAAAAGCCATTCCATCGGAACAGCTGCTCTCGTATTCATTTAAGATTGTTCTAGGTGCAACTAACTTTAAACTTCCGAAACCTCCAGCTTGGGGAAAGTAATCACAAACTCCGTTCCGGCGCCGACCTGGCTATCCACTGCGATCGAACCACCATGATTTCTAATAATGCTGTAACTCACGGATAGTCCAAGACCCGTTCCACTCTCCTTCGTTGTGAAGAACGGATTGAACAGATGATTTAAGGTATTCTGATCCATGCCGCCCCCGTTATCGGAAATACAGATTTTGATATGCTTTCCGTTATCGCGGGCTGAAATATCGATCATGCCTGTAATGTTCTCGTCATGGTGTTCATTAATGGCATCCAGCGCATTCTTGATAATATTCAGAATTACCTGTTTGATCTGCTTCACATCCACGGAAATGTACGCAGGCGGGGTCTCATCGGTATGCAGATTGATCTGGCATCCCTTCATGAGTGCTTCGCTCTCTGTTAGAAGAACTACTTCCTTCAATAAGGAGGATACGGACACAATCTTGGTCTCTGGTGCCGAGGGCTTGGAGGAATTCAGAAATTCATATATAATATCATTCGCGCGATCAATCTCCGTTAGTATAATTCTGGCGTACTCGTCCTTCCCTAAACTTACAAGATGCGGACGAAGCAGTTGTATGAAGCCACGGATGGATGTCAGCGGATTGCGTATTTCATGGGCAATGGATGCTGAGATCTTTCCCAGCATGGCCAGCTTGTCATTCTGATAAGCGCTTTGCTCTATTCGCTTGAAGTCGGATACATCCTTTACACTGATCAGAAAATCGCCTTCCATCTGATCCCCATAGGTCATAGTGATCAACCACGATCTGCCATATTCGTCTACCAGTTCATGGAATCTTTTTCGATGAAACACCGTCTCCCGAAAAATGCGCAGTACTTTTCTCTTCTTGAATCTGGAGAGCTGGGGATGACGCACCAGCTGGGTCAATGTACAGCCAGTTAGCGATTTACGGGATACACCTAGCAGTTTAGCCATCTGTACATTCACAAATGCCAAGACTCCGTCACTATCAAAGAGGATAATCCCGCTGTCGAGATTCTCCAGTATGTTTTCATACTTGTTCCTTATAAGCTGGCTGGAATGAAAAGAACGAATAGCCTGCAGCTCAGATTCACGGATTTGACTCAACAAGATGGCTCCCTTTTCTTGAAAAGTTGAACTCACCAAACCGACAAAAATTCATGCAAGAAAAATCAGCTTGTCCGCCTTTGAATCAGAAGCAGCCCGAATCTGCTTCCTTCCATGATAGTCATCGAGACAAAGAAACGTCAATCAGAAATCCTGTCGAAAAATGGAAAATTACTTGTAAATACCATAATCTCAGCTTATGCATTTACGTATATGTAAAGGATAGGATCCTCATTCCTAACAAATAACATAAATCATTAACCAATGGGTTTGGATTTGAAACATTAAAAAGCCCCGGGTATTAACGAGGCTTAATTAATTCCTGAATTAAGGTTGCTTCTGGAGCCGGAGCCTGCGCTGACTCATTACAGCAAGCCGTCTTTTCAGTTCGCCCTGCCACTTCTCATCCTCCATCCATTTGGCAATCACCAAGAGATCTAACGACATATCAATCTGACTCTGAACAACCGTAAGGGGATCCTCCGACTCACGGTTGACAACATTCTCAAATATCGCATCCTCATCTTCCATCACATAATCCTGAAAATCCACCTGGGATGCTCCGTCACCATGGGCGTATTCGGCTAATATTTCATACTCATTCTCCACCCGATGATGTACCTCTACGCGATGGCAGACCGGACAAAACAGCAGGGGAACATTATGTACTTGAGTGCGATAATGCTTCAGTGTACCCTTTGTACCCATCATACTAGCCCCACAGCAAAAACTCATATCGTTCACCCTCCTCCATGGATTCTCCACCGTTTCAAAATATTGTATTCGCTTTCACTCACGCTAATTCCTTCATGAAAAAAACCTTGATTAAAAATTTGGGCCATATTCCCTAACCGTAAGTCTGTCAGCCTATATCTTTAATTATATATCAACGCAAGCGCGGTTCTCTAAACAAGAGTCTTCCCCTAAATCATCCAATAAAATCAGTGAGAAAAAACCCCACTACCTGCACATAATGTCAGATAATGAGGGTTGTCCTAACTTTAACGAAATGGAATTACAGGTTGTTGTCGCCTGGCTTCCAGTTCATAGCGCACAATCCGCCGGATTGAAGTGCCTGGAGAACACGAAGGGTTTCCTCAACACTGCGGCCTACGTCGTTATGGTTAACAACTTGATATTTCAATTCGCCTTCAGGATCGATGATGTAGAGGCCGCGAAGTGCAACGCCTTCTTCTTCGATCAGAACGCCGTAGTCTTTAGCTACGTTTTTGGTGATGTCGGAAGCCAGTGGGAAATTCAATGTTCCCAGACCATTAGCTTCTTTGGAAGTGTTGATCCAAGCTTTGTGGCTGTGGATAGAGTCAACACTCACACCCAGAATTTCAGTATCCAATGCTTTGAATTGATCGTAAGCATCGCTCAATGCCGTGATTTCAGTCGGGCATACAAAAGTGAAATCAAGCGGATAGAAGAAGAATACGAGCCATTTGCCGCGGTAGTCGGACAGGCTAACTTTTCCAAAATCTTTACCGTCTCCTGATACGGTTTCCATTGTAAAATCAGGAGCCGCTTTACCAACCAAACGTTCTGCCATGATTGAATTCCTCCTTAACATATGTAAGAAAAATGATTACTTCCTACATTCTATGTTCCTATGAACATTTAATAGAAATGTTATCATCGAGGCTAATCAAAGTCAAGATTATAAAGGTTACTTTATTATAATTATTATAAATAAGAAGTTTTCTTGAACAGCTGCTTCCTGTATTAACGGATAGCTGCGACGATCAGATCGCCCATCTCGGTCGTGCTGAGCGCCTTGCTCTTATCCACGGCGATGTCCGCTGTGCGATGTCCGGCATCAAGCACCTCGGCAACTGCACGCTCGATCGCGTCCGCGGCATCTTCATAACCGAAGGTAAGACGGTACATCAGAGCTACGGATAAAATGGTTGCGATTGGATTCGCCAAGCCTTGACCCGCAATGTCAGGTGCGGAACCGTGCACGGGCTCATACAATCCGAAGGCGCCTTCACCCATGGATGCTGATGCCAGCATGCCGATGGAACCTGTCAGCATAGCTGCTTCATCGCTCAGAATGTCACCGAACATATTCTCGGTTACAATAACATCGAAGCTGGACGGTAAGCGCAGGAGCTGCATCGCGCAGTTGTCCACAAGTACATGCTCCAACTCCACATCCGGATATTCAGGAGCGATGCGGTTTACCGTTTCGCGCCATAGACGGGAGGTTTCAAGAACGTTTGCTTTATCAACGGAAGCAAGCTTCTTCCGGCGCTTCTGAGCGATCTCAAAAGCTTGATGCACAATGCGCTCAATCTCTGCTGTGTTGTACACGCAAGTATCTACCGCTTCTTCGCCGCCAGCACCTTCGCGTCTGAACTTCTCACCGAAGTAAATACCTCCCGTCAGCTCGCGAACGACCATCAGGTCCGTGCCTTCCAGAACTTCAGGCTTCAATGTGGAAGCGTCTTTCAAGCAATCAAAAATGACGGCCGGACGCAGGTTGGAGAACAAGCCGAGCTCTTTACGAATGCCAAGCAAACCGGTTTCAGGACGAAGCTCCTTCGAATTGTTATCCCATTTCGGTCCGCCTACCGCACCAAGCAGTACCGCATCGGCGCTTTTGCACACGCTCAACGTTTCTTCTGGCAAAGGCGTTCCTTTCTCGTCAATGGCAATGCCGCCAAACAGCGCATGCTCTGTTGTAAAAGAATAACCAAATACCTCTTCGGTACGTTTAATAATTTTTTCCGCTTCCGCTACTACTTCAGGACCGATACCGTCTCCGGCAATTACGGCGATTTTCTTCGTTTCAGCCATCCTTCGTCACTCCTTATTTATAAATGCACTGGTCATTTTAATCATCTAGTTACTGTTGTAACATACTTCCCCCTCGATTGACCAAGATATAGAAACTATGAACTTAATTTGTTTTGCCTATAAGTAGAGGGGATGTGATCAGGAGATGGTGGCGGGTGTGAATGAGCCTGGGGGTTTGAGGAGTTTAAGCGAGTGTTTCGGGGAGTTTATGCGAGAGCTTCGAAGGGGTTATGTGGGGCTCCGAAGAGTTTATGCCAGAGCTTCGAAGTGTTTATGGGGGCTCCGAGTACGTATCGTTCCTCCAATCGCTGTTGTCGCCGAATTTCTTGGATTATGTTTTAATGGTTGAAATTCGGCTCCAAAGGCGACCGCTTCGCTTTTCCGGAATCGATTCGTCCTCTCCGCCGCTTCGAAGCAGAGCGAAATAGCGTCCCAGCGGATGCGAATCTCCCTGATCACAAGGGTGAGAAGGGGACAAAAGCCGCCCTTGCAAAAGGCATCGGACGGCGGCTTGAAGGTAATCTCATGAAGTCATGAAGGGATACTTGGTTAGTAGTGGTTTGGCTTTTGGCTACTACTTCTTGCTACTTGCTTCGTGCTCCTTGCTGTTACTTCTTGCTACTTGCTTCTGCTTCTTTCTTCTTTCTTCTTGCTTCGTGCTCCTTGCTGTCTTGCTACTTGATACTCGCTTCTTGCTTCTTGTTTCTTACTCAGCCGCTACTTCCCTCCTTACTCCCTTCTCCTCCTTTAAATTTGGCGAACTCGAGGAAGGGAACAGAGGTATTACAGGTCGACTTTTTGGAACAACACGTCAAAGTCCGGCACCTTAATGGGATGCCTCTTCTGGAAGTCGTTGAATAGCTTATCCTGGAGCTGCTGATAACTGTCCATGCCCTTCATGCTCTCGTCTGTCAGGATGCTCTGGAGGAATTTACTGATGTATAGCGAGGTTTCGTAGGCTTCGTAAACCTCATCACTGTTCCAAAACTCTTCTGTAGTCATACCTAATGCGGATGCGGTTCTCCATCATATAACGGATCAACTGGTGGTTCTCATCATTCGGATCAGCTTCATCCAGCGCTGCTTTTTGAAAATGGACTGCCTCGCTGACTTCTTCGGGTGTTACCACAATACCTGACTGTTTGGCATAATTCACGGTTAACTGCTTGGTGACCATATCCTGTAGGAGTGCTTCGTCTGAAGGAATCTCTACCACTTGATTCAAGGCATAGATTAAATCCCTATTTTTCTTGGCTAATACATAATCGCTCAGCGATATATTAACCTTTTCATCCTTTACGACCCAATCCGGATTTGGACCACTTCGGATTCTATCTTGAAGTTCCTTCACGGAATCAAAGGTTTCTCGAATCACCTGCTTGTTATTCTCCGACAATGATACGGACTGAAGACTTGGCAGATTATCAATCGATTCCTTGGACTCAGCGTAGCCAAACGTGTCAGATTGCGCTTGGTTACAAGCGCTAATCAGCAGCATGGAAATTAATGACACTAGTAAGAAAAGATTCTTCATAGGGATTCTTCGATTCATCCTATCCCTCCTCATAAAGTCTGTCTTTATTAATATTAACGTTACTGAATGCCATTAGTTACAATTTTCCTCCAATACGCTACAATAGGGATGAATTTGTCTTATATCCTACACGACCAAGGAGTGATCAATAATGATGCAGTACACTACACTCGGTAAATCGGGTATGAAAGTAAGTCGTCTTTGTCTCGGAACTATGAACTTTGGTCCATCTACGGATGAAAAAGAAGCCTTCCGTATTATGGATGCAGCGCTCGATGCAGGCGTTAACTTCTTCGACACGGCTAATGTCTACGGTTGGGGCGAGAACTCCGGGCTGACCGAAACCATCATTGGACGCTGGTTCAACCAGGGCGGAGGCCGTCGTGAGAAAGTCGTTTTGGCTACCAAATTCTACGGTTCCATGAGTGATCCGCTGGATGGCCCCAACAATGAAGCCGGACTGTCCAGCTATAAACTTCGCCGTCATCTCGAAGCATCGCTAAAGCGTTTACAAACCGATCATATCGAGCTGTATCAAATGCATCATATTGATTTATCCGTTACATGGGACGAGCTGTGGGGAGCTTTTGAAGTTGCGGTTCAGCAAGGGAAGATCGGATATGTTGGATCCAGCAACTTTGCTGGCTGGCAGATTGCAGTTGCTCAAGCTGCTGCGCAGAATCGGCATTTCCTCGGCCTGGTCTCCGAGCAGCATAAATACAGCCTGACTTGCAGGCTGCCAGAACTCGAAGTGCTTCCTGCTTCGCAGAAGCTTGGACTCGGTGTGATTCCCTGGAGCCCGCTGGATGGCGGATTACTCGGACGCAATGCGCTCAAGAAAATGGAGGGCTCACGCAGTGGCGGAAATGCGGAGCGTGTGGAAAAATATCGCCCACAGCTGGAACAGTTCGCTGCTCTCTGCCAAGAGCTTGGGGAACCGCAGGATAATGTAGCCCTGGCCTGGGTGCTCAAGAATCCGGCTGTTACAGGACCAATTATCGGTCCACGCACCTTGGAGCAATTCGAAAGCTCTCTTCGTTCGCTTGAGGTTGAGCTCGATGAGTCGGTGATGAAGCGTCTCGATGAAATCTTCCCGGGTCCGGGAGGAGCCGCTCCACAAGCTTACGCCTGGTAAATACTTGCAGCATCTCGACGGTTGCTTCAAGCCTGATGATTTGAGCGTCATCGTACGGATAACAGCAGGTAAGATATATATATCGCAGTGACCAAAAAGAGGGACCGCTTCAACAGGCGGCCCCTCTTTTCATTGGATATCTCCACTGCTACCACTCGGGAAACAGAGTTACCCTTCGCATTAAGTATTTATAGTGTAGCCCGCTCGCGCTTGGCTAAAGGTTTTGCGTTTCTCAATCAGAACGTTAACCGCATCCACGTAAGCTCTTGCGCTAGCTTCAAGAATGTCGGTACTCAAGCCGCGTCCCTGTGCAGCCACATCATTTTGTGACAGGACTACATGCACTTCGCCTTGAGCATCCTTCCCGTGGGTAACCGATTTAATGGAATAGTCCGCGAGTGTTACCTCTTCCCCGGTCACCTTGTCGATCGCATTATAGATTGCATCAACGGAACCGTTGCCCTCGGCTTCTTCCTCAATAGTCTGATCTGCTGTTGCAATGCGAACCCTGGCCGTCGGCGTGGATTCATTGCCATAAGCAACAAAGATTGTTTCCAGCTTGAATACTTCCGGCGTATCGATCAGTTTCTCCTCCAGCAAAGCCAGCAGATCCTCATCGGATACTTCCTTCTTCTTATCAGCCAGCACCTTGAATTTAGCGAAGGCGTCATTCACCTGCTCTTCGCTTAACTCATAACCCAGATCCAGCAATTTCTCGCGGAAGGCATGACGACCGGAATGCTTGCCTAGTACGAGTTTGCTTTCTTTAAGGCCGATCGACTCTGGCGTCATGATCTCGTATGTCGTTTTTCCTTCAGCATGCCGTCCTGATGAATGCCGGATTCATGAGCGAATGCATTTGCCCCTACAATAGCTTTGTTTCCTGGCACTACCATTCCCGTAAGCTTGCTCACAAGGCGGCTTGTGCGGGCAATCTCAGTCAGCACAAGTCCGGTCTTCGCTTCGAAAAATTCCTCGCGGGTCGCCAGCGCCATCGCAATCTCTTCGATTGCCGTATTTCCTGCGCGTTCGCCGATACCATTAATTGTTCCCTCAATCTGATCAGCCCCGTTCAGGATGGCAGCAAGCGTGTTTGCCGTAGCCATTCCCAGATCGTTATGACAGTGCGCACTCAGTTGAACCTTCTCGATATCCGGAACATTTTCCTTCAGGTATTTGAATATGGCTCCATACTCCGAAGGATTCAAATAACCTACCGTATCCGGAATATTCACAACGTTCGCGCCTTCCCGCACGGCCATGCCGACCACTTCCGCCATGAAATCCAGCTCTGTCCGGCCAGCATCCTCCAGGGAAAATTCCACTTTGGAGAAATACTTCTTGGCATAACGAATCGAAGCTTGTGCCGTTTCCAGCACCTGCTGCTTCTCCATCCGCAGCTTAAACTTGCGGTGAATCGGCGATGTAGCCAGGAACACGTGAATGCACGGATCCTGTGCTCCTTGCAGGGCCTCCCTAACCGCATCGATGTCGTTCTCTCTGGAGCGTGATAGTCCAATGACCGTAACGTCCTTGACCGCGCGTGCCACTGCATTCACAGCTGCAAGATCACCAGGTGACGCAGCCGGAAAACCTGCTTCCATGCGGTCGATTTTCAACTTTTCGAGTTGAAGGGCAATTTCCACCTTTTCCCGAGTGTTCAAGTTCACGCCAGGAGACTGCTCTCCATCCCTCAGCGTTGTATCAAAGACATAAATCTTTCGCATGTCGGCACCTCCTTGAAGTTTATCGCATGACGTTAAACATCCGGCGGCAGGTTCATCCTATACCCTGCCGCTTACTGCTTGATTTACAGGGTACGGGCAGCAGCACCATTGAACTGATGCTTGACTGCCCCATTCCTGAAGAATTCCTTATGAATTCTATATATTCTTATTTTTTGATCCAATGCATCATTTCACGAAGCTCGGCACCGACCACTTCAATCGGATGCTCGGACTCGTTGCGGCGAGTAGCTGTCAGGAATGCACGTCCGGATTGGTTCTCAAGGATAAAGTCGCGTGCGAATTTACCTTGTTGAATATCGGACAGCACTTCTTTCATCGCCTTCTTCGTATCTTCAGTTACAACGCGCGGTCCTGTTACATAGTCGCCATATTCAGCCGTGTTGCTGATGGAGTCGCGCATGCTTGCAAGGCCGCCTTCATAGATCATATCTACAATAAGCTTCAATTCATGCAGACACTCAAAGTATGCCATCTCCGGCGCATATCCAGCTTCCGTCAATGTTTCGAAATGGCTTTGACCAATGCGGATACACCGCCGCATAATACCGCTTGCTCACCGAACAAATCGGTTTCGGTTTCTTCGCGGAAGGAAGTCTCGATAACGCCTGCACGAGTACAGCCAATGCCTTTTGCGTAAGCAAGGCCGATCGCCTTAGCTTGTCCAGTCGCATCTTTCTCGATTGCGATCAATCCAGGTACGCCAAAGCCTTCAACATACGTACGGCGAACCATGTGGCCCGGGGATTTAGGTGCAACCAGAAGGACATCGTTGTCTTTAGGAGCTACGATTTGACCGAAGTGAACGTTAAATCCGTGGGAGAACATCAAGGCAGCGCCTTTTTCAGGTTTGGCTCGATATCGTTTTTGTACACGGATGCTTGCGTTTCGTCCGGCATCAGGATTTGTACCACGTCAGCACGGCTAACAGCCTCTGCTACAGAAAGCACTTCAAAGCCATCATTTTTCGCTTTATCAAAAGATTTACCTTCGCGAAGACCGATCACGACCTGCAATCCGCTGTCACGCAGGTTTTGTGCCTGGGCATGACCTTGACTGCCATAACCGATAACCGCGATTGTTTTGTCTTTCAACACGCTGAGTTCTGCATCTTGTTCATAATAAGTAGTAATTGCCATTTGTATAAGTCCTCCTTTGATTTTAAAGACCCTTCATGATGAGCGGGTATCTCAATAGACCGACTTTATTCCCAATCACCGATCCGCTGAGACACCCGCTCATGCGATGAAGGCGTCTATCGCTTTATATTAGCTGTAAACTTTGTAATCTCGGGTAATTGATCATCGTATAGAATCATTACGCGTTACCGCGAATCATCGCAGTAACCCCGGTACGGGAAAGCTCCTGAATGCCGTACGGCTTAAGCAGCTCGATCATGGCATCGATTTTGACTGTGTCGCCTACGACCTGAACCATCATGTTTGCTGTGCCGATATCCACAACCGATGCACGGAAGGTCTCAACAACGCCCATAATCTCCGGTCTGGCTGAAGGCTCTGCCTTCACCTTAATCAGGGCAAGCTCTCTGGCCACCATCGGTTTCGAACTCAGGTTGATAACTTTGATGACATCGATCAGCTTGTAAAGCTGCTTCTCAACCTGCTCCAGTGTCGTTTCATCACCTATGGTTACGATAACCATCCGGGATAATCCGGCTTCCTCCGACTGGCCCACCGTAATGCTCTCGATGTTAAAACCTCTGCGTCCGAATAATCCCGATACACGCTGCAGAACACCCGGCTGGTCGTTCACTAGTACGGCAATGGTATGTTTTGTACTCATCTTACGCATCCCCCATCAGCATTTGATCGATTGTCGACCCTTGCGTCACCATCGGATACACGTTCTCGCCTTTCTCAACAACGAATTCGACGAGGACCGGTCCCGGTGTTTCCAGCGCTTCAGCCCATGCACGCTGTGCTTCTTCTTTCGTAGTGGCACGAAGTCCCTTGACTCCATAGGCTTCTGCCAGCTTAACGAAATCAGGGCTTCCTGCCAGGTCGATGTGGCTGTAGGTTATCGTAGATCAGTTCTTGCCATTGGCGAACCATGCCGAGCACCTGGTTGTTGATAACAACGATTTTTACCGGAATGTTGTTGATGGCACAGATGGCAAGCTCCTGCGAACACATCTGCATGCCGCCATCTCCGTTGATCGAAATAACCAGCCGATCCGGATGTGCCATTTGAGCGCCGATCGCTGACGGGAATCCGAAGCCCATCGTTCCAAGTCCACCGGAGGTGATCCATGAACGAGGCTGGTTGAACTTGTAATACTGAGCAGCCCACATTTGATGCTGACCAACATCCGTCGTTACAATCGCTTCACCCTTCGTTGTATCATTCAGCATTTCAATAACCCACTGCGGCTTCAGCACCGTCTCGGAATCAACATAACGGAATGGATACTCGGCTTTCCATTTGCTGATCTGATCTCTCCAAGCGTCTGCCTTCGCCGCATAAGGAACGATCGGATTCAGCATTTCAAGCACGGTCTTCACGTCCCCGACAATCGGAATATCCGTTGGCACGTTCTTGCCGATCTCAGCCGGGTCAATGTCGATATGGACGATCTTGGCATGCGGAGCGAAACCGTCAAGCTTTCCTGTAACCCTGTCGTCAAACCTTGCCCCGATGTTGATCAGCAGGTCCGATTGCTGAATGCCATGGTTCGATGTGTAGGTACCGTGCATACCCGGCATTCCCGTCCACAGGTCATGACCGCTTGGGAAGGCGCCCAAGCCGAGAAGCGTGGTTGTGATCGGAATACCGGATTTATTCACGAATTCGTAAAGTCCTTCATGAGCACCCGAGTAGATCACGCCGCCGCCTGCAAGAATCATCGGACGTTCCGCTTCCTCAATCGCACGGGCCAATTTATCCAGCTGAAGTTTGTTTGGCACGGTCCGAGGATTGTATCCTCTCAGCTGAATTCGATCATCCGGCTGGAACAGCGTGGTTGCTGCCGATACATCCTTAGGCACATCGATCAATACCGGACCTTTGCGTCCTGTTGAAGCGATGTGGAAGGCTTCGTGAATCACCCGCGGCAGGTCTTTCACATCTCTTACCAAATAGCTGTGTTTCGTAATCGGCATCGTGATGCCCGTAATGTCCGCTTCCTGGAAAGCATCTGTACCAATCAGGGTTGTTGCTACGTTTCCGGTAATGACAACAAGCGGAACGGAGTCCATGTAGGCTGTTGCAATACTGGTCACAAGGTTTGTGGCCCCCGGTCCCGAAGTCGCAATACATACACCGACCTTGCCGCTTGCGCGGGCATAGCCGTCAGCCGCATGAATTGCGCCTTGTTCGTGACGGGTCAAGACATGGTTGAAATCCTCAAAACCATACATTGCATCGTAGATATACAGGACCGCTCCACCCGGATATCCGAAGACGCACTCGACACCTTCGAGCAGAAGACTCCGAAGCAAGATTTCCGATCCGGTAATCACTTCAGGCTTCAACCATTTCTCTCGTAATTGTTCTGTAGACCGCACTTCTGGAGTTTGCGCGCTCATCAGTCATCCTCCTCTCAAATATTGGCACTCATTCATTCAATCATCCAAGCAACAAAAAACCTTCCGTCGCCACACCCGGAGTATCTCCGTGTGAGGGACGAAAGGTTTAGCTTCCGTGGTACCACCCATGTTTGCCCTACACTTCGCAGTGTAAAGCCTCAGCAGGTATGAAGAACATGAAACACAGATCTTCAATATCTGCAGTCCGTAACGTGGACTAAGACGATTTTCCCTAATAAACGCTGTTACGACTTAATGCGATAAAGTCATAGCGTAACATCTTTCAGGAAAACAGCTCCGAGGTGAGCTCGTATAAAAGGGGTTTTGGTGGTGGTTTCAGCTGATCCATCCACTCTCTGAGCAAAAGAGCCCTTTAAACTTCGTCCTCATCATTGCCGATTGGATATATTCGTTAAAATGTTTAGAAACATTATATGATTCATTCATTCCAGAAGTCAACACATTTATTTTACTTCCGATGAAAGGTTTTCATTCGCAATTCGAGTTAATCCTTCGCTTTTCTGATGTAAAACACCCTATTAAACCCTGCTACATATGATAAATGGAGCTAACTGAATAGCGGTGAAGGGAGGGAATAACACGATGATCCGCTATCGAAAACCTGGGCAGGATGATCCCATGATTCAACAGCTGATTGAGTCCCAACTCGTCCCGCTTTCCCATATGACAAAAAAGAGTTGGATACCATCCGCAAGGATATTCCCTCTCGATTGCGACGCGGCGTGACTCTCGTTGCCTCAAATTCAGATCACGAAAAAGTCATTGCCTTTATCCATTTTATGATGCACGGCGAACTGCTCTATATCGACATGCTGGCCGTAGCACCCACCGCACAGCGAAAACGGTGGGGTATCCGATTGATGGAACATGCCGAACGTTTCGCTGTATCCCGCGGATGCAAACGCGCCAAGGTCATGGTAGACATCGGCAACCAAACTGGTCTTAACTTTTACCGCAAACTCGGTTATACGGTTACCAGAATCATTGAACCAAGCCAATGCTATGAACTGGAGAAGATCTGGTATGCTTAATTACCAGAAAAAGCCCCCGCCAAAGCCAGGTCCGAAA
Organism: Phytophthora syringae; assembly: GCA_012656105.1. Taxonomy (NCBI): domain Eukaryota; phylum Oomycota; class Peronosporomycetes; order Peronosporales; family Peronosporaceae; genus Phytophthora; species Phytophthora syringae. The sequence continues at coordinate 491,199 of JAAKBD010000004.1, forward strand.
CCTGGGCCGTAGCCGCCATAACCAGGTCCAAATCCTCCGTATCCTCCAGGGTATCCTCCCGGATAGCCGCCAAAACCGCCGCCGAATGCGTATGGAGCCGTACCAATGGCAAGAAGATCAAACAATGCGAGCGGAACAATCGCCTTGGTCTTTACTTTTTGCCCTTTGTTGCAGGTACCACAAAAAGGCGGCTGCCGGAGACACGTACCAGCTTGCCTGTCACCACAGTCCCGTCTTTCTTATACGCTACGATCTCTTTGCCCACATATGATTTCACTTTTGCCTTACTGACAGGCTTGTGCATAAGATCCCTCCTCAGGTAATATACATTTCAATCTATTCAGGAAGGATATCCTTTGCTTGTTTAATGGCCCTTATCGGGCAAAAGATAGGCATAATTCTGCAAAAAGCATGGCTTCGGCTGCATTATATATCCGGGGGATGCAACAAGACCTCAAAACGAAAAAACCGCCGTAATATTACGGCGGTTTTTTCATACACGTATAATTAAGCGTTCACTTTTTCTTTAGCTACAGTAGCCAAGGAATTGAACGCGTTCAGATCATTAACAGCCAGATCAGCCAGCATTTTACGGTTAATGTCAACGCCAGCAAGTTTCAGACCATGCATCAATTTGCTGTAAGACAGACCGTTTTGACGAGCAGCCGCGTTGATACGAACGATCCACAATTTGCGGAAATTACGCTTCGTATTGCGACGATCCCGGTATGCATAAACGAGGGATTTCATTACCTGCTCGTTAGCCGTTTTAAAAATGCGGTGTTTGGAACCGAAATAACCTTTCGCAAGCTTCAATACTTTTTATGTCGACGACGAACGACAAATCCGCCTTTAACTCGTGCCATATCAAAAGACCTCCCAATAATTGTTGTTTACTATTTCAAGTTAGCCAGACCTTGCTTCAAACGTTTAACATCTCCAGGCGCCATTACAGGGCTGTTGGACAATACGCGCTTCGCACGCTTGGATTTGTGGGAAAGCAAGTGGTTTTTGTAAGCTTTATAACGTTTTACTTTACCAGTACCTGTAATTTTGAAGCGGCCTTTCAGGCTGCTATGTGTTTTCATTTTGGGCATTGTAGTACTTCCTCCTCTAATTTCTCTTAGGCTTTTGGTGCCAAAATCATAATCATGCTGCGGCCTTCCAGTTTTGGTTGACGCTCAATGACGCAGAGATCTGCTACTTCCACCTTCACGCGCTCCAAAATTTTCTGCCCGATGTTGGCATGGGTGATTTCACGACCACGGAAACGCACGGAGCATTTCACTTTGTCGCCTTCTTTCAAAAACTTAACGACATTGCGAAGCTTGGTTTGATAATCATGCTCCTCAATGTTGGCTCGGAACCATACTTCTTTAATATCCACAATTTTCTGGTTCTTACGTGCTTCCTTCTCTTTCTTCTGCTGCTCATAGCGGAATTTACCGTAGTCCATGATGCGGCATACCGGCGGTTTCGCCTGAGGGGCCACGTTCACCAGATCCAGATTGAGATCAATTGCCATTTGCAGTGCTTCACGAATCGGCTTGATCCCGATTTGTTCACCTTCGGCACCAACCAAACGTACTTCCTTGGCCCGAATCTCGTCATTGATCATATGTTCCTTACTGATAGTCCTCCACCTCCAAATTACTTGTTGTTCCTGTTTGCAAAAAAAATAAAGGGATGACGGGTTAATCACCGACATCCCTATTTGATACTCATCTCACAAATGAAGTTGAATCCATTCATTGATTTCGTGATCAAACCAGCCAACGTATGTCAGTCAGGTGAGAAGCGGCGCTTCTGCTTGCAATCAGATATTCTGTTTAACAGACTAGGATAGTATAACAGGTCCCACCAGCCTGTGTCAACACAGATATAACATAAACTTTATTACCCTTGTTTGCTCTGCACTTCTTCAAGGCGCACAACCCGGGTATGCTCCGTATGACTCCACTGCTTGTTGTTCTGCGTGAAGAACGCATACACCGTGATAGGATACCACGACAGCAGATAGATCGGGAACAGCACCAGATACAAGTAAACCTTCTTGTATTTGACCTTCTCAAGCAGCATCGCAATCATGAACGTGAACACGTTAGCCGCAATCGCGGTAAAGCTTAGCCACAGCGGCAGATATCCGTACAGATTTGCGATATTCGGACCATCGAAGAACGAGTTGTCAATCCAAATGACGGCCGTCAACAAGAAAGTCAGCAGCACGATGTAGACGTTAACTCCGTACAGAGCCAAGTCCAGCTTCACGAGGCTGCGTTCTTTAATGGCACGCCACAGCAGCGGGAAAAAATAACGGCGGGCAACCGTAAAGTGACCCTGCATCCAGCGCAGACGCTGTCTGGCAGAAGCCTTGAACGTAAGCGGCTTTTCGTCAAATACCTTGGCATCATAGTTGAATTTCGGGTACACGCCGCGCATAACGCTGCGCATGGTGAACTCCAAATCCTCAACCAGACTGGTTGCGCCCCAGCCCATCTCCTTCAAGAGATTCGTCTCGAAGCACATTCCTGTACCGCCAAGGAAGTTGGCCATGTTCAGATTGCTGCGGGAAAGCTGCCACAGACGGTTGATGTACCAATAGGACACCCCGTAAGAGGCGGTGATCCAAGAATCCTCAGGGTTCTTGGTATCGATGTATCCCTGGATAACTCTCGCTCCAGAGCTAAGATCATTATTCATTTCGATCAGGAAATTCGGATCTGCCAGATTATCTGCATCAAACATGACGACCGCATCATACTGGCGCGGCATTGCCCAGAGCTCTTTAAGCATCCATTCGATGGCATAGCCTTTGCCTCGCAGATTCTGGTTCGTACGCACGCATGCGTTCATCCCGTGGGCACGGACGATCTCAGCAGTACGGTCTGTACAGTTGTCACATATGACAAATACATCGTACAGATCTTTTGGATAGTTAAGCTGTTTCAGGTTCTCCATCAGAGCTCCGACAACCTGTTCTTCGTTGTGTGCAGCAACTAACACTGCAAATGATTTATTCGGTTCAAAATGCTGCTTCTTTTTCTCTTGATCAGACCAAACAAAGAGAATACGAACTGGTACACACCCACCGCGGCCAAAAATAGTTGGAGCGCGATAAAGATGGCGTCTGTCATGATTCTCCGTTACCCCCTTTTTATAACCCGAGAATGTTTTGTTATTTTTCTCTCTAAGTTTTTGCTTTTTTGTTGTTGCATGACCCTGTGACCTGTGTCTGTTTCTTCTAGTAGCCTCGGTGCCGCGGGGCAACTTCGCACGTCATACACGATTTTCCACACTTTTGAATCTTTTGTCAAAACCGTGGAATGCTCTAATTTACGGAAAAACTTCGTAAAAGAGCGCAGCTTGCGATCCAGTTTGCCAGCAAGCTTCGTTTCAAACGGCTTTAGTTCTTATTTTCATCTGTTTTCTTACTTTTTATTTCTTTGGCTGCCCATTTTTTATTTTTTAATCTTGTCCGCCAATAAATAAACGTAACAGACACCCAAAAGTTTTAGTTTTTCAACACTCTTTCTCTAAATAAACTTTTTGACGCCCGTTTGAATCATTGTAGCGGCAACTTATACTCAAGTCAAAAGTCCACGGACCCTGATTTTCTACAAAATGCGCGCTGGCGACTAACTCCTTTAGTAACAAGGCTCCGGCAAGAACCTCGCCGAGAAAGCTTGCTCTCCCGGGACCAAAGTCCCGTGAGCACAGGCTGGAAGTGGTTGATTTCTATTCCCAAAGTCGATATGTTAAAGTTAAAGAATAACGCTGCAGAACGGGTGAAAAGTAGTGGCTAAAAAAGAGTCTTGCTGTTATCGGAAGGGTTCGGTGCAGGCCATACGCAGGCTGCTCACGCACTTTCCAGCAGCCTGCGCCAATTGTCGCCTAGCGTACAGACCAAGGTTCTTGAGCTTGAAGCTTCTTGAACCCGAAAATCGCTCCACTGATCATTTCGGCCTACAGGAAGACGATCACAACTCGCCCGAGATTGGTCGGGTATATGTATCGTCATTAAAAATCCTTCAATCGGTTCACCGCATTGGCGCTTCACCGAATGTTCTATACAAGCACCAAAAACGTGGTCAGACAACTCAGACCCGATATCATCGTGTGCACCCATTTCATTCCAAGTGCTGTGATCTCGCGTTTGAAACGGCTCGGCACCGATGTGCCTCTGTGTACCGTTATAACCGATTATGATGCTCATGATACATGGATTAGCCCTGAAGTCGACCGCTATTTCGTATCCACGCCGGAGGTTAAGCGAAAGCTGCTCAACCGCGGGGTGTCTCAAGCTAAAATTCAGGTTACCGGCATCCCCATTCATCCTGACTTCTGGACTCATCCGGGCAAAGAGGAGATCAGGGAACGATTTCAGTTGTCCGATATGCCGACCGTGCTTGTCATGGGCGGAGGCTGGGGAATCATGAATGACGAGGTTGTCCATGAATTCTTGACAAGATGGCGGGGCGAAGTCCAGATCATATTTTGTCTTGGCAATAACGATAAGGGACGCGAAGAAATGGAGAGCAATCCGCGGTTCCAGCATCCCAACATCCGGATATTGGGCTTTACACGCGAGATTGACAAGCTGATGGAGGTATCGGATCTGCTCGTCACGAAGCCCGGGGGCATGACATGCACCGAAGGCCTGGCGAAGGGAATCCCGATGCTGTTTCACCAGCCTCTTCCAGGACAGGAAGAGGAGAACTGCCAATACTTTACAGCCCAGGGCTTGGGAGAACCCATCACTTCGCTGGAGGTTATTGGTAAATGGATGAATAAACTGCTCCAGCATTATGATCTGATCCAATTGCAGCGAGCGAAAAACTTGCGAAATATCGAGCGCTTCCATCCGATGCAAAGCGCTCGCAGCATCATCGATATGCTCGAAAATGAAAAGGTGTACTCCTAAAATAAAATGTACCCCATAAGACAGACACTTTGGAAAAGGTCATCTTATAGGGTACATTTTAAAAGCGGAGCACACCTTTTTATGCGTTTTTCGGTGAATATGTCACCGATTGATAGATTTTCTTCTATTATAATAGTTGTAAACGTTATCATAGACGAAATTATCGTGCATACACACTATTTTCCGTATTTTTCAAGACGGTTCTTGCGATAGGCATCAAGCGCTTCCTTGCCCACAATGGCCTCGCAGCGATGAATCTGCATGCCTTGACCAACGAATTTAGTCTCGTATTCTGTCATTACATGCTCTTCGTTCAATCCTTCACGATGCAGATCAAGTGAAATGTTGGTCATTTGCAGCCCATAATCAGCAAAGGAATTCAGCGAGAATTCAAACAGTGTCACCGAATCGGTCTTGAAATGTATCTCCCCGCGATCGTTCAGTATCTGGGAGTACTTGTCCAGAAAACGAGGATGCGTCAAACGACGGCGTGCATGTTTTGATTTTGGCCACGGATCGCTGAAGTTCAAATACAACCGTTCAATTTCGCCAGGCTCAAAAACCTTTTCGACACTCTCGATGTTAAACAACGCCAGTTTCAAATTCGGCGGAGTATCCACACCTTCCTGGGCCCACACGTTGCGCCCCTTCTCACTGGCGCGGCGAATCAACTCATCGTACATGTCCACCCCAATAAAATTCACTTGCTGGTGCTTATAACTCATCTGGCTGATAAATTGACCCTTGCCCATGCCAAATTCGACATGAATCGGAAGATCATTGCCAAATAATGAAGCCCATTTCCCTCTATATTGACCGGGGTCCAAAACGACCAGGTCTTCCTGCTGCTCCAGATTTTCCCGTATACCTTTTCTTCCGCGTAAACGCATGTCATACCTCCGAAACTTGTCCAAGTAAGATTTAGAATTATATCCCGATACTGCATTATTGTGACGAAGTTAACCCCAAATGTAAAGAGTCCCATAGAAAAAGGAACCTATTCTCTGCTTAACGCAAAGGTTTTAGGTTCCTTTTTCTTATATTTGGAATTGGGGTTCCGCGATGGTTAAACTGTGAATAGTCTACCTTTCATCTGCCTTAAAATCAAATGTCTTCTCAAAGGCGGCCCGAATCTTGCGACGTGCTGAAGCCTTCACATCTTGGTTGGAGTTAAACTCTACTCCTGTAAGGGCTAAAGCTTCATTCGGGGTAAGCTCCACAGCGATTTTGTCACTACGATCATGCTTTACTGTTGATGAATTCATTCGTAATCACCTCACGGTATTATTGTATCCATGACGTCACACAAATATGAATCCTATCCGATATATACCCATGCCAAAATTGCTTGAATCATATATTTATTTTTCTACTTTAAATATACCAATTATATGTAGTCCGTTCAAGTAACAACGTCTTAATTAGGCAGGAAGACCTGCATATGACGTAAAGCCGGATTTTTGTTACAATAGACGTATCTGTTTGATAAACAAATGCCAAATAACGGCATGCTTAGAAGCTTCAAGATGCACATCTCAATTCAACCTATACAGCTACAAAGGAGATCACATGAATACGCCACTTATACCCGCTCCAGAGCTATGGGGCGAGAAACGATTTCATACCTGGAATTACGAAATGCACAACCAATTCCAGAACAAGGTGTTCAAAGTCATGCTGGACGCCGGGTTTACTTGTCCGAACCGTGACGGCACGATAGCCAAGGGCGGATGCACCTTCTGCAGCGCACGCGGCTCCGGTGATTTTGCAGGACGCAGGCGGGATGATCTCGTTACCCAGTTCAATACCATCCGGGACAGACAGCACCTGAAGTGGCCAAACGCCAAATATATCGGGTATTTCCAAGCCTATACCAATACCTACGCTCCTGTTGAAGAACTTCGGGAATACTACGAAGTAATACTGCAGCAGCCGGGCGTTGTCGGCCTGTCGATCGCTACGCGCCCCGACTGTCTGCCTGACGATGTCGTGGAATACTTGGCGGAGCTGAATGAACGAACCTATCTGTGGGTGGAAATGGGTCTGCAGACGATCCACGATTCAACCTCTGAGCTCATCAACCGTGCCCATGACACGGAATGTTACCTGGAGGCCGTCGAGAAGCTGCGCAAGCATAACATTCGTGTCTGCACCCACATCATATACGGTCTCCCTCAAGAAGACCATCAAATGATGCTGGAAACGTGCAGAGCCGTAGCCAAGATGGATGTGCAGGGCATCAAGATCCACCTGCTGCACCTGATGCGGAAGACGCCTATGGTGAAGCAGTATGAAGCCGGACTGCTGCGCTTCCTGGAGCAAGACGAATACATCAAGCTGATCGTGGACAGTCTGGAGCTGCTGCCCCGGAAATGATTGTCCATCGCCTCACCGGAGACGCTCCCGGGATCTGTTGATCGGACCGATGTGGAGTTTGAAAAAATGGGAAGTCCTCAATGGCATTGATGCCGAACTCAAACGCCGGAATACATGGCAGGGCAAATTGTGGAGGGAATCCTGATGGGCTTCCTCTCGGTGTTGAGTTTTGCCCACAAACTGGTGGCTGAGAGGCTCCGGCAAGGAGACATCGCTCTGGATGCCACAGCAGGCACCGGGGCCGATACGCTCTATCTAGCCAAATGCATAGGCTCAAGAGGCAAGGTGTATGCTTTTGATATTCAGGAGCAGGCGCTGCAGCTAACCCGCGAAAGGCTCGCCAAGGAACCGCCGGATTCGCTTCCCGCAATCTCCCTTCATCAGCAGAGCCATGCGCTCATGAAGAGCTGCGTTTCGGATCGCGATCACGGCCAAGTTGGCGCGGTTATGTTCAATCTCGGCTACCTACTGGCTGATTCGTCGGATAAACGGATCATGACGGAAACCGCCAGCACGCTAACGGCTCTGGAAGCCGCAATCGAGCTTCTCCGGCCGGGAGGCATTATCACGGTCGTGCTCTATCCGGGCCACAAAGGCGGCGACGCCGAAGCAGCCGCTGTGCAGGCATGGGCGGAGCGGCTTCCGCAGCACGCGGTGCAAACGATATTATATCGAGGCCTTCAGCGTGCAGATGCACCATATCTCATTGCATTGGAACGCAAGAAGCCCTTATGATATAAGTTCTTAAAGCAACCCAAAGTTAAAGCAGCCATAGAATTTCAAACATGACGAAAGGTAGTTGATGTACAATGACACAACCATATCCACTGTTATTTCAACCTGAATTCAAAGAACGCGTATGGGGAGGCCGCGCCCTCGAGCAATTCGGCCTGGATATTCCGGAAGGACATATCGGAGAAGGCTGGATGATCGCTGACCATCCGAACGGCACTACCAGCATTGTCAACGGCGAGCTGGCTGGCCGCGGCCTGGATCAGGTTCGGGAGCAATTCGGCCGGGAATGGTTCGGAAGCAAAGGATTCTCCGAAGTTAACGGACGTTTTCCATTGCTGATCAAGCTGCTTGACTGTAATGACAACCTCTCGGTTCAGGTCCACCCGACCGATGACTACGAAGGACTCCCGAAAGGCGAATTGGGCAAGACTGAAATGTGGTATGTGCTGGATGCGAAGCCTGACGCCAAGATCATTTACGGTCTGAAAGATCAGGTTAGCCGTGAAACCCTGAAGGAAGCCATGGAAAATGGGACCGTTATGGAGCAGCTTCGGGAAGTATCCGTAAAAGCCGGAGATACGTTCTACATACCTGCTGGTACGGTTCATGCACTTTGTGCTTGGCGTTGTTGTGGCAGAGATCCAGCAGAACTCCGATACCACGTACCGGATTTTCGATTATAATCGCCCGGGCCTTGACGGCAAGCCGCGTGAGCTGCACATCGAGGATTCCCTGAATGTCACTGCTTACGAAGGGTCAGGCGCTACTACCATGAGCACGGATGGCACGGCACCTGGAGAATGGCTGGAGCTTGCCAAGTCTCCGTATTTTGTAGTGGAAAAAGGTGTTGTCAATGGAGCTTGGGCACAGTCCACTTCCCCGGAGAGCTTCACCATCATCGTGGTATGCGACGGTCAAGGAACGCTAAGCTGGGATAATGGCTCCATCGGCTATACATCGGGACAATGCTTCTTGCTGCCCGCTAATCTGGGCGCCTATACACTGGATGGGCAGTCGACGGTTCTTCGTTCTTATCTTCCTTAATAAGCTTATGTAACATGCTGTAATCCATTCGTTTTTGTGGAGGTGTAAAGCCCAAAAATGCAGACCGACACGTTTACGATACTGAATACGCAGGGCATGTATGTTTTTGTATATCAATGGCTTCCTGACCCGGATACTCCCACCCGTGCAGTCGTGCAAATTGCTCACGGCATGTGCGAAACCTAAGCAAACGGTACGAGGAGCTTGCTGAATTGCTTACAGGACATGGTTATGCCGTGTACTGCAATGATCATCGAGGTCATGGACAAACGGCCGGGCTTGAGTTTCTCGGCGATGCCGGGGAGAACGGGTTTGAAGGAATGATCGAGGATCAATTGCTTCTTGCTTCCGAGCTGCGCAAGCGGCATTCCGCTGTTCCTCATTACTTGATGGGACACAGCATGGGGTCCTTTTGACACAGAAAATCATGTGTTCGAACGGGGAAGCATTCGATGGCTTCATCCTTTCCGGCTCAAACGGTCCCCAGGGAATGCTTCTGTTTGGCCTCAAGCTGGCCGCAGTGCAGATGCGCTTCCAGGGTAACACACACCGAAGCGTGATGCTGAACGCCCTCGTGTTCGGCCCATACAACAGAGGCTTCGGCACCATCCGAACGCCATTTGATTGGTTGTCCCGGGATGAAGCGGAAGTCGATAAATATGTGAACGATCCCTACTGTGGTCAGGTGTGCAGTGCACAGTTCTTCCGTGATTTCTTCAAGCTGCTGTCCGAAATCCATAAGCCGGAATTGATGGAATGCCTGCTCAAGGATAAACCGATTTATATCTTCTCGGGTGAGGAAGATCCCGTCGGACAACGTGGCAAAGGCGTGCGGCGGTTGATTGAACTGTACCAGAAGTATGGCATTGAAGATCTGGAATACCGTTTGTATCCTGGCGGCCGTCATGAGATGCTGCACGAGATCAATCGAGATGAAGTAGCAGCCCATGTCCTCGATTGGCTGGAGCGGCATACAGCTGGATCAGGTGATACGGCCCGGAAGCCGGAACAGATCATGTAAACATGCTTATTAATGTCTCAATCATAGAAAAGGATGCCTCAGGGTTGTAAACCTGGGCATCCTTTTTCTGTTTATCAATAATTGTCAGCGTTGAACAAACAAGCCGCTTATTCTTCGTCGCTCGGTGTGCGGTCAATGATCAATTGTGTGACCTCGGTATAATTCCCGCGCTCCACTTCGTCTTCTGCTGCCTCTATACGCAAATCATCGTTGGTTTCCATCCCGGGCGCAATCGTCGGTTCATCATGCGAATGCGGCGCTCGCTCCTTCTGATTCCCGTTCACCAAACATCGCCTCCTCATATAGGTTGATGCGATTAGAATACCGATACCCGGGAAGTTTTATTCCGAGCGGGAGCTGCCCTTGTTACACTGGCACCGTGTAGTACTGCGGTTGCCCGGTTTCATTCTGCTGGTACAATACCAGCAGCATCGTTGCCGCCTCACCTTCGCCGCCGCTCGCCGGCAGGTGGTTCCTCCCTGAATGACATCATTCAGGTCAAAGGCAGCAGCTCGATCATCGCATGTTTCTGCAGGTCGCGCTCGGTGATTCCCAGATCGGCGAAATCGCCGGACAGTGCCGCAGGCTTCTCAACAATATGACGAACATGGGCGGTCCACTGGGCTTTATCCTGTGTATGATCCCACCAAATTTTACGCGGCTTGTACTTATGGCCCAGGAAATAATCAAATTTCATAAGACCCAGAATGACCTCCATATGTCGCGTTTTTCGATGCTGAAGAAATGCGGTCAAGCGCGTAAACAGATCCTCCAGCTGATGGCCGATTTTCTGCCAGCCCTGTCCTTCCCAATAGTCGCCGAACTCCTGGAAGAAATCAAACGGGGATGTAAATTCATGCTTCATCAGATAATTCACGGTATGGTCCATTCGGTGCGCGTTCCAATACTTCTCAAGCACGTCCTCCAGCCTCTTCAATCGAACGATATCCGAGAATGGAAGCACGTCACTGCCTAAAATCTCATATGGAGCATGATCCATATACGTGTAATTATACTTCTCCGCATCAATCCGCAGTCCGGTTCCCCGAAGCATCTTCAGAAAGCCTAACTGCAGCTCCTCCGGTCCGAGGGCAAATACATCATTGAACGTTTTGCGGAAGGTATCGTAGTCCTCTTCAGGAAGCCCTGCAATCAAATCCAAATGCTGGTCGATCTTGCGGCTGTCCTTGATCATGGTCACCGTGCGGGACAGCTTGGTAAAATTCTGGCGCCTTTTCACCAGCTCATTCGTTGGATCGTTGGTAGACTGTACCCCGATCTCAAATCGAAAAATGCCGGGAGGGGCATTTTTCGCCAAGTAATCCAGAACCTCGGGACGCATGATATCCGCCGTTATCTCAAACTGGAATACGCAGCCGCCATGATTCTCAATCAAAAACTCGAACATGTCAAGCGCATAATCCCGCTTAATGTTAAATGTCCGGTCCACAAATTTGATCAGCTTCGCACCGTTCTCAATCAGATAGAGAATATCCTTCTTGGTCCGTTCGATGTCGTAGTAGCGAACACCCACCTCAATGCTCGACAAGCAGAACTGACAGCTGAAAGGGCACCCCGGCTGGTCTCAAAATATACGACCCGCTTCCCGAGATGCGGTATATCCTCCGGAAAACGATGCGGCGAAGGCAGCTCTGCCAGAATGCTTTTGGGTCTTCCCGGATTCACGATCACTTCGCCCTGTTTACGGTAGGCCACGCCATACACAAAATGAAATTTCCGGTCGCCTTCTATCGTTTGCAGCAGATGGTGGAACGTTTCCTCGCCTTCCCCATCACGATAAAGTCGACATTATGCAGCCGTTTCATCCAGTAGTCCGTATCGTAGGAAACCTCGGGTCCGCCCAGTATGATCGTGACTTCCGGCATAATCTTCTTCACGATGTCGATCACTTTAATCGTCTCTTCGATATTCCATATGTAACACGAGAATCCGATCACATCCGGCTTGCGCTGGAACAGGTCGGAGACAATATTCATCACCGGGTCCTTGATCGTATACTCCGTTAATTCAATATCGAAATCCTTCTCGCTATATGCCTTCAGGCAGCGAATCGCCAAAGAGGTATGGATGTACTTGGCATTCAGGGTTGTTAGTATGACTTTCATGGTAGTGTCCACTTTCCTTCTAAATAATATATTCCGTGCTTCTGACCTGCGGCAGCTCGTTATTCATAGTCGTACAGGTTGTCACTGTCAGGCGATGCGCCCGGTCCGTTCAGGAAAAATCCAGGAACGGGCGGCCATATTTGCGGAATTTCACTTCCCCGACCCCTTTGACATTCAGCATCTCATCCTCACTCTGCGGGCAGGCCACACTCATCTCACGCAGCGTTGCATCATTAAAAATGATGTAAGAAGGCACATGCTCTTTGCTTGCCAGCTCACGCCGAATCAGGCGAAGCTGTTCGAATACCGTTTCATTCACAGCGGACGGCGAGTAATCGCGACGGCCGCTGCTTCGCTGGCTGCCTGCTGCTTTTGAAGGTCGCGGAACGCGCTGCATGACTTCGCGCTGCCCTTTTAACACGTCTGCCGCCTCGCTTTGAAGTTTCACGACAGGATACTGGCCTTCGGTCAACGCCAGAAACCCTTCCGAAATCAGCACATTGATGGTCTCGGAAATCTCCTTCTCCGTCCGATTGGACATCACACCATAGGTCGGAAGCCAAAAAACCGTATTCCAGCACCTTTTTGGCACGTGATCCCTTCAGCACGGAGGCGATCATGGACACACCAAAACGTTCACGCATCCGGTGAATGCAGGAGAAGATTTTCTGCGCATCCACCGTGATGTCCACAAGCTCACGGTCATCGGTGCAGGAGCTGCACGTGCCGCAAGGCTTGTCCTCATGCTCTTCCCCGAAATAATCCAGCATCGCGCTTCGCAGACAGCGGGTCGTGTAACAGTAATCAATCATCTGCTGCAGCTTCCGGTAATCATTCTGTTTGCGCTCGCCTTCCTGCGGATTCTGTTCAATTAAGAATTTCTGCGTCATGATGTCCTGGGCGCTGAACAGCAGTATGCACTGGCTCGGCTCGCCGTCCCGCCCTGCACGGCCAGCCTCCTGAACGTAGGACTCCATGTTTTTCGGCATATTGTAATGAATGACATACCGAACATTGGATTTATCGATCCCCATCCCAAATGCATTCGTTGCCACAATGACCCGGATGTCGTCATACAGGAAGGCCTCCTGGCTGTCTGCTCGCTCCGAATCACTCATTCCGGCATGATATCGGTACAAGAAGCCCTTGAGCCTGCAGCCTCTGAGACAGATCATCCACCTCTTTGCGGGTTGCAGCATAGATAATGCCCGGCTGGTGGGTATGCGAAGCCGCGTAGTCGAGCACAAACTCGCGCTTGTTCTCACCGCGCAGAACCGACATCTCCAGATTATCCCGCCCAAGTCCCGTTACGAATACTTGCGGCTGCTCCAGACGAAGCAGACGCTGCATGTCCTCCATAACCTCAGGTGTCGCCGTTGCCGTAAATGCGGCTACAATCGGCCGCTTAGGCAATCCTTTAACGAAAGGCGCCACCGAGAGATAACTTGTCCGGAAGTCATGACCCCACTGGGATACGCAGTGAGCTTCATCGACGGCAACAATCGAAATATCGAGTCCTGCCATCTCCTCCCGGAACCAATCCAGCTCAAGCCGCTCCGGGGCAACATACAACAGCTTCAGGTCTCCCCGTTTCGCTGCGCGTATGCGCTCGTTCACTTCTTTGCCGCTGAGCGTGCTGTTGATATAAGCAGCCGCAACGCCCGCCGTCATGAGTGCATCCACCTGATCCTTCATTAAAGAGATCAAGGGGGATACAACCAACGTCAGACCGGGATACAACAGTGCCGGAATCTGATAACAGATGGATTTGCCTCCATAGGTCGGCATGATTCCCAGCGTGTCCTGGCCTTCCAGAAGACTGGCAACAATTTTCTTCTGACCATCCCGAAAATCAGGATAACCGTAATATTTCTGCAGATAATCCCGCGCTGTATTCATGTTGGTTGATTCTCTATCATTTGTTTCCACATTCATGGATAAAAACTCCTTATTTCACCTTGGTTTTCCGTTTTGGAAACGCTCATCCTTTAAGTTTAACGGCCTTTCCGTGAATGGGCAACCGAATCCAAGAAGGAAATTGCATTTGATAACGAGAACTTGATAATCATGGAAACAAAATGCCTTCCGTTCATAGTCAAAAATATAAACACCCAAAGTTGGTGATCCCTAGTGAATGATGAACATACCGGAGCCGTACAGCAAGTCATTCAATATATGAAGGAGCATCTCGATGAGCCTATGACAACACAGCAGCTCGCCGATCTCGCAGGATACAGCTCCTTCCACTTCTCCAGAGTATTCAAGCGCGTAACCGCATCTCGGTCAGGCAATACCTGTCAGCGCTAAGAGTCGAATCCGGCAAAACTGAACTCCTCAAAAGACCCTCCCTGCTCGTTAAAATCGGGATGACTATCGGTTTATCCAGTCCGGGCACCTTCAATACCCGTTTTAAGCAGTTTGTCGGTCATTCCCCGAAGCGATTCCGGTCCACATCCGGATCCCTGCATCAGTATGTGAATCAGTATGAGAACAAACCGTTAAGTTGGGCTGAGGAAGAACTCAATGACTTACCCCGGATCCATTGCCAGATTGTAGCTCCGGAGAATTTCCGCGGCATGATCTATGTCGGGCTGTTCCCGAGGCCCGTTCCCGACCAGAAGCCTATAAGCGGTACAGCTGTCAATCTTAGAAACCTATCCTGTATATTGACCCGCATTCCAGCTAAGACGTACTATGTGCTGGCTGCCATCCCCTGGAGCCTGAATCCTCGGGATTACTATCTGCTGAATAACTCCTTGCGCGGCAAGCTCGATAATCCCGTTCATATTGACGAGACTACCGATCTGTCGGTCAAGATTACCCTGCGGGAGCCGCTGCCCTATGACCCTCCGATCGTGGTCAACCTGCCTCTGCTATTGTTCGAGAAGGATCGGGGCAACAGCGCAAAGTAGAAGAATTTTGGAATAGCCTGTCCCTCTATACTGAATTTATAGAATAAGCGATCTGAACGCTTGATCGTTAGATGATGGAGGCAAAAGACATGACCATAATTCAAGAAACCCGGATCGAAGCAGCACCCGAGTTACCTTGGAGCATACAGGCTGGAAGGATTCGCAAGAATGGCTGCAAGCCAGAAAATGGGATGTAAATGGGATGTGAATGCCTGGGAAGACATGTTAGCCAGCCTGAAATCGAGCTTCGAATCAGGAGATGGCATTCTATGCTGCGAGTAAACCAATTAAACTAGAGGAGTGAATAACTATGCCCAATCTATGCGTTCTGTCGATTAATGTAAGTAACATGGATCAAGCCAAGCAATTTTATTGCGACATTCTGGGATTTCAAATTTCCAAGGCATACAGTGAAGAGATCATCAGTTTGGAAAACGAGGGCCTCTCTCTTGTTCTGCAGAAATGCGACCGCATTACAAAAACGGATTACCCGCATGAGGCGCAGGTGATTATCGGAATCGAAACTGCTGATGTGAGCGCTGCCATATCGAAGTACAAATCACAGGGCGTTGAGGTGATCTTTGATACGCCGCAGCCTTGCCCTCCCGGTCTGTACAGTGCGATTCGGGACCCGTTTGGCAACGTAATAGAACTGCTTGAGTTTACGGAGTAAACGTACGAAACCCAAAGGATACGCTGCGTGTAGCAGGGTGTCCTTTTTTATGCAGCGGATGCTTGACTCTGTGCTTTCCTTAGAACCCTCTGTTAAGGTTTAACCTGATACGGGTAAGAACATATTGTTGCAAACCTCTGGAGTCAGAAGCATCGATAGATTAGGAATTACCGGTTTCGGAAATAATAGGTACTCGAACTGATACACTAACTACACAAGGGGAAATTCATATGGATATTACACCGGAACAACGTGTCACCCTGCATGGGTTCAACAACCTGACGAAATCGCTCAGTTTTAATATGTACGATGTCTGCTACACCAAGACCCGGGAAGAACGGGAAGCCTATCTTGAGTATATTGACGAGCAGTACAATGCGGATCGGCTTACCAACATATTAAGCCACGTGGCCGAAATTATCGGAGCCCATGTGCTGAATATTGCTAAGCAGGACTATATCCCTCAAGGAGCCAGCGTTACGGTGCTCGTATCCGAAGGGCCTGTCGTTGAGGTTTCGGAGGAATCCTATGACGAGTCGCCGGGACCACTGCCGGGCAACGTTGTGCTGCAGCTCGACAAGAGCCATATCACCGTCCACACGTATCCGGAATTCCATCCGGACGAAGGCATCAGCACCTTCCGTGCGGATATCGATGTGTCGACCTGCGGGGAAATCTCGCCGCTCAAAGCCCTGAACTACCTGATCCACTCGTTTGATACGGATATTATGACAATAGACTATAGAATCCGTGGATTTACCCGGGATATTCACGGTCACAAGCTGTTCATCGACCATGAAATCAGTTCCATTCAGAACTACATTCCCGACGAAGCCAAGGATTTGTTCGATATGATTGACGTCAATGTTTACAAGGAAAACATCTTCCACACCAAGTGCAAGCTGAAGCAGTTTGACCTGGACAACTATCTGTTCGGTTACACCAAGGACAAGCTGGCAGAAGGCGAGCAGCAGGAGATAACAGAGCGTATCAAGCTGGAGATGGATGAGATCTATTACGGTAAGAACATGGACCGCAGTTATTGACGATTCGGATATATTAAACAAGGCTGGGCTCTCATATGAGCCCGGCCTTGTTTGCCGCTTCTATGGCTTCTTCCCGGTTACGGACGCCCATTTTGGCATACAGGGCTGAAGCGTAATTCCTTACGGTGCCATCAGACAGATATAATTTCATCGCAATCGATTTGTACCGCATGCCTTTGGAGAGATGCTGTAGAATCTCCATCTCCCTCGGCGTCAGATCATATAAAACCCTGAGCGGAGATGACTCCGGAGCACTAGTATCCAGGGGAGCAATGACCGTCTTCTCCTCAAGAAAATCACTCGCGTCCCCTTCGAACAGCTTCGCGGAAATGGAAGGATCCATCAGCGTTCCGCCTCGAATCACGATTCGGATATGTTCGGCAAGTTCACGGGGCTCCATCGTCTTCAGTAAATAACCGTCAGCCCCGCTTCGCATAGCCTGAACGGCCTTGCCCTTCTGCTCAAACGTGGTCAGGATGACCACCTTGATGGAGGGCCAGCGCTGTTTGATACTCTGAGTCGCTGTAATGCCATCCATCACGGGCATTTCCAGATCCATCAGAATGAGGTGAGGTTGGAGTTCCTCACACATGTTCACGGCATCCAGACCATGTTCTGCACGCCCAACCACCTCGAAATCCCTCTCCGATTCCAGAATCATTCCGAGACTATCCCTGACAAAGGGTTCATTATCCACCAGCATTAGCTTTATGACATCGTCTGCTTGGCTTCAGCGCCCTGGGCAGGCTGCAGGTCACAACCGTGCCTTCTTCGGAATCCGAGTGGATCGATACCTGCCCTTGAAGGCGGCTGGCTCTTTCTTTCATGGCGCTTAAGCCGAATCCTTCCTGGATTCGGGCAGTTCCTCTGCCGTTATCTTGTATCTCAAGCCGGGTCTGCTGCAGCTCAAATTGAAGCAGAACATCCATCCTCGTGGCATGGCCGTGACGCACGCTGTTGGTCAAAGATTCTTGCAAACAGCGGTAGAAGGTCATTTTCGCCTGCCGCGATATCTGATACTCATCCCCAAGTACTCTGAGCCCAACCTTAACCCCGGCGTTCCGCCCAAACTCCTCTGCTGCCTGTCGGAGTGACTGTACCAACGGAAGCTGCTCCTGGGGAGAATCCAACTTATGCAAATACCCTCTAATCTCATCCAGACTTGTCCGCGTCAATTCCAGCAGATCAGACAGCTTATGCTGTGCAGCTGCGTCAGCTGCCGTGGAGCGAAGGCTTTCCAGCCCCATAATGACAGCGGTATACGTATGGCCCATCGTATCATGCAGTTCCTTGGACAAGCGTTCGCGCTCTTCGAGCAGCGTGACCCGCTCAACCTGAGACAAATACTGCTCCAACACTGTATTTTGCGTTCGAATGATTTCATTCTGGCGATGATTGACCATTAACAGATGAAAAGCAAATCCAAATGCAAACGCAAGCGCGACATGAACCATCATCAGGATCAAATTCGTTGATGGCGCATACAGCTTGATCAGCAGCGGTATCAGCACTATGGTAACAGGCCCCGTCCATCGATACGCAATGCCCGAGCTATTCGCAGCCATCAGAAAAGCACAATAAATGACAGATAGGCAGCCGGAAATATGGAGGTCAAATATATAGAGATACCGCCCGAAATGACGGTTTCCGTAACCCAATATGCTTTATGATTCAACAGCAGGCACAGCCACGGTACGGAGAAAGCCGCCAATTCCCACAAGACGACAACCCATAACACCAGAGTAAACTGATCTCGAAGCTCAATGAACGTTAAGATCAGAGAGATGCAGGCCACCATGCGGAGCAGGAGCATCGCCCAGTCGTACCACTTCCATTGCTTCACGATGTCAAACAAAGCTACCACTCCTTGTATTCCCTCTCACGATACCTCATTAATATGACATGGCTCCCAGCATGTGTCTACTGCCAAACGGAGAACATCCATTGCGTGTAGCGGCCTGTCAGTCTGGCTGCCCCCTTAGCTGCCCACGACCCGACGTAAGCAAAAGAATGCCAGCCACCATCACAAGCAGGGATTTCGGCAACGTATCAATGCGAAGGTTCCCTAAATTCACATCCACAACCGAACTGGTCCATGGTGCCAATATCCACAAGACAGGGA
The DNA here is from genome assembly GCA_012656105.1 of Phytophthora syringae. Classification (NCBI taxonomy): domain Eukaryota; phylum Oomycota; class Peronosporomycetes; order Peronosporales; family Peronosporaceae; genus Phytophthora; species Phytophthora syringae. Next base: position 510,175 of record JAAKBD010000004.1, read on the forward strand.
CAATACAAAATATAACGCCACAGAATAAACTAATGATGCCAACGATAAACTTCAGCATTAACATCGACACCGCTTTCCAATTTCGTACGTTCGCAAGCTCTTCCTTGGCCTGAGTCCAGGAAGACCCAGAGTGCGCCTTCCTCTTCATAACAGGCTCAATCGTAATATCCGTATAGAACTTTGTCTGGATCCGGTCATAATTCATGAAGGTCCGGGTCGTTCGCAGAAGATACGTAAGGATCGGTATTCCCACGATGGTAAAACACATACTCAAGCCAAACACCAGGCCCACGAGATAATAGCAAAAATAAAATACCCCGGTTCCAAAAGTCAACATCAAAAAACAAAAGTTCAACAGATATTCCCTCAGCCATTTCTTCATACTTATCAGAGCTCCCTTCAGGTCTTGGCGACCTCGATTTCCTGTATCCTACTTCACCCATTGTCATATCGGACAGTGTCAAATTGTCATATGACACTGCTGCATCAAAGAGATGACAGCTTGTTACTGGCCGATATGACAACCCGTTTGCCATACTGTGGGAGATCAAGCCGTCCAAGCCCCAAGATGATGAAATGCAGGATCAAGGAGCCATCGGACCAGCCTTATCCAATCTCATAACTGAAGGAGTATGATATCAATGAAATGGAACAACCCGAAACTGAAAAAGGCATGTTTATTTGTAACGACCGGAGCTCTTGCAGCGGTTGCACTATTGGGGAATGGACCTCTTATAACCGTAGCCTCGAATACGACAACGAATACGATTACCTCTCCGGCGGGATTATCCGCCCCGGTCCGTAACGGACCTGAGGATGTACAGGAGTTGTTAACATTCGCTGATCCGCTGTTTGCCGACAAAATGAAAAAATTCAATGTCGCCGGATCCAATTTTGTGGTTGTCAAAGATGGCAAAGTGCTTGTCAGCAAGGGTTATGGGTATGCCGATAAAAAGAAGCAAATTCCCGTAGATTCTCAGACCGTATTTCAGATTGCTTCCATTAGCAAGACGTTCACGGCCTTGGCAGCGATGCAGCTCGTGGATCAGGGCAAAATCCAATTGGACCATAACATAGAAGAATATTTGGGCGGATTGAAGATTCCGAACAAGACAGGGAAGCCGCTCACCATGTTCGACTTGCTGACGTACACCAGCGGCGTGGATAAGCCTGACATTACCACCTACGTCTCACCGGAATACGTGAAGCAGGACATTCCGACCAGAGAATTTTGGAGAAGCATATGCCTACCGTGGTCCGTCCGCCAGGAGAAGCTTATACGTACGACAACTTTGCCTTTCTGCTCGCTTATTACGCAGTGGAGAATATGAGCGGCATGCGTTATGACCAATATATGAAGAAGAATATTTTCGAGCCTTTGGGAATGAAATCCACAAGTGTGCGATTCACACCGGAGCTGCTTGCGCGGCTGGCCTCCCACTACAGCCCGGCCGGGGAGTTCCAGCCGCTGTCTGGTCACGCTCCAACTGATGGACCTCAGGGAAGCATCTTATCCACGGGGAAGACATGGCGCAATATCTTCTGATGCAGCTGCAAAATGGCAGAGCTGGCGATAAACAGCTGGTAAGCCCGCAAAGCTTGAAGCAGATGCACACTTACCAAACCTTCGCAGAAGCCTCGATCCCCATCGCCACCGTTGGCTTCGAAGGCTACTACAAAGAACTAATGAATGGACACCATGTCGTCCTGAAAGGCGGCAATATGCCGGGACATTCCTCCTTAATGGTATTGATTCCGGAGCATAATACGGGCTTTTACATGTCCTATAATAACGACACCAACATGAGCTTGGAGATCTACGAGGCGTTCATGGATCACTACTTCCCGGAAACGGAAGCAAGTCCGCAGCCTGCATTCGTAGAATTAAGCAAAGAGGAAGCCAAGCCATATACCGGGATTTATCAAAACACCCGGGCTTTCAGCATTCGAACTCAATTCGCTTACGAGAACGGCCATCTTACCATGGAAGATTCCACAACGGGTAAACATACGCTTCAGAAAATCAATGCCCTGCTGTTCCAGGATGAGCTGGGAAACAAAGTCAGCTTCAAAAAGGAGCAGCCGGACAGATCCAATATTTTTACTACACCAGCCCAGTCGGTCTGGGTGTCGTAGCGGAATCTCAAAAATGGAGTCTAAACCTCCTTTTGCAGATGTGCTTAAGCAAACAGCAAGTATAGAACCCACATCGATCATTTGCAGACTTTGGGCTTAATTCAGGGCATAGGGGAAATCGCTTTGATCCCAAAGGAACGATGACGCAGGGACAATTCGCAGACCTGCTGATCCCGGCCCATGGGTGGAATATATTCCCTGTCGCGGCCAAAGCCAATCAACAGCAAATGATCCAAGGCATTCCCGGTTATCATCGCTCGAAGCCTATTACAAGGCAAGTTGCCGCTGTCATGATCCAGAATCTAAGACAGCTGAACGTGGATACCAAGGTTACCTTATCCGGTTCGACAGATGCCTGGGCGGTAGAAGCCGTTCAAGCGCTTGTTGGAAATGGTGTCGTGGACCCGGACACCCGCGTCCAACAAGACGGCTCGGTCCACTTTCGTTCCAAGCAGCTGCTCCTTCGTCAAGAAGCCTGTGCGCTGCTGGACAAGGCTTTTAACTACTACGCCCTCCCGATAGCCTTGAAATAAATCATGGATCAATAAGTTCTGCACCCCTCGCTGCAGGACTTATTGATATTCCCTTTATATCCAACAAGGAAATAAACTCTGTTTTTTAAATCAAATGGCCTGTTTTTGTATGTTGCCAATCCCCAATGTTCCATACAATGAAAGTGATTTTCCAATAACTTGCCATTCCATAAGGGAAGGAGGATTTCCACACCCCGTAAATGAAAGCGCATACGGATGGCTGTATATCAACATCCACACCAACCATGGAAAGGTGGCTGAACATGAAGAAAGGAATAATCATCGGCTTTTACCGCAAGCTGCTGGCAGCAGCCCTTATCATTCCACTTATGATTGGCGGTAGCAGCCCATTGTTTGCGGCGGAATCACATTACCTGGAGGGCAGTCCTCAGGAAGCAAATGCGAAAGCCAGCCGCATCCAGCTGGAATATTTGGACAGGGGGATCGTATCGGCCCCCACATCGGAAGGTATCTTCCTGGGCTGGCGTTTGCTTGCTGATGAAGTGACCTACTATAGCGGCAAAGGACTGACCTATCCGATCTTCCATGTATACCGGGACGGCGCCAAAATTGCCGTTGTGGAGAACAGCACCAACTATCTGGACCCATCAGGTACAAGTTCATCGACCTATTACGTATCCGCCGTTATCGACGGCAAGGAAGTGGATCAAAGTGCAGACTCTGCCCCTGGTCCTCCCCTTACTACGACTTGAAGCTCCAGAAACCGCGGCTGGCATGACGCCTGCCGGAGAGCCGTATACGTATTCCGCGAATGACGCCAGCATCGGGGATGTCGACGGCGACGGGCAGTATGAGTTTTTGTCAAATGGGACCCCTCCAACTCCAAAGACGTTTCCCAGATAGGATACACTAAACACTTACATTGACTGTTACACACTGGAGGGTACCCTGCTGTATCGGATCGACCTCGGTGTAAACATTCGTTCAGGCGCACACTATACGCAGTTCATGGTCTACGACTTTGACGGTGACGGCAAAGCGGAAATGATGCTCAAGACAGCACCCGGCACCAAAATTCTGCGCTATGACCCTGCGGGCAACATGACCTCCCAGAGATACATTACGCTGCTGCCCGAGGATGTGAAGGCTGGTTACTCCAATCAGGACGATTAAGCTGAGTAAAGACGGCTATTACGAGCATATGGTGAGTTTGTTCATGAATTGGCATCAGCATGAAGAGGTCGCAAGCGGCCATTGGTAACTACACTGGAAGAAAGCTTCGGGATGGAGAAAAATACAGCTATCCGCTCTCCCGCACCGATGCCGAAAGTCTGGTCGATGATTTCATGGATCGTTATGCGCCGCAGCGAAGCGCCCGCAATAATCTCCGGGCCTTCGAAGGGTTTATCGTGGAGGGTCCGGAATATCTCAGTGTATTCGAAGGCGCAATAAGCAAAGAGCTGGAAACCATCCGTTACAAACCCGGCAGACATGACGACGGTCTGATGTGGGGCGATTATGCGATGGCCCGAATTGAGCCAGGGAATCGCGTGGACCGCTTCCTTGCTGCTGTCGCTTATCTTGATGGAGTACAGCCCTATGCCGTATTCGCTAGGGGATATTACACCCGATCCACGCTGGTCTCCTATCAATGGGACGGGAAGCATTTAAAGGAGCATTGGTACGTGGACAGCGGCTGGACGCCCATGACCAATCCGTTCAACGACAGCCCGCATGGCCGGGACGGAACCGATGCCGTCTTCGGTACGTTGACAACGCAAGGGGCACACTCTCTGAGTGCGGCCGACGTCGATGGAGACGGCAAACAGGAAATCGTATACGGCTCCGCAACGATTGACCATGACGGCACGCTGCTGTACAGCTCCATGGACGTGCTTCCGCCCCAGAGCGCAGATCCCGGTACGGTGGCTCGCCTTGGGCACGGGGATGCGATGCATGTGACCGATATCGATCCGGATCGACCGGGTCTCGAAATCTTCATGGTTCATGAAGGCGGCACTTATGCCCCTTACGGTTATTCCCTCCGTGACGCTGCAACAGGCGAGCTGCTGTACGGTGGTTATACCGGAAAAGACATTACCGCGGCATGATTGGGGATATCGATCCCGATCAGCGGGGACTTGAAACCTGGGCTGTCGGGACGTGGACTGCAGACGGGAAGCAGCTTTCCACCGCCATGCCGGGCACAAACATGAACATCAAATGGTCCGCCGACATGACAACCCAGATCATTAACGGAAATTCAGATCTGACGCCTTCCATTGAGCGCTGGCGCCATGGAACACTGCTCACCGCAGAAGGCACACGCACCAATAACGGTACGAAGGGAAATCCGGCGCTCGTTGCCGATATCTTCGGAGACTGGAGAGAAGAGCTGGTGGTGCGCACTACGGACAGCTCCGCACTTCGGATCTATCTGAGTACCGAGGTCACCGACCGAAAACTCTATACGTTAATGCATGATCCGCAGTACCGGGTAGAGGTTGCCCGGCAGAATACAACGTATAACCAGCCTTCTTACACCAGCTTTTATTTTGCATCCGATACGGACTTTTCAGCTGTTCCCGTTCCTTACTATCAATCACCGGGCATGCTGGATTTGCTGGAAAATCGGGTGAGCGAATATGCCCTCTCGGGCGAACTGACAAATCCACTGCACTCCCGGCTTACCCATTCCCTGAAGCAGGCGAAGTTTCACATGAGCAAAGGCTCCAGGGGCAAGCGCTCAAATTCATGAATACATTTATTGCTCAGCTTGAGGAGATGAAGAAACCGGGAACGATATCGAATAAAGCACGGTTGAATCTGTCTTACCAAGCCCATGCCCTCATGGGCTTGTGGAAGTAGCATGATCCCTCAGTAGTATCACTCCCTAATAAAGCCGCCCCACTCCAATTTCTATATTGGCAGTGCAGGCGGCTTTAACGACTTTAACCTATAAACCGTGTATTAGAATTGAACCGAAAATCCGTCAAACCTAGGTGAATTCCCGTCCCAAATCGAACCAGGTCCTGCTTCCGCAGTGCTTGCACCGCTGCTCGAACCTCGTCCAGCAGGACCGGGTCCAGCCCGATCGTATTATGCGCACCGTAAATCCGCTTCACCCCGTCGATATCCGCTATCCGCTCCAGCGAGTTCACCAGATCCTCCGGGCTTGTCGTAGGGTAAAATGCGTAGACCGGCGTCTCGTCATACAGCAAATCCCCGTGAACAAATATCCCCGGCTCGGATCAAACAATGCGATATGACCGGGAGAATGACCCGGTGTGTGGTAGATGACTAGATTTCGCCCGCCAAGCTCGATGATATCTCCATCCCGGAGGAGACGGTCGGCTGCCCTTGGTAAGGCGTGTACGCTGCGGGATCAAAGGAGGTAGGTACGGGTCTTGTGATATCGCGTGATATATCCTTGCGAATCTGTTCAACAGAGAGCTTCTTAATACCACTGACAAGCCAGTCCTCCTCAGCCTCATGCACATAAATATCTTCATATTGCCCGTGACTGCCGATATGGTCCGCGTGAACATGCGTGGTCAGTACCATGATGGGTAAATCCGTCAGCTGATCCGTCATCCGCTTCATGTTGTCGATGCCGAGTCCCGTATCAATCAATGCCGCCCGCTCGTCGCCAATTAACAAAAACGAGTGCACCTTCTCCCAATGACCGTATTCACTGATCGCAAACGTAGTGTCGTCAAGCTTGGATACGGTAAACCAGACATCATCGATCACGACTTGATATGGTTTATGCTCCATATGTATGTCCCCCTCATTCAGCTTTATTTAGCCGTTTATGTCCTTACGATTATCCTGAAATGCAATCAAAGACATATAATAACTTTTCTCTTCTGCGGTCAGAGATGTCCCACCTGCTGGGGTCGGCTCCATCCTGAAGTGCTTGTCCATAAGCAATTTGAACTCCTCTATAAAAGCATGAAAGCTCTCCTGTGTAGCATGGAAACGATAGGTCGAGGCCAGATTTTTCCGGTGATGCTCATTCGCGCTGCTCAAGGCAAAAGAAGCTTTAGGTGCATGCTCAATCTTCGTCCGGGTAATATCCAGCGTCTCCATAAAGACCTGCCGCGAGGTTTCCACCAAATCGAGGCTGGGGAGCAAGTAATCTTCCGGAATAAAACGGCTCGCGACAGCGCGATAATATTTCTGAACGATCCCGTTCTTCTCTTCCTTGCGGACGATCTGAATAACCCCGTGTTTCTCCAGCTCTTTCAAGTGAAAATAAATATTGTTTCGCGTTATATCCAGCATCTCTGCCAATTGCTGTCCCGTATGGGCATCCTTTACGAGTTTCATCAGTATTTTCGTGCGGAGCGGATCAGCAATCGCCTTCAGCTGCTCATGGGTTTTAATTTTATAGACACCCGTAATTTCCAATTTAACACCTCTCTATACTTTACCGGTAAAATTAATTTTACTGTTGGTCGTGTATCATCCTAACATGTCAATTATCCACAGTCAATCCTGTTATCCTATAGTCGGCATGTTCCCCTTCTATGACCGAATTGTGATATAGTAGCCTCATCGTATTTATGTCATTATGATTTTCGAAGGATGTGCCTTATGTTTGACCCCAATATATTTGATAATTTAAAGGTTGGCATTGAGAATGTCGTCTATGACCTTGACAATCTGGATGAAGTTATTCATGTAATCGGCAGGGCAGACCTGCTGGATATGGCCGTTATGTCCAGAAGCTTCAGCCTTCGATTCGAGTTAGTTCAGCAGCCCATGACTTCGGCTGAGATTATTCTGGAGACGGGACTGCGTGATCTTGCCACTGAGATTTTGGAAATTTCGGAGGGACAGCCTGGCTGTGAGCTGAAGCTCCGCTTCTATAAACATATCGCAGATGTTTCCAGGGAATGTCCGGTCATTTCGCAGATCGTGGAGGAGATATGGAAGCCCGAACTTCGTCCGGTGCAAACGATAAGTTACACCTACGGCAACGATTCGCCTCAATTACACAACACCATTGAGCTTCGCTTTCCCCGCAAAATTAACGAAGAACAGATGGGGGATATCCAGAACATGATCGAGTTTATGCTTCGTACGCTGGGGGAATTAAACCGGATGTAACTAGCAAGGGGCTCTATAGTGTACAAGAATTAGAGAGGAGTGAGTTCTAGTGAAACGGTTCATTCTGTCTGCTGGGATCGGATTAACGATGATTTTCGGCATAAATTGGTTGATCCGCTTGGTGAAAGACGATACCTTTCTAATTGCACATTTTATACTAGGACTTGCTTATCATCATGCTGAGTTACTCCATAGGCAGCTATCTCATAAAAAGAAAGAGCCCACCCTATCATTAAATAGAGGTCGGGCTCTTCTGCTATATTCTTATGCAACCACCAATCGGATCCAGATATCCGATGGATCCTGGACTGCCCAGACGCCATCCCGCTGCTCCAGCTGCAAGTACCTCACGGATACGCCCGGTGACGGCCTCAAGCTCCTCATGGCTTGGAAGCACAATGCTATAATCCTCGATTCCCGCAGCGCTCCGCGGGGTGTTCGGAATACCGCGTCCAGCCCATACATTCAGTCCGATATGGTGATGATATCCACCAGCAGATATAAACAGCGCAGCATCTCCGTAATGGGCCGTCACCTCAAAACCCAGCACGTCGCAATAAAACGCCCGTGCATCCTGCAGGCTGGACACATGGAAATGCACATGCCCGATCACGGTGCCTTCCGGAAGTCCATACCATTCCTTATCCTTGGATAAAGCGAGCAGACCCTCCACATCGACAGGATCGGTGGTCATCACGTATTCACCCTTGGCATCCCGCTTCCAGGTATCCTGCGGGCGGTCGGCATAAATCTCGATGCCATTTCCATCGGGATCATTAATATACAATGCTTCGCTGACCAGATGGTCGCCTTGACCAACCGGAATATTATGAGCAATTAAATTCGCAAGTGCGAGCCCCAATGATTCCCGGTCCGGAACGAGAATTGCAAAATGGTATAGACCCGCCGTTCGGGTCTGGGGTCTGACCAGATCCTGAACCTCCTCTACAATCAGCAGCGGCTGCTTGCCGTCCGCCGTCAGCTCGGCCACTCTGCCGTGTTGGCGAAGCATTTTCAAACCAACGACCTCCGTATAAAAGCGTACGGATTGTGCCAGATTGCTGATGCGCAGAGAAACTTCGAGATTTGTGGATGGATGTAGTATGGCTGTCATGTTCTCACTCCTTAAATGTTGTTTGTATTCCAGAAAATATATTCATCTGTTCTATAAGGACAACTTGTAATCAAATCAGTTACATCTAACTTGTAATCATTATAGTTACAGGACGTGACTTTTGTCAAATACAGTAATTAACATTTCAACTATTTGCACTACTACCGCTAACAAAAGAAAACGCCCTTCCCACACTAGGACAGAGCGTTGATCATCACTAATTTTCGTTTAATGTTCCATTAGCTGAAGCGTAGATATTCCTGATGATCTCTTCCAAACTCACCTCATGCAGCGTATTCTCCATCGCCTTCTGAGCGGCAGAGAAGACCTATACAATGGCCGTTTGTATATGTTTGCCCACAGGACATTTCGCGTCCGAATTCTCGTGAATGCTGAACAGGGAATCCTCCTGCACGACGTGAACAGCATGATAAATATCCAGAAGCGTAATCTCGGCTGGATGCTTCGCCAGCTTCGCGCCTGCAACTCCAGGTTTAACCTCAACAAGGCCCGCTTTACTCAGCATGCCGACAATACGCCGTATGACCACCGGATTCGTATTCACACTCTCTGCAATATAATCTGAGGTGCTGATCCCAGCCTTATTCATCTCCAGCACGGAAAGAATATGGATAGCCACTGCAAATCGGCTGCTTATATTCATGTGATCCCTCCTGACGGTCCCAATCTTCAAATAACTAGCATGTAACCATCATAGTTACATTACACCGCAAAGTCAACGATCAAGCCCCGCCAAGAGCACGAAGTGCGCTATATCAATCCAAGGAACACGGTCCCTCCTATGTAATTTTAACGATTCGGATATCCGATATATTCAGGAGCTGCTCGCCAACTGGTCTGATGAAAAGACCACACTGGAGAATCTGATGATCCCGCCTGCGAAATAAAGCTCATCCCTTCATGAAAAAAGCCTCTTTCACGCTATGGGTCAGTCCCATATGGCTGAGAGAGGCTTTTCACGTTTAGGATCCGCTGGATTTAGAACATCGGGAATACGTATTTGATAAGGAAATACAAGAAACCAAAAAAGATGATCAGATATGCAACGTACTTGATTAAAGTAGAAGCCACCCTGCTGGAATCGCTGCGCTCCTCGATGTTCCGAGTCTCAATCTCCACGTCATGGTCCTGGCGCTGCCTGCTCATAGTCTCCACCTCCATCCGATTCTGTAGTGCAGATGATGGTAATCTCTTGAAGCTTACTACTCTTTACACACTCGTCAAGAGATTGAACCATTCTTCAAGGGAGACTGGAGTAATTGATAGTACCTTAGCAGGCCTTGTTATTTAAAGAAAGCCAATCATGGCAGGCAGCACGATGAAGGAAGCCAGTGTGGTCCACAGGATGCACCTGGATACAAGCTTCGGTGCGGCGTCATACTCTTCCGCAAGGATCACGGCGTTTACCGCCGCAGGCATGGCGGACAGAATCAGAATAACCGAGAATAATGTTCCCTTAATGGATAATATCGCGAGCAAGCCCCAAGCCACTAACGGGCCGATCAGCATTCGCATCGCCATCCCCGACCAGAATCCGCGCCTTGTGACGGATAAAGACGTTCCAGCTTCCCGTACGCCTACCATCTGAGCGCCCAGAATCACAAGGGCCAGTGGCGCATAAGCTGCGGACAGCATGGATACGCCGGTTTCCAACCCTTGCGGGAGCTGGAAATCCGTCACGCGGAAGAGCACGGCGAACGCCGCTGCGTAGACCGAGGGAAGCGTGAATACCGATCGGATCGCTTTGACTGCCGAAAAATGTGATCTTGCTGCCAGATACACGCCTAATGTATTCATAATGATAATTTGTACAATGACATAGACGGAGGCTTTATCCAGCCCTGCCTGCCCGAAAGCCAGCAGCACGAGCGGAAGTCCATAATTCACGCTGTTGGTGAAGATGGTGGTCAAGGCAAGCCCGGATTTTTCCGTTTGGGATAGACCCAGCATTTTCCCGGCGAAGGCACTGAGTGCCCACAGGACCATCACGTTCAGAAGACAAAACGCAACCGTGACCGTGACCTCGTTCGAGGTTATAGAAGCCTTCTCCAACGTCTCGAAGATGAGGGCCGGGCTTAACACATACAAAGACAAGGCCGAGAGCGCCTTGGTTTCGATTCCCTTAAAGCGTTTGAGCAGCGCTCCACCGATGACAGGCAGAGATATGGGCAGGAATACGCTATAAATCGTAGCTAAGAAAGAAGAGATCATGGAGTTCACCCTTAAACAAATTAAAATATCACGTTCTCTACATCCTACCCCATCCCTAAAGCATTCGTCCAAGATTCAAAGACTATAGGTCTAATAGGTATTCATTATGTAAGCCTCCTGATCACAAAGGAAACGACGGTTCCATTGCCCCGCGAGCTGTTGATCTCCAAGCCTTGCCCGTATATTTGCTTCAAGCGGCGGTCCGTGTTGATCATGCCGACTCCCTTGAGGTGTTTGTGGTTTCGCTGATCTTGCTCCAGCATGCGGCTGAGGTGTTTCTCATCCATCCCGACACCATCATCCGCGATAATAATCTTCACGATTTCCGCTTCACTTGAAATGCTGATGCTCACGGTTCCCCCTCAGCCCGTACCAGTATTCCATGAACAACTGCATTCTCCACAATCGTCTGCATGGCCAATGGAGGCAGCTCCAATTCCTGAACAGGAATTTCGTCCGCAATATTCCAATGGACGCGGAGCGTTACCATACCGTTCACCCTCAATATACAGATATGAACGAACCAGGCCCAGTTCCTGCTCCAGCGGTATAAGTCGCTGCAAGTTGCTGACATCATAGCTTGTTCTCAGATAATGGCTGAATTCCTCAATCAGCATAATCATCCGGGAAGGGTCGAGCTCGCCTAATGAAGCGATCGAATTTAATGTATTGTGCAGAAAATGCGGCTGGATTTGTGCCTGGAGCCAAGCCGCTTCCATATGCAGCCGTTCCTGAATGGACCGCTTCAGTTCCAGCAGTGCGCGTACCCTCGTTTTTAGTTCCAGATGATCCACCTACTTAATCAGATAATCGTTGGCTCCGGACATGAACCCCATATGGATATCCTCGGGCTGGCTTCGGGCGGTCAGCAGCAGGATCGGAAGCTCGGCGAGCATATATCTCTGCCGAATACGTCTGGACAGCTCATATCCTGACATCTGGGGCATCATCACATCCGAAATGATCAGATCCCACTCGGCCTGCTCCAGTAATCGGAGGGCCTCCTCTGCCTGGGTCACGACAGTAATCCAATACCCTTCGCCAGAGAGCAATCCACGGATAACCTTCAGGTTAACCGGATCATCATCTACGACGAGCAATCTGAAGACGTCTTGATCCGAATACGGCTTAACCTCCACCGCTTCGGTCCTTTCCTTATCGGACACATCCATCTTATCAAATGCGGCCCCCGTCTCTTGTAATGAAGTTGAGGATGAAGCGGCCGCTGCGATCAATTCCTGAGTCTGCAGCTTCTCCTGTGCCGTAATCTCGTTCAGTTTCAAGGTGAACGTAAATGAAGTTCCCTGTCCGGGAACAGATGACACGGAAAGATTCCCTCCATGCAGCTCGACCAGCTGTTTACAGATGCTCAGCCCAAGCCCCAAGCCGCCTCTTGCAGCAGTCAAACGGGAATCACCCTGCTCATATGGGTGGAATATACGTCCCAGCGTCTCTTTCTCCATGCCGATCCCCGTATCACGAACATGGACGCGAGCGGTTGCCTGATCCGCATCCGCAGCTAGCTCAATTCGGCCATGCTCGGTGTACTTCAACGCATTATGGATCAAATTAAACAAAATCTGGACCAAACGGCTTTCGTCAGCGCGTACCTTAGGAAAGTCATCTGCGATCTTACATACCAACTCGATGGGTCTGCCTTCCGCCATCGGCCGGAGCATATCCAGCACACCCTGGGCTGCACCCTGAAGATGAACAGGCTGAATGTTAAGCCGCATTCGGTTGTCCTTCAGCAATGAAACATCCAGCAAATCATCCAGCAGCAGCGACATCCGTACCAATTCCGGTTATCAGCTCAAGCTGTCTTTGATCCTCTTTCGCTGGTGCTTCTTGTTTCTTATCCCGATCCAGCAGCGTTTGTGCGATATTAATCATGCCGTGCAGCGGGTTCCGCAGTTCATGAGACGTATTCGCGAGAAATTCATCCTTCATCTTGTCTGCACGCTTCAGCCGCTCAGCCTGTTCCTTCAGAACGACAGCGTTTCTCGTAAAGCGGATGAACCAGAAGGAGGCGAAACCGAGAAATGCGATGATCAGATCAACCGGATAATACGGAAGCTCTTTGAAATACCAAAATCTAAGAATTCCGCTTAGCATAATATTGCAGGACACGGCAACGGCCGACAGCAATATGAATATCGCGGCCTCCGTCCGCTCATTGACCGCCTTTCTGGCCATTGAGGGCAGAAACAACACGGCACCTATTAATACCACGGACAAAAATTTAGTGAGATACACCATAAGATGAAACGGCAGAATCAAATAAACCACTGCATAGGAAACTGCCAGAATCACGTAGACCCGATAAAAGACCTCCTTGATTCTGGGCTGAAGCAGATGCTTGGTGCACAGAATCAAGCATAGAGAAATCGCCACATAACTGATAACCCTGAGCTTCACCGTCCATTCAAAATTAATGGCAGGAAGCCAGGCAAGAAGCAGCTTATCATCGTCAACCAGCGTGGCAAGGAGAGTGACAAGAATGAGACCTAAAAATAGTATAGGCCTTTGCTCCGATAGCCGATCAGATACAAAATAAACACATACAAGACATGAAGCAGTAACACGATGCACACCAGCAGCTGCATGTTTTCCGAGAATGCTTTCCCCTTCATGACCGCTTCAGCCGTTCCAAATTTGATGGGCAGCCGGATTCCGCCGGAATCCGGATATTGATAATTGCTCACTTCCAGGGTGATATCCAGCTCATTTCCAATGCCCGGTGGAAAGATTGCGACATGAGGCACATTCCTGGCGACATGAGTGTCTGGCGTATCAGACGGATGGCCTAATTCGTGCACTAAATCGCCATTGACGTACAAACGATAGGCCGTACGGATATCCGTGATCCAGATGCCATAAATTGCGCTCTGTTTCGGTACGAGCACCTTGAGACGATAGGTTCCGTATCCGATCTCGCTTCCGTTCTCGTTCAAACTCTTCCAAGGGCCGGGAACCTGCAGGCAGCATGAATCGGAGGCCGTCTGTGCTCCTTGATGATGCAGCCGTTCAGGGCCCATCCATTGATTCGGATAAAAGACCCATTCCCCATTAAGAGCAACCATATTTCGGTCATCCGCCTGCCACCCCCGCAGATCTAACACCCCTGCTGGAACGGGACTTGTTCGGGTACCATGATGAACTTAAACCATACGAATCGTATGAAGAGTAATATCACGATAAATAATAAAGTAATCCCCAGCAATCTTCTGCCGGAGATCGGTTTGGAATCAGTGTTGGAATGGGTCGACAACCATAACAGTCCTTTACCTTATAATAATGAACCCTACATCATATCTGTCCATTATTTTACATCGTTACAGGACCGCTGTCTTTGAATTTCGACAAAGTTTCAGCTTAACCTGCTGTCAGGCACACCCCTTACACAACCGCCTTCCCTTCACGCTGCAGCGGCTTATGGAAATAATTCTGCGGCAGAAACATGTTTTAACCTATAATAAGAATAAAATCTTTTCCTTCCCGACGCCTCATACAGCCACGAGAAAAAATCGAATATCGAATCATCCACCCATTTTCCGTTGTATTCGACGAGCGACCGCAGATAAGGGATTTGGAGTTTCACTTTACCCTCCCACATGAAAATAAACGTGTTGACCTCCGCATTTTTGCAATAAAAAATGAAGTGTTTGCTCATCCAGCAAAAACTTCTCCTGGTCACATATGAATACAGGCCCCTCGTCTGTCGCTACGATGCCGATCAGCTTTGTGTTGAAATGAACATAGAAGCCTCTGCAATACTGGACATCCTTCCCCGCATCCAGCTCAAGCTCCCGAAACGATCCAAGCTCCAGCCCCACAGCCTTATGCAGCGAAGAATCCTTAAATCTCCGAATAAATTTCATAACCGAATGATGTACCTCCTGATTCTTATGATTCTCTCCAGAGTATAGGCGGCCATCCTCTACAATTTCTGAACAGGGCACCAGAATGCAGGTCTTCCTTCTTCGAACAATATAAAAAAATCACCGAATGCATATCCGGTGATTACGCGCAATATAAGTGTTATTCTAGTTCAGGCTCTCAGTATGAGCTCCGTGGTTCCATTCGTCGTACCACTTTTTTATGTAAGGACTCGGCTCCTCACCCATCTCATCCCTTAATAATTGAGACAGAAGAGCGAATTGTCGGTGCACTTGTGCCGGATTATCCTGCATCACATATAATTTCATGAGTGAAAAATAGGCCTTCTCCTCCATGGGATGCTGCCTCTGGATCGAGGAGTAACACAATATGGCCTCATCCATACGCTCCTGTTCCACATACCAGTCCGCCATGCATAAAGAAGAAGTAAGCCATAACTCCTTCAAGCGCTGCCGTTCCCCTCTGCCCACCAATAATCATATTCCTGCAGGTAATCGCCTGTGTACAGCTTCATCATTTCAATATGCCGATCAATCGAAGCGGCCGACACGGAAGGGTTTGACGAGAACCAGTTCTCCCATTCCTCGATGTCCAGCTGTACGTCCTCTATATTCAGCACGTAGCCTTCCGTCGTGTTGGTAATCTGAAACCTAGTGTCGTAAGGCTCCAGGGTCTTTCGGATGTGATAAATGGCGGTATACAGCTGCGGATATGCCTTGTCCATATCAAACTCCGGCCACAGCATATCGATCAATGCCGACTTTCGAACAAGCTGCCCCCTATGCTGCAGCATATAGATGAATATCTCCTGGGCCCGGGTTGTCCGCCAATGGAGCATGGCAAATTGCCCTGGATCATTCGGCTGCTCGACCATCACTTGACGAAACATTGTCATCCGAATTTTGCGGTTGGGCTCCATAACCTCTTCCGGCCTTGCAGCAATGCGGCTTCGCAAGCGCTCCATCGTTTTGGCCACTCTGTCGATCTGCACGGGTTTCACAATGTAATCGACCGCATTCAATTCAAATGCAGTAACGGCATACTCGTGATAACCCGTCACAAAAACAATGCACAGATGGGGCTTTTGTTCCAGAAGCTGCTCGGCCAGCTCAATTCCGTTTAATTCGGGTAAGCTGATATCCAAAAAACGATATCCACATCCCGTGATAGAATTTCTTTTCTCCCTTCAAAGGGATTCGTGTACGCGCCTATTACATCTATAGAAATGGTATCCAGTTTTAACAGCTGCCGTTCTAAATACTTCAAGGCCAACGGTTCGTCATCTACGAGAATTACCTTCATTCATATTACTCCTTGGATTGGAAAAATACGGTCATATTTAACTATATTGATTCCTGCGCATTGTTGCAACAATCGATATCGCAATTATGACAATATACTCATTATTTTTCTCTTGAAAAACTTATCATTCCAAGTATAATACTTGGTATAAAACTGAGAAAGAGTTTGCTAAGGGGGCCTTCAACTTGGAGTATCAAGATAAAGAACCTAAGCATCTTTGTCCCTTGATGATTATCTCGATCTTCTGAATCTGGCCATTCGCTTGGGAGATACGAAGTGGCGGGCAGATATTATGGCCACGCTCCAGCAAATGCAGGAGCCGCAGTCCAAACCGCACATGAAAAAGGACGAGTGCACCGAGCAGGAGCTGTGGCAATGCGTGGATCAAATCAATGACCGCATGCTTGTCCTGTACAATGATCTGAAGGCAACGGATGATGAAGACATGCAGCGCGAGCTGCTGGATCAGATGTGGAGGCTTAAAATTGCGCGGGTTGAGGTGTTCCGAAAAATACGCTCGATATATCTATAAAACAAAGACGATTCTTCAGCTGGAAGAATCGTCTTTGTTTTATAGATGAGGATACCGCTCTCTATAATTATACATTCAGGTTATAATACACAAACTCATCATCCCTCGCGTACCCCGCGGATTCATACAACCGCTGCGCTTTCAGGTTATGCAGCTGCGTGGACAAAGTCAGCCCCTTGGCAAGGTTTGAACAGCATGCATTTTCGCTTGATCAAGCAATTTTCTGCCGATGCCATGCCCCCGGTAATCCGAATCCACAAACAGATCATTCAGAATCCATATGCGGGACATCGAGAGCGATGATAAGGATGGATATAGCTGTACATAACCTGCCGGAACCAGAGTATCTGCCGTCTTAGAGACTGCTAAATAAATAACTGAATCCCCTTGAGTGAGTCTCTCCCGGATATATTGCTCTGCCCCGGACAAGTCATCATCCCGCTTGTAAAATTGCCGATACTGATTGAATAAATGGCTGCCTTGCCCAGATCCTGCAATTCTGCTCGATATACATAAATCTCCGCCTTCAAACATCCCACATCCTTTTTGTCCATCGTTAATTCTAGTGTACTGGGGACATGCAGGTGTTTAGAATGCAGATTTCAATGAATTGTTTGCATGGATAACCCTATTTAGCCATCCCGATATCCGCTATTACGCTTGATGATATAACGCCCTGTATTCATCCTCCAGGATACTCATCATAATGGAGTCATGGTAACGGTGATTGTAGTACAGCGCATCACGCTGGACCCCTTCCCGTTTAAACCCTACCTTCTCGTAGGCCTTAATCGCCCGTTCGTTATAATCAAACACCTGCAGCTCGATCCGGTGAAGATTAAGAAGTCCAAAGGCATATTCCAACAAAAGCCTGATCGCTTCCGGTCCATATCCCTTACCTAGATGCTCAGCGGAATCGATAGCAATGCGAATATTAGCATTCCGGTTTATATGATCGATGTCCTGCAGAGCTACGTCACCAATGACCTGATCGTTATCCGATAAAGCAATCAGGAGCAGCACGGTATCGCCGCCAACAGATTTAGCCTCAATATATCGACGAACGCCTTCCATCGTAAAAGCCTGTCTTGTCCCCGTCAGCCTCCGCATTTCCGGATTGAACAGCATCTGGAAATATCCTTCTGTGTCTTCTTGTCCGACGGGTCTCAAGTAGATCCGCTCGCCTTCCAGAAACCGTACCGGTTTCGGATTCCATATGGTTGAACTCATTGCCGTTGTAACCTCCTGTTTCCTCTGGAACTTGAAATCCCTTATACTATATCAATACATTGACCATATCCATATATGCAGATTCCAATAATTATAAAGGACAGATTCTATGAAACAGGTTCCCCTTAATCAAACAGAGATTACATCAGCGCTTGATGATTCCTCTATCCCTCTGTATGTGGGATTATATCAATATATCAAACAGGAGATTTCAGGCGGTCAGTGGCCTCATTCAGCCCGTCTTCCTTCCGTGCGCAAGCTTGCGGAGCTGCTTAATGTCAGCACCACGCCGATTGAAATGGCGTATCAGCAGCTGCTGGCGGAAGGGTTCATTGCCAGCAAACCCCGCAGCGGATACTATGTTCAGATGGCAGCCGATCCTCCCTTTTCGCCTCCTATACAAACGTCTTTACCAAAAGTGCCGATGCTTAAGCGCCACCGCTACTTCCCATACGACTTCCACATGTCGAAGAATGAATATCAATATTTCCCGCTGACGGAATGGAGAAAAACCTATAACCGTTGTTTGCAGGAAAATGCCACCACTGACATGCTGTTCTACGGTGACCCTCAAGGCGAGGAAGGGCTCCGTTACCAGATTGCAAACTACGCCAGGAGTTTTCGCGGGGTATCCTGTACACCTGAGCAGGTGATTATCGGCTCGGACCCGTTCCCTCTTCTGGATCTGGTCAGCCGATTGCTGCTTCCTTACGGACAGACTATCGCGGTAGAAGACCCCTGTTACCCGCAGCACCCGGAGGTTTTCCGGCAGAAGGGCTACGATGTCATTCCCATCCCCGTGCTTCAGGATGGGATCCATCAGCAGGAACTGCAAAGCAGCGGAGCATCCTTCGTATCCGTCTCCCCTTCCCACCAGTTCCCGACGGGGTCATCATGCCCATCTCCCGCAGGCTGTCGCTTCTGCAATGGGCAGATGAGACCTGGTTTCATTATCGAGGAAGATTCTGATGGTGAGTTCAGATATGAGGGAAGACCGATCCCGAGCCTTCAGGGGCTGCTGCCCGACAGCCGTGTCATCTACCTGGGAGGGTTCTCGCAGGTGCTGTCCCCCGCGCTAGGCATCCAATATATGATATTGCCGAACATACTGCTGCCGGATTATCATCAATTAAAGTTCCAGCTGTTTCTGGATTGTACGGCCTCTAAGCTGAATCAGATCACACTGGAGCGCTTTATGCGGGAAGGCCATGTCGAACGGCATCTGCGCAAAATGAGAATGAAACTCCGCAGAAAGCATGATCGCCTGATCAACGCCATTAGGTATCACTTTGGAGATCGCGCTCATATATCAGGTACCTCCGGGTTTCACCTCATGCTCGGCCTGAGGCATCCCCTGTCCGAGGAGGAGCTGCAGACGATAGCCGAGGATCGGGGAATCCGCGTAAACTCCGCTTCCTATACACGAATGACTAACCCTGATCATCCCAAGGAACCGGAGCATCGAGAGTTCATTCTCGGTTTTGGCGGACTGAGGGAAGATGAGATTGAAGCAGGCATTAAGCTGCTGGCTGACTGCTGGCTAGGCGACCTGCGTATCTAGGGAGCATTTTGGCATCGGCAGGCAGGCCATACTGCTTGCGGAACGCTGTATATTTTCACAACAAAAGGCTGCCCCCTTAGATTGAAGCAGGGGACAGCCTTCTGTTCATTTGGTCTGCAATGCGTCGGTAACGCTTGCAGATATTGTATTCTTCTCGCGGCGGTGGTTACACAGAACGGCCTACGATGACCAGATCCCGCTTGATCCCGTCAAGCTCCGCAACCCCGGGGAGCAGCCCCCACTGGTCAAAGCCATACTTCTTCAGCAGCTTCAGGCTCGGTTCGTTATGACCAAATACAAACCCTACCAAATTGCTGACCTTAAGGCGCGGACTCTCCTCAATTGCCTTCTCAATCAGTATACTGCCTACAGGTACCGCGATATTTCTCGTTTACATATATGCTGATCTCAGCAGTTCCATTATAGGCTGGTCGCCCGTAAAAGGATTGAAAGCTCATCCATGCAACCATTCCATCATCAGACCGCATGACCCACAGCGGCCGAAAATCGCTGCTGTGCTCTTCGAACCAGCGAATACGGCTCTCCACCGTAACAGGCTCCAGGTCGGCGGTTACTTTTCTGCCTGAAATCGTTGAATTGTAGATGTCCACAATGGTAAGCAAATCCTCTTTGACGGCGTAATCGATACGGTATTGATGCGTCATCATGTTCTACCTCCGAATAGATGCGTAATAAAGTCTCATAATGAGTGTAAGATGCCTTGCTCCATATGAGATCTATTGTACAAGAGGCAGCGGAAAAACGCTTCTATTTTCTTAGGGGAGATTATTCACGAATGTATTGCCCAAGGAAAACTTTACTTACGCTAAGGAACACGATACCCTAACACTAAAGGCATAACGACCGTTTTTCGAATAAGAAAGGAATGAATGCAAATGAACGAACGACTGCAAAGTTTGCAGCAATCCATGAATACACACGGCTGGGATCATGTGCTGGTGACAGACCCCAAGCATGTCTATTATTTGACAGGCTTTGCGAGCGATCCTCATGAACGCTTTCTCGGCCTGCTCCTCTCCACTGTGAATGAGTATGCTTATCGTGCTTAGCTCTGGATGCCGATGCGGCCGGGGCTGCTTCAACGGTTAAGAATATTGTCACTCATCAGGATACCGAGAACCCGTATCTTTTGCTTAAACGGCAAATTCAAGGGGCAGCGGGGACATGGGCCGTGGAGAAGGAACAGCTTACCGTCTCCCGTTATGAGCAGCTCCAGCAGCATGTGAACGCTGACCGCATCGATGATGTCGGTGTTGTTCTCCGGGAACTGCGAATCCGGAAGTCCGCAGATGAGGTGAAGATCATCAAGCATGCAGTCCGGCTGGTTGAAGAGGTTCTTACTCAAGGACTGGCCCAGGTAAAAATCGGCGTCAGCGAGATTGAGCTTGTAGCAGAGCTGGAATACTTGATGAAGAAGCTGGGCGCGGATGCCCCTCCTTCGCCACGATGGTATTATCGGGTCCCAACACAGCGCTGCCGCATGGGGTCCCCGGAACACGCCGTATTCAAGCCGGGGATCTGCTCATGTTTGATCTGGGCGTATATGCCGGAGGTTATGCGTCGGATATTACCCGTACCTTTGCCGTAGGCGAACCGAAGCCTGAAGCCGTACACGTCTATGAGACGGTCCTCGCTGCGAACCTGGTAGGTATTAAAGCCGTCAAGCCAGGCGTAACCTATGGTTCGATTGACCAGGCGGCTCGTAAGGTAATTGACGATGCAGGATACGGCCATGCTTTTGTACACCGTTTAGGACACGGGCTTGGCATGGATGTTCACGAATATCCATCGATCCACGGCATGAACCAAGAACTCTTGCGGCCCGGTGCAGTATTTACAATCGAGCCTGGCGTTTACCTGCAAGGAGTAGGCGGCGTACGGATTGAGGATGATGTCATCGTAACCGAGAATGGCGTAGAAGTGCTAACCTCCTTCCCGAAAGAGCTGACCATCATCGGTTAACGTTGTTTTCATCATAGCAGTAAGCCCGAATGCCGTTATTGCAACGG
The DNA here is from genome assembly GCA_012656105.1 of Phytophthora syringae. Lineage (NCBI taxonomy): Eukaryota > Oomycota > Peronosporomycetes > Peronosporales > Peronosporaceae > Phytophthora > Phytophthora syringae. Next base: position 531,821 of record JAAKBD010000004.1, read on the forward strand.
TATTCGGGCTTTCTCTGTTTACAACGGCCTATTTGCTGTCTCTGATCCATGTTATCCTTGTACGCACCCGAGGCGAAAAAGCCATCCTCTTAAGCACAACATTCGCCGTCAAGATGGCCCTCCATTCAATTCGCTTATTTCGCTTATCCCTGAACCAAGTCCAGTTCAATGTTGTCATCATTAAACACGTCTTTATCCACTTCATTCATAACTTTCCCTGTAATCACGCTTACTGTCATGGAATCATTCACATTCAGCGCTGTACGGCCCATATCAATGAGCGGCTCTACGGATATTAACAGACCCGCCAGGGCTACCGGGAGGTTCATCGTCGACAGCACGATGAGTGAAGCGAAGGTTGCTCCGCCTCCAACACCCGCCACGCCGAAGGAACTGATCATAACAACCACGATCAAGGTAAGGATAAACGACCAGGAGGTTGGGTCCACAGGCTGTCGGCGCGATCATAACGGCCAGCATGGCAGGATAAATGCCTGCGCAGCCGTTCTGCCCAATCGTGGCACCAAACGATGCCGACAGGTTCGCAATGCCTTCGGAAACACCTAGCTTTTTGTTCTGCGTCTGTACGTTCAGCGGGATGGTAGCCGCGCTGGAGCGTGACGTAAAGGCGAAGGTCAGGGTAGGGAACACCTTCTTCACATATTTGAGCGGATTGAACCCGAATATCGCAAGCAGCACCAGATGGATAATGAACATAACAATCAAGGCCACATAAGAAGCCAGCACGAAATCGATCAGATTCATGATGACCTGCAGATCCGTTGTGGCAATCGTTTTGGCCATCAATGCAAGAATCCCGTAAGGCGTCAGACGAAGCACAAGGGTCACGATACGCATGACGACGCCATAGACTGCCGAGATCATATTGCGGAAGGTTTCCGCCTGCTCCTTGTTTTTCCTGTCCAAACCGAGAACCGCTATCCCGATGAATGCGGAGAAAATGACGACCGCAATCGTCGAGGTTCTTCGCGCTCCGGTCATGTCGGCAAACGGATTGCTCGGAATGAAATCAAGAATCTGCTGGGGCAGAGTCCGGCCCTCAACATCTCCGAGCCGCTCTTGCAGAAGTGCGCCCTGCTGCTCTTCGGCAGCACCGCCTTGAATATTCACGGCAGACAAATCAAATGCCAGAGCGGTTGTAATTCCAACTGCTGCAGCAACCGCCGTCGTTAGCAGGAGCACCGTGATGATGAGGCCGCTCATTTTGCCAACATTCCGGCCTCCCTTCAGCTTCATGATAGCCGATATGATCGATACCATGATAAGCGGAATAACCATCATTTGCAGCAGCCGAACATACCCGTATCCAATCAGATTAAACCAGTCGGTGGATTTCACCACCACATCGGAAGTCGAAGTGTAGATGAGCTGCAGTGCCACTCCGAACAACACACCCAAGCCAAGTCCTGCAAACACTCGTTTGGTAAACGAGTAATGCTTTTCTGCATCCAGTACAAAATGCCGACCAGCAGAATCAGAACAAGGACATTGATGATAACCCAAAGCGTTTCCATCCTAATCATTCCTCCCATTCTTGTATAAGGATATGTTGTATCATCCTCATGTCATAAGTGCGCTAGTATGTATTCATTTCCATCTCACGGCCCACTCTAAACATAACATTACCCATTCCCGTAGATTTCCTATCGAAATCGTTGTTTTTCAGCTGATGTTGATTATGTTGATCGGATTACCACTGCTATGCCTCTTCTATCTTATCATGTAAGTTTCAAGAGCAGAACCACAAATATTAACACAACCGCTTCGATCAGTTCATTCAGCGCCCCGTAAGTATCTCCCGTCAGTCCGCCAAGTCTTTGGCTCATCCTTTCCGCCGTTACCGTTCCGATTGCCCATGAAATGAACGGTATGAAAAAGAGTCCCCCGATGCCCAGCAGCCAATAATCAGCGGTATCTGCCATGACCCATTGGAGACCTATGATGACAACTGTTAACAACGCAGCCATGGAGCCCGCCATCCTTCTTCTTCCAGCGGTCAGTCCGTGAAACAAAGCCGCAAGCCCCTCACTCCCCCGCGCCATCGGCCAGCGATACATGGCATAAACCATGAACCATCGGCTCCAGACCGGAGCAAGCACCAGCAGCCAAGCTTCCTGCTTCCAGGCCCCCTCCGATAAATCCCATACGGACATAATCAAGGCAGCCTTCAGCAGGAGAAGCAGCATACACGCCATGACCCCCATTGCACCTACGCGGCTGTCCTTCATAATCTCCAGCATCCGTTCGTGTGACCGATGACTAAGCAGGGCGTCCGCACTATCCATCCAGCCGTCCAGATGAAGCCCGCCCGTCAGCGCTACCCATACGATCAGCAGGATGACAGCAGCAGGAAATGAAGGCAGCACAAAGCTCAAGCCGATTCCCAAACCGACCACAATCAGACCGATAACAGCGCCTACCCATGGATAAAAAACAACGCTCCGCTTCTGAACCTCTGGCGTAAAGGGAATCTCGCGCCGAATTGGAAGCCTCGATAAAATTGAAAAGCGGCCGCAGCCGCCTGTATCATCTTGCTCATATGAGGTACTCCTTGCTCTTGATTTCCACCGGAATTCCCGCAGTCACCAGAAATACTTCGTCACAGACCCGGGCCAGCCTCTGATTCATAATCCCGGCCCAGTCGCGGTATATCCTGCCCAGCGGATATTCGGGCACAATGCCCGACCCCACTTCGTTTGTCACCAAAATGACCAGGCCCGGATAGACCTGAACCGCTCTTGCCAGCCTGCCGATCGAAAGGCCCAGACGCTCTTCCATCACGGCTGTTCCTTCAGGCTCAGCCTGGAGCAGTACATTCGTAAGCCACAGCGTAAGGCAGTCCACCACTACGGCCGGAGCATCTGAAACCGTTTCGCCAAGCGTGTCCAGCAGCTCTGGCAAGGCAATTGGCTCCTCCACCGTCTGCCACCCATAAGCGGAATCATGCCGCGGTCTTGATGGATGCGGATGCGTGCTTGCATCTCATCGTCATAAGCCTGCGCAGTCGCCACATACATTCCGGATTCAGCCCGCTTCATGCACAGCTTCTCCGCGAATGAACTCTTCCCGCTTCTTGCCCCTCCCGTGACCAGCACGCTTCCTTGTTGGCTCATACCGATCCCCCGCTGATTCCGGCGCTTTCAAACGTCGCCATCTCCTGCATGATCCTGCAAGCCGCTTCCACCAGATGCAGGCACAGCACGCCGCCGGTTCCTTCTCCAAGACGCATGTCCATTTGCAGCATCGGGTGGAGTCCCAGTTCTTCGAGCAGAAGAACATGCGCCTGCTCATGCGAAGCATGAGAGGCAATCATATAAGCGAGGGCTTCCGGACAAATCGATTTTGCAATCAAAGCCGCCGCACTGGAAATAAAACCGTCGATGATAACAGGGCATCCGTGTGCAGCTGCACCGAGGATCAGCCCCGTCAATCCGCCGATTTCATAACCCCCGACTTTGGAGAGCACATCCAGAGGATCATGCGCATGCGGTTGATTGACTTGTATAGCCTGCTCCACAACGTTAATCTTATGTATCAGCCGCTCATCGGTTACGCCAGTTCCTCGTCCCACAACCTCAGAGGGTTGTTTGCCTGACAGAACCGAGAAGATCGCGGCGCTTGGCGTTGTGTTCCCAATGCCCATCTCATAGGTCACGAATATCTGCGTCCCCTGGGAAGCCAGCTCTGCCGCTATCTCTGCTCCGGTTATGATGGATTGCAGCGCTTCCTCTCTGGTCATGGTAGGTCCTTTAGCCATATTGGCGGTTCCTCTGCCAATGTTCCTGGAGAGGAGCTTCTCATGGTTCAGCTCTGTCCCGACGCCGATGTCAACACAATGAACGCTGGCTCCCGCCTGGCGCGCCAGCACGTTAACAGCTGCGCCTCCATTCAGGAAGTTCATGACCATCTGAGGCGTCACCTCTGCCGGAAATGCGCTGATGCCTTCCTCACATACTCCATGGTCCCCGGCCATGACAACGACAGACTTTTTGTAAACGACGGCTTGATGTTGCCTGTGATCCCGGCTAATTGAATTGCAAGCGACTCCAGCTTGCCAAGGCTCCCCGGAGGTTTCGTCAAGGTGTCCAAATAGGCTGCGGTCGCGGCCTGCACTTCGGCATTCAGAGGTTTGATGTTAGCCGTTATATCGTTCAAATGATCCGTCAAGGATTTACTCAATTCAAACTTCCTCCTTCTTTCTTGCACCTAAATCTTACATCGCCAGCAGAAGCCGGAGCAAGAGCTGTCAGGACCATGTGCTGTTCGCCGTTAACAGCACCTGTGGAGCTCCGTTCTCGGGATGGGTGACAATGGAGGGCTCTACCCTGAATATTTGGCGAATATATTCTGCTGTCAGCACTTCCTCCGGCTTCCCGACCCCTGCGACCTTTCCCTGATCCAGAACCAGCAGCTTATCGCAAAATTGAGCCGCCAGGTTCAGATCATGCAGTACGCTGATCACCGTAATGCCGGATGAGTTCCGCCATTCTGCCACCATATCCATGAATTGAAGCTGATAGCGAATATCCAGATAGGTTGTCGGTTCGTCCAGCATCAGCAAGGACGGCTCCTGGACCATCACCTTACCAAGGGCAACTCGTTGACGCTGACCCCCGCTTAACTCGGTAAGCCGACGTTCCTCGAAACCGCCAAGATCCAGCTTCCGAATAATGGCATCAATGAGCGGGGTCGCATCTTTATCCTCTCGACCAAGCCAATTCAGAAACGGGAAGCGTCCCATTTCCAGCACTTCCCGCACGGTAAAATCCGTCGGATCGAGACCTTCCTGCTGAAGGACGGCTGCGATTCGTGCCAGCGCTTTTCTGTTATAACTCGAAAGCTCCCTGCCCCGGAGCGAGACGCTCCCTGCCGTAGGACTCTCCACACCGGATAACAGCTGCATCAGGGTGGATTTGCCGCTTCCATTCGGACCGATGATTCCCCACCATTCACCTTCCGTTATGTGCAGATCTACACCTGCAAGTATCGGCACCTGGCCATATGCCTTGCCAAGACCTTGGGCTCTAATCATGCTAACCCCTCCCTACGCCGTTTTTGTTCCGGTACAGCAGGTACGCAAAGAAAGGAGCGCCTATGAATGCAGTGACCACCCCGAGCGGTATTTCCGTTGGAGCCAGCACGGAACGTGCAGCCGTATCACACCAGACCATAAAAATCGCACCGCCCAGAGCCGACAAAGGGACAATGGTACGGTAATCGGAGCCTGTGATAAGGCGTATCATATGCGGAACCACAAGCCCCACGAAGCCAATGACGCCGGAGACCGATACGGCAGCGGCGGCAAGCAGGGTAGCTACGATCAGTACGCTTGTCTTCAGGCGATCCACATTCAATCCCATATGAGCGGCCTGCCGTTCCCAAGCGACAAAATATTAAGCGCTCGCGACCTACTCCATAAATACGCGAATCCCACGATAAAATACGGGAAAAGGATGGCCGTATACGACCATCCGCGCATGCTCAGGCTCCCCATCGTCCAGTACAGGATTTGGTTTACCGTATCTTTGGACATCACCGTCAGAAACGAAACCACAGCGCCCAGAAACGACTGCATGACCACCCCGGACAGGATCAGTCCGTGAATCGGCAGCTTTCCTTGATCCCTTGCCAACAGCAGCACAACCCACAATGTGCCTGCTCCGGTCAGAAATGCTACAAGCGGCAGGGTGTAACCTCCAGCAAAGGAGTATTCCATCCCGAAAAAATCAGGGATGCTGCGCCAAGCGCAGCACCCGAGGATACACCGAGCGTGAACGGATCCGCCAGCGGATTACGCAATACGCCCTGAAAGGCAGCCCCGGCTACCGCCAGGAAGCTCCAACAAGCATCCCCAGCAAAATCCGCGGTAACCTCACCTTCATCAGAATTTGTTCGGATGAAGCTTCCCAGCTCGGGAGGATGGAATCGCCGATCCCCGGCAGTAGGTGCAGCAGCATCGCCCCAATCTCTCTCACAGGTAGGTGAACGGATCCGATTCGAGACTGACAACCAAGGTTAGCAGCAATAGGATAACGCTTACCGCACCGAATCCTGCAAGTTTTTTACTCATGGATTCATCAGTTCCGGGTAAACAGCCTTCGCCACTTCAATCAGTCCTTGCGTAACGCGGGGACCCGGACGGCTCAGCAGGTTGGCATCTACGGCAATGACCTGATCGTTCTTGATGGCTTCGATCTGATCCCAGCCTCCGCGCTCTTTAATGAGTTGATCCAGTGTTTTTTGGTCGCTTCATCAACCACATCGTCCGTGTACAGAATGACATCCGGGTTCGCAGCGATAATCTTTTCTTCGCTGATTTCGAACCAGCCTTCCGTATCGCCAGCTGCATTAACACCGCTTACTGCAGTGATGATCTCATCCATAAATTCGCCTTTGCCTACAGTCCATCCCGGGGAGAACTCGACGTACACCTTCTTCTTGTCTTCATCCTTCACGGATTTCACAGCTTCCGTAACGGATGCCAGTTCCTGCTTCATCTGATCTACGACCGCTTTGGCATCAGCTTGACGATCGGTAATTTGTCCGATCAGCTCAATGTTCTCCATCACGGCATCGATGGTTTTCGGATCATTGACAAACAGGGTTACGCCAAGCTCACGCAGTTTCTCGGCATTCTGTGCATTCATCGAAGCGGCAAACACCACATCGGCATCAGCTGCAATAATAGCCTCTTCATTCACTTGGAATCCGCCCAATTTGGGCTTGGATTTCGCAGCTTCCGGATAATCGTCATTATCCGATACGCCTACGATTTCCTCATCCAGACCCAGAGCAAACAGCTTTTCCGTCTCGGACGGAGTCAAGGATGCAATCTTAGTAAGCGCTTTATCAAACGTCATTTCAACCCCGGTTGAATCCTTAACCGTTAATGGATACGTGGTCTTAAGCTCCTCACCGGAGTCGGCTGGCGCTTCGTTGGTCTGCCCTTGCTCCTGTGCAGCTTGCGGCGTGGTTTCTTTCGGTGCCCCTTCTTCCCCGCCACAGCCGATCAAGGCCAGAGCCATCAGTATGGCTACTAGAAGTACGGACCATGTTTTGTTTATTGCTTTCATCTCTTCAAATCCCCCTAAACATAATTGAGAACCTGGCGCTGTACGTCTAAATTCCTTCAACCGATCCCCTGAGCAGGAAGAAAAACGTCAATCGTCATACTCCAAAGAAGCAAAAATCCCTGATTCCTCGTAAATAAGGACTCAGGGATTACGTTTTAACATAAGGACACCTGGATAACCGTTCACAGATAGCGCCTTAAACTGCCGTCCGCACGGGACTGCAAAACGTAATCCTCTCCTCGAAGGACCGTCATTCATTCGCTAAGGGCAGGTCTCCTGACTTACAGGCTGTAACGACTTCCCCGCCTTCCCAAGCGCTGACGCTCAGTGGCATGTGGAGAAGTCCCTGCTTCACAGTGGCGGGACCGTGCCGGACTTGCAGCTTCCCTATTAACCCGGCAGAAGACATGAATAACCTCTTCTGTCCGGGACCCTCGCAAACAATATGAATTTATTTATGATAGGCCAAGCATGGTTTCTCTGCACAAGATTATAGGCGATAAACCATCGCCTTACAACTGGAAGTTTCGCTCGTTTCAAGGGTTTAACGATATTGGTTTTTCCCGTTATCGTTCATTCCGCGCCAAAATCGTACGATTTCATTTATTCGTTTACCCGTACGCCTCGCCAGCGTGCTCCGTCCCAGGCCAACTGCAGCTGGAGCACCTCGCCCGGCGATACCGACGTAGCCCAGAATTCTGTATCCGGGAGGGTTGCCGCTGCAATCTGCCGGATGACGCCCCCGTGGGTGACTACAAGCACGTCCATATCGAGCACCCCGGCTGAGTCTCGGTATCGTGGCCCGCTGATTCTGACTCTGACTCTGACTCCAAGAGAATAGCGGGGCCTTCCTGCATCGACAATAACCCCTTCATATCCTGATACATTTCGGCCAGAAAAACCTCAATTCGGGAACAAAAAGATGGCCAACTCTCCCCGCTCGGCGGCGTAACCGTTCCCGGGTTGTCGATCCAGCGCCGATAAGCCGCATTTTCCTTCAAATCCTCGTAGGTTTTTCCTTCCCAATCGCCAAAATCAAGCTCCCGCAGCTTCCTGTCATAACAGACACCGGGAATAACGCTGCCAAGCTCGACCTCATTTATAATGCCGGGCATATGTAAATCCGACAGGATGCAGTTCAGTGTTTGTCTACAACGAAGGAGATCACTGCAATAGACCTTGGCAAAATGCCTGGAGCGAAACTCCTCCCGCAGCGGAAGCAGCTGTTCCAGCCCTTCCATCAGAGCCCCCTGATCCTCGTGACCCAGGTAACGGCGTTCCTCATTCCACTGCGTACGGCCATGACGAACAAGATGCAGGTTCAGGCTTACAGCCATAACGCACCTCCGGCTGCTGTAATCAGCCCCAGCACCGCTGTGCCGAGTACCGTGAACAGAATGGATACGCCCAGCAGAAGCCGGGTTGTCACCCGAATATGCTCTGCATGAAGCGCACGTTCGGGATCGCCCATGAAAGCCCGGAACGAGATCACGCTTTGATAGGAATTCTCACCTCCCAGGCGAATGCCCAAGGCACAAACAACCGCGGATTCCGGGAAGCCGCTGTTCGGGCTTGGATGCTTCCGCGCATCTCTTTTGACCATCGCAATCGCTTGCTTCCACTGCAATGAGAACATCGCAGCCACCACGGTTAACAGGCCTGCGGTCAGGCGCGCTGGTATCCAATTGGCGATATCGTCCAAACGGGCGGAAGCCCAGCCTAGGGACTCGTATTTCTCGTTTTTATAACCGACCATGGAATCGAGTGTATTCACCGCACGGTAGGCCATTGCAAGCGGCGCTCCGCCGATCAGGGCAAACAACAGCGGGGCGATCACCGCATCCACGATATTTTCCGCCACCGTCTCCACCGTTCCGCGTACAACCTCCGGCTCATCCAGATGGTCGGTGTCTCTGCCGACCACCATGCTAAGGGAGTATCTCGCTTTGGCGAGATTCCCGGAACAAAGATGGCTGTATACTTCCAGTCCGGCATCACGCAGCCCTTTTACAGCAATCGTAGTGGCTATGAGCACGATCTCCGCTCCCCAGGCAAGCCAAGGATGAATCGCCGCACATAACAGCAGCAGAAACCATGTCAGCACAAAGGAGCCGCTTACCACAATCATAAACAGCAGAATGCCCGCACGCTTCAGGCCTTGAGCCGTAGTCGCCCGATGGCGTATCCATCCTTCCACCCGGCGAATGACCTTCCCCATGCCGATGACAGGATGGGGCAGCCATCTCGGATCCCCGATCAGCAAGTCCAGCAGCACGGCTGCCCAGATGACCCATATGGCTGTCATATCCGGTCCTCTCTCTCAGAGACAATGCTCTCCGTAACACTGCGGTAAACGAGTTGGCCAATCATACCGCCCATATTGGTTGCAGTTCCGGCATAATGATGATTCACGCCGTAAGCGGGATTTCCGCTAACCCCCAAGACGATGGCATCGGTTGTCGTTCCGGTCGCGATGGCTCCCGTTTCATGATCCTTCACGCCCAGATCATGAAGTGCTGCGGCCTTCGCTTCCGTTGCCGTCAGGACGGCATTCACCATACAAGCAGGCGTCATCATCCCGTCGATCAACAGCATGATATTAATCGTGCCCTGCTGATAAGCGGCAAAGGTCGTACGGCTTGATCCTGCACGCGCAGCATTGCCCACACCAGCGGTGGCGCAGCATAGAATGGAGGCTTGTTCCCCACGCTCTTCCCATATGGATGCATATTTCAGTTTTACCGCTGTCATCAATCCCGCCGTAGAGCCAGCCGGATACCCGTGTTCCTCGATAAAGCTAAACATATCGTTTACGGGATCACTGCAATCGTAATGCCTGTCCACATAGCGGTTCACCAGATGATCCACACGCCCAAATCCGCCGCCATATATGGCACTGCTTAAGGAAACGGCCTGATCCGGCAGCGATATCCGAATATGCGGGTAATCCTGCTCCGCTTCCAGGAACACTGTCGTTCCCGGCCACGCTTCCGAACGGTAAAGGTGACTCTTGCTTGTTAGAAAAGGTACGGCCACGTTTCTCTCTCCCTGCTCCATGATCTTGTTAACTCCCCACCAAGTGCGCTGCCCATGTAACTGCCGTTCTGACAATCCCTAAGGCACGTCATCCAGAAGATTTCAAAAGAACCTCCGCCGCCATGGCAAGCATCCTGTCGTTGGACTGGGCATCTTTAACGGCTAGCCGGATATGGCGCTCACCCAGACCCGGGTACATGGCGCAGCTGCGGACAAGCACGCCGCGTCTGCCCATTTCCCGTTGAAAACTTTCTGCGTCCATATGCTGCGGAAGCTCCATCAACAGAAAATTGGCTTCCCCTGGCGTAACATCGAGCCCCAGCGCTTGCAGTCCCTGCATCAGCTTGACACGCTCTTCGTGAATCAGCTGCAGCGTATTCTGTTCATAATCCCTTCCGCTCCCTAAACACACTTCTCCTGCAAGCAATGCCAGCCCATTGACACTCCATGTGACCTGCTTGCCAGCCATCGCCTGTATGACATCGGGATGCGCAATAGTATACCCGAGCCGCAGACCCGGAATCGCATAGAACTTGGTCATCGATCTTACGATTACCGTCCGAGGATATTGATGGAGCTCTGGCATCAAGGTCTGCCTGTCTTCCAGCGGAATGAAATCAATAAAGGCCTCATCCAGCACCAGCCAAGTCCCTTCTTGCTCTGCAGCAGACGCCATATCGCGGATATCCTCGAGGCTGTATTGAACCCCGTTCGGATTGTTGGGCTGCCCCAAGAATACTAAATCCGTGCGGGCAAGCAGCGCCACAATATCCGTCTTGTCCGCACGCCAGTCCCGTTCCGGGCAACCGCAACGGATCGGATATCCGATCCGAACTTGACAGACAGCTCCCGATATTCGGAAAAACAGGGATCGACCACTCCAACCGTTCGCGGCTGCAGGCCCATCAGCAGCAATGCCATGCATTCTGCCGCCCCATTGCCGACAAGAATTCGCTGGGCATCGGTGCGCAATTCCTCAGCGAGCATTCCCTTGAAGCTGCGATGCCCGGGATCCGGGTAACGAATAACTGCGCCCAGTCCTTCTTGCAATGCTGTTATGACCCCTTGAGGCGGTCCAAGCGGGTTAATGTTGGCGCTGTAATCCAGAAAAGCCGAAATCGGCTGTCCAAACGTCGAAGCAGCTGTCTCCACATCCCCGCCATGTCCGTATACCTCGATCAAGGGTTGTCTTTTATCACTCATACGGGCTCCTCCAGTTCCATTCCACAGCGCTTGCAAGCCCTGCCGTTATGTAATGCCACCATTATGTCGCTACATTCCTTGACTCGTCAACATGGAATGCTTTGTCTCTGCCTTAAAATTGGTTTACAATAGTCTTTGTGGCACCACATTTTGAATTGTGACGACGGAGGATACTATGCTATTTATCGATAATCAGGGGATCCATGATCCATCCATTAACCTAGCGATTGAAGAATATGTCTTGAAGCACTTGTCGATGGACGAGAGCTACCTTCTCTTTATATTAATAAGCCTTCCATCATCATCGGAAAGCATCAGAATACGATTGAAGAGATCAACCAGGAATACGTTCGTGACAACAACATTCAGATTGTACGCCGGCTGTCCGGCGGCGGCGCAGTATACCATGATCTCGGAAACCTGAATTTCAGCTTTATTACAAAGGATGACGGGCAGTCCTTCCACAACTTCCTGAAGTTCACCCAGTAGGTCATCGACTTCCTGCAAAAGATGGGCGTGCCCGCTGAGCTCAGCGGCCGAAATGACCTCCAGGTCGGCGAGAAGAAAATTTCAGGGAACGCCCAGTTCTCGACGCGGGGACGCATGTTCAGCCACGGCACACTCATGTTTGATCTGAACCTGGATGACGTACAGGCATCGCTGAATGCCAATCCGGAAAAATTCAAATCCAAGAGCACCAAGTCCGTCCGCAGCCGCGTTGCAAACATCAAGGAGCTGCTCGGCACCGACATGACCATTGAACAGTTCCGCGCTGAACTGCTCCGCTCGATTTTTGGCATGGAGCCTGACCAAGTGCCGCAGTATGTGCTTCAGGAGAAGGACTGGGAAATCATCAACCAAATCTCGAAGGAGCGTTATCGGAACTGGGATTGGAACTACGGACTGTCCCCTGAGAGCAACGTGAAGCATGCCAAGAAATTCCCGGTGGGCATTATCGATATCCGCATGGATATCCGTGAAGGACATATTGGAGAGATTAAAATTTACGGCGACTTCTTCGGTGTAGGCGATGTCGCTGACATCGAAAACCTGCTCCGCGGCAAACGTTACGAAGAGCATGCCGTTCGCACCGCACTGTCAGACATCAACGTCAAACACTATTTTGGCAACCTGGAGTTTGATGATCTGATCAGCCTCATCTTTCTTGAGGAATAGAAGGTCTGAGGCATCCTGTTACTGGATTCCGGCCCAAGCCTCCCACCCCATGTGGTAAAAACACAGAAGGGTGCGAGGCTTTTTCGTCGATAACAGCTATTCATCACGAGGCCATAAACACATACCACACCAGGATAAGCGTCAACAGTATGCATACATTCTCTACTGTACGCCCCCACTTGCTTCCCGTGCTCATAATTTTAAATTTAATTCTCCATTTGAACGGCGGCAGCGGCCGGATGCCGCGGTTGGTCAAGGCATCTGCAAGCAAATGAATGGAATAGGACAGACCTCCGGCAAACCATAGACTTTCCCCGCCGATCTTGCCCTGCGATGCAAAATAGAGCAGACCTGTCCATCCAACGGCAGCATAGACGGTATGGGTTAACCCGCGATGGGTCACCAATGAACCTGCAATCAGCACGCTGCCTGCAATCGTGTTCCATGGGCTGAAGCTTTGCCCGAAGGATATCAGTCCAAGACCGATCAGAAACATCACGATATGACGCAGCGTCCGGCTTGGCAGGTATGACACGACCCCGATCAGTCCGGCCAGGGCGATGTTCCATGGCGCATACTCCTTGCCATAGAATGCAACGAATATAGCGGCGCCAATCATGGCGAGCTGAAGTATCCTCAGCATGCCTGAAGGAATGGCTTTGCGGACCAGCAGGGAGTTGGGTTCGTCAATGTCGGGAAGCAGAGCGCTAACCAGGGCCACAGCCGCAGCAGGCAATGTGACAGGCACCCCGCTCATGCCCATTACGGATAAAGTAACCCCTGTGCTAATAATCAAATGAGCTCTCCCCATCATGATGACAATCTTCCTTTCTAAAGCTCTGTGTTGACTATGGGATAGATGCCGGTCTTTCGTCCGATAAGCCCAGGGTCATGAGAATATACGTTCGGTTCATAAGTATAGCAAAATCATCCTCTTTTTGTCTAGCCCTTCCACTTTTGCTAGGGTTAAAAATGGTTGTCCTATCATCTGATATGGGATACAATTTGATCACTTGCCCCGGATTTCTGCCGGGGACAACTGTACGGACTCTCATCAGGAGTTGGAGTTTCTCATTTTCGGAAAGGATGACTACATAAGTGAAACGCGCACGAATCGCCGATCTCAGCCTGCTCGTGGTGGCTATGATGTGGGGATCTACCTTTCTCATCGTCCAGCATGCGGTACGCGTGCTCCCGCCGATGGCTTTTAATTCTGTCCGTTTTCTGGGAGCGGCCTTGCTTCTGGCATTCATCATTACGGTGTTTTATCGGAGCCAGTGGAAGCAAATTTCCGGAAAAATGCTTGTTCATGCTTGTCTGCTGGGTCTTTTTTATTTATAGGCTATGCGTTTCAAACCGCCTACCTGCTGTACACGACCACATCCAATACAGGATTTATCACAGGTTTGTCCGTTGTGCTGGTACCCTTCATATCCTACGCCTTATTAAAGCATGCCATCTCCAAATTCACTTGGATCAGCGCCTTGCTTGCGGCAGCAGGCCTGTATCTGCTGACCTTCACCGGATCGGGAATACGTCTGAATCAAGGGGACTTGCTGGTGCTGGTATGTGCCATTGGTTTTGCGCTTCATATCGGCTACACGGGCATTTATGCCGGGCGTTATCCTTCTTTGCTCCTGGCTGCGCTTCAGATGGCTGTTGTCGGAATATGCAGCTTGATCGCTTCCGTGGTGACTGAACATGTCGGGAATACGTCCGACCTCGTGGAGAAGTTGACCCAGCCGAACGTCCTGTGGGCACTGGCTGTATCCATCGGACCCACCAGCGCCTTCGCCTTCTGGATTCAAACCGTCTGTCAAAAATACACGACGCCTTCCCGTGTAGCCATCATCTACGCAACAGAGCCCGTATTCGCTGCGCTAACCGGAATCCTGTTTGCCGGGGAGCGGCTTACACTCATCGGAGGCATCGGTTGTTTATGTATTTTGGCAGGAATGATGATTGCGGAATTGAAGTCTGCGCCACAGAAGGTACAATAGAGATAAGACAGAGATAGATTCAAAGGAGAGATAACCATGACAACTTACAAATTGATGGCCATCGACATTGACGATACCCTGATCAATGACGATAAGGAAGTAACCCCGGTGTCCAGCAGGCGCTTGAGCAAGCGGTCGCCCACGGTGTCGTTGTGACACTGGCTACCGGACGTGCCTATGCGTCAGCCCAGGCCATTGCCCGTCAGACCGGACTCAACGTTCCCATTATCACCTACCAAGGTGCCTTGATTAAAAATCTGCTCGATGAGAAGGTTCTCTACGAACGCTTCGTTCCCATTGATGCTGCCGTGAAGCTGTTTGAATACTGTGTGGAGCACAATCTTCATCTGCAAACCTACATTGATGACAAGCTCTATGCCCGTGAAGAGAATCAGAAGCTTATTGATTACTGTGCCCTGAATCGTACGCCATATTATATTGAGCCTGATTTTATGACCATGGTTCAGAAGCCGACTCCAAAATGCTCATCATCGACGATCCTGACTATCTGGATGAGCTGATTCCTGTGTTCCGCGAGCTGCTTGGCGATGAAATGCATATTACCAAATCCAAGCCGCACTTTCTGGAGTTCATGCATAAGGAAGGAACCAAAGGACACGCCCTCACCTTCCTGGCCGATCATTTTGGCTGTGATCTGAAGGAAACCATCGCTGTCGGCGATTCCTGGAATGATCACGAAATGCTGGAAGCAGCCGGACTTGGCGTCGCGATGGGCAATGCCATCGAGCCGCTTAAGGCGATTGCGGATTACGTTACGCTTGGCAACAACGAGGACGGCGTGAAACATGTCATTGATAAATTCGTGCTGAATAACGGTTAACATACGAAAAAATAAACAAACGGTAACAAGCCTCCATGGTGATCCATGGGGGCTTGTACTTGTTCATATCTAGTCCTTTGTACGCGGTCAATTACATTCGCTTGGAGCATAGCAAGCTTGCAGCAAGTTCCGCTGTATCATTTTCGGTCCGTATCAAATGTAAGAATCGGCTTCAGGAGTGATGCTTCGTTGTATTTCAACAGCCCCACCTCGATACACAGCTCCATCAACTTATGAATTCCGTTGAATTGCTGGCGATTCCGCTGATGAATGATGGACAGCGCTTCACGCACCAATTTCCTGGCCTGATCGATACTCTGATGTTCTACGGCTTGGATAATTTCTTTAATTCGCTCCAGATAGTACACGGTTCTCCGAAGCGAACGAATCAGCAAAATCTGCCGGACATGCGATGGAGTATAGAGCTAGCCATTCTCGGGATTTCGATCCGGGGTTAACAGCCCTTCTCTCTCCCAATGCCGTATGGCAGACGATTCCACATTGGTCAGTTCGGCAGCTTCGCCGATCGTCATGTGGGCTTTGAGCTTTTTCTCCTGGATGAGATTAAGGTCGGGATTCTCAAGCAGAGCAAGCGTTTCATCGGCAATATTCTTCTCCTGCTGCAGCCTGACCTGCTCCCCGTTTGCAAGCCAGAAGGCTTCATCCATCTCTTGTTTCTGGATGTGGCGAAGCACCTCATAAGTCACCGCAAAACCGAAACCGGGGAACATGGCACGCAGACACCGAAAGTAGGCCAGATGAGTCTGCGTATATAAACGATATCCGTTCTCGCTACGTTCAGGAGAGGGCACCACTCCCCAAGATTCATAATGCCGTAAAGCACTGGTACTGATTTGCAGCTCCTTCGCAATATCTTTTGGCTTGAGGTAATGCATGGCGTTCCCTCCTCGATTGGGATTGAGAGCCTACTTTACCAGAATCGCAAGCCATTGGCAAACCTTTAATTAAAAGGTTGAAGTACCTCGGAAAGGTTATGAATTGAACTCCTCGGGATCGCTTGGGTTTGGTGCTTAACATCTTCTCACTTGCATCAATGTTGTATATTGGTGGGTACAGAGATGAATTGACTCTATTCGAACACAACGGGAGGATGATCATGATGAACGTACACATAACTCAAGAGTCTCCAAAGAGCAAAGAATATATTTTACTCCATCCCGGAGTCATCATCAGCATTTTTTCATTTACTCAAGTCTACAGTCATCCCCGTCATCGCCACGCTTACCCTTTCAGGCAGAGGCAGCTCTTTTCGGACATCCACATCATGCGACATATGCGTATATATCGTTTGGCGCGGGTTCACCTCGGACAGCAGCTGTGCCGCTTCCTTCATATCATAAACGGAGCGCGACTCGAATATCGCGGTTTCATGAACAAAACTTGTCCCGAGGACAAGCAGGTCAAGGCCTTTTAAAGGCTCCTTTTCCGCCGGGCTCAGATTAATCGAATCCGAATTGTACACCCATGTATACTCGCCTTTCTGGAGCCAGATGCGTAGGAGTAACCGTTCTTGCCATGATTCACCTTCCAGCAGGAAATCTCCCAACCGCCCAATGTGATGCCGTCATCCACAGCCGTCATCTCCATCTGTCGCGGAAGCCATGGATACTGCCGAACAATCTGTTCAAGTACCTCTGCAGGAGCATATAACCGACCTTTCTCCCCCAGCCATCTGCAGGCATCGCTCCATTCCGGCAGACCGCCGATGTGATCAAAGTGAGCGTGGGTAATCAGCATATCCTCATCTTCCGCTTGCCGAGCCCTTCCATCATAAAGCGCCAGTCCGGACCGCAATCAATCATAAAAGACGCTTCGCCACACTCCACCATCACCGAGGAGCGAAGACGCCGATTCACACCCGTATTCCGTGCTTCCGTGCATACCTCGCAGTCGCAATATACCCGTGGAACGCCCATTGCATCCCCGGTTCCCAAAAAGTTAACGTATCCCCGCTCACACGCATTCCCCACTTTCTTTTATTGAAATCCCATATCGGTATCAAACCTGGTCATTCTTCAGTATGACTGGCTGGCACTGGTTCATCACGATAAGCAGCATATTAGATTAACTACGCATGCTGAAGCAGCAGGACGAACCAGTTCGATTGAAATCAGCATGATTGAACAAGCGCTAGGGGACCAGTCCGATTCTAGCAGTAGGAACCCGCATTAGGATTCTCCTCGACCTGCATTTTACAGCCTGATTCCTCGTTAGATTCCTTAAACAAGCTAGAGGCATCTTGTTAAGAAACCCGGTCCCCTTATTGTATAAGTGCAAGGAGAAAAACAAAGACCGCCCGGATCATATCCGAGCGGTCACTTGTCATTCCCAATCCTATAATGTCGCTAAGAATAGCAATTCATTAAGCAAATGAGGGCTTATTATCGTCAACAGCTCCGCTGATGACCTTGACGTATTTCTTATCTACACCTTCCACAGAAGGACCCACATATACACTGTTCTTGCTCTGGCGCCTTACCGAGCGCTTCCTTGATTTCAGCGTACTCATCATCGGTACGGTCCCCGAACCACCCAGCTGCCATTGGTGGACCCCTGCGGATGACCTGACGTTCTCTTCTTCTCATTCCTGCTCACGACGAATCCTCCAACTAAATGCCTGATGGTACGAAGCAGCTCACGATTCTGTTCGACAACCTCCGCGAGATCTTCATCCGAAAGAATCTCATGTCCCGTGAAATGAACGGACAATACATGATTTACTCCTAAAGGATAGCAGAACACATACACCTGCGCAACTTCCTCTTCGTGATAAAATGCCCATTTTCCACTATTATAGACATCAATCACGTAAATAGACTGGTTACTTGGCGAGCGTTCCTCTTTCCCGTCGAACGGGAAATACCTTCCTCTACCTACATTACCCCCAATTTGGGCAATGCCTTCATCTCTGCGTCCCCAAAAAGCGGCACCTAATCACCCTAAAGTCCCCTGCAGCCATGGGAGTAAGGAGTTTCGGACGGCTTCACTCAGTGCATGATATTTTTCAGCTTCATCGATCACATGCACATTTCGATTATATTCCCAGAAAAATGCAGCACGCTTTGCTTGCGCCGAAGCTCTGCATCCTTCTGCTCAATCACGGTGCTCGGGTTGTTGTAGAATCCTTCGGTTTCTATGGCATTTAGAATATGTCCGCATGCAACGTCAACGGCTGATTTGTAATCGTCATCGCTTCGCAATTCATACTCAAGCAGCGTAATACCCTGGAGGTCGGAAAGAAGATGATAATCCTTAACAATAACATCCTGAACAGACATGCTGTCTGGCTCCACCTGATCCGGAATGATGCAGTACACCCTTCGTCGCCCAAGCCTTCCCCAGTACAGTCCCATCTCGAACAACGTGTTGTCACGGGTCACAAATACATGTTTGCCTCGAATGAGTGCCACATCATCCGGAGAAAAGACGAACACACCAAAATCACTGGACGCAAGCTGCTTCTCCAAAGCTTCCATCGTATACATATTCGCCCCGAACGTACCGCCGTACCAAGGTGTCACTTGCGCGGATCGCTTGATCTGTTCGTGGATCGCCCTTGCATACTTGATGGCCTCTCTGGAAGAACCTATGAATAAATTCGGCTTCGGTATGGTCATAGGCACATCCTATTCTCCCTTTGTTATACATTTTAGTCTTATTCGACCATTATAACAAAGTTGCCTATATTTGGGTGAAAATAATGGCAGGCGCATGTTGGTACATTATATGCTAAGGTCGCAAAACAGACCCCATAAATAACCATGTGCCTGTGTCCCGATCTTCAATGGCAAAGAAAAAGGGCGGTTGATCTTCATCACGACCGGCTGGGCAGGCGGCTCGGCACTTTCCGTTATTCCCACCGCCGTAACCGCTGCGGCCTTTGTCCCTTTTTCACTTACATCCACAATGATTTTGTGCTGGACATGATCGATCCAAAATCCATCACCTTCTTCAGCCATATTGCTAAAATCAGCTTCGCCTGCATCAAATGCCTTGACCATTCCCAGTCCTCTTAGTGCATCCGGAAGTTCGAAGCTCTGTTCCAGCTTGAATTTGGGCAGGTCAAGTCGAACGGTCTCAAACGAGTAATCGTCCTTCCAGACGGACGTATCCTTCCACAGCAGCTGATGCAGCTCATCCATGGAGGAGGACACCTTCGGAAGGATGACCAGCATATGCATACGGCCGTCTCCGTAAGGAATGCGAACAGCCTGCCAGGACTCTCCTTCTTTGTAACTATACTGTCCTTCCCGCTTCATCATCGGAACTTTTGAATGCTGCCGTCAGCAAGCGTGAATGCTTCATCCACCGTATGCGCAGGGTCAAATTCATCCATCCATCCACCGTTAAAATAAATAGCATTGATCAAGACCGCAACACCGCCTGGTGGATCCTCATAGATGGCAGGAATCATACCGCCGGTTTTATCATATACCCACTTGTTTATCGCCTTCAGCGCATCACCGCTTTTCAGATCCGTCTCCACAACCTCCGCACCATAACCGTCCTTTACGGCTTTCAAATAGGCTTCCTTCAACTTGAGGCCTGGTAGGTGCCAGACGGAGTTGGCCACGTTCAGCTCGACGCCGCCCCCGTTCTCCAGCAATGACCGCAGCTGGCGGTTCCCTTCGTTGATATCAGCCGTCTTCATGCCCTTCCAGCCAAGCATGTCAGACATCTCGGCTGCTGTATCACCTGTGCCATTATAGGCAAGTGCCAAGGCTTGCGTAATGCTGTATGGAGAGATAATTAGATTATCACTCGTATACTCAGGATTATCCGATAACGCCTGGTGCAATCGTAAACCAAAAGCATTTTGCGCGTTCATCATGCCAGTATCTACCTTGCCTAATACCTCTTTGCGTTCATTGACCGACAATTCCTTCGCTTTGGGCTGCTGTGGCGCGCTCCCTTGGGGTTCCCCTTGCTGTAACCCACTATCCTGAGCGCAAGCCGTAAGCCCGAGAAGCAAGCATAGACCTATTAATACCTGCCTTTTTCGCATATCCTTGTCCCCCTTCAATATTATATTCTTTGTCTATCTGCTATTGACGGGACCCATACACCTAATGTTTCATATAAAGGTTCATTTATCCAAATTTAGTTGCAATCCACTTCATCACCGATACAATAAAGAGATGGGATCCTCCATCATTAACCAAGACAGCCAGAACGAAAGGAGCTTCTACATATGCAAAAATTCGTCTTGAAGGCAATAAAGTTACGCTCCGATCCAGAAAGCCCGATGATACACCGGTTCTATATAATCTGATCTATGGCACGGAAAATCCGGAATGGAAAAAATTCGACGCTCCCTACTTTCCATTAAAGAAGATTTCCTACGAGATTTTGAAACCCAATGGAACGCGGATTTCGAGACAGATCATTTCCCGGGTGATCTGCTCATTGAAGCTAATGGACAAACGATTGGCATTGTCACCTTCTATTGGGAGCATGAAGCCTCGCGCTGGCTGGAAGCAGGCATCCTGATCTACGATCCGAGCCATTGGAGCGGCGGATATGGTACGGAGGCACTGTCGCTGTGGATTGAATGTTTATTCCAGCATCTCAACATTGCCCGGGTCGGTATTACGACGTGGTCCGGCAATCCGAGAATGATGCGCTGCGCAGAGAAGGTTGGCATGCAGCTTGAAGGCCGCATGCGGAAGTGCCGATATTACGCAGGCGTCTACTACGATTCCATTCGTATGGGCATTCTGCGAGAGGAATGGGAAGCACAAAAGGTAGCTTGTGTAACCGCATCGAATGACCCATCTACAAAAACTTCGGGAGTACATGCTGAATAGGGACACAGCCAGACGATTATCCGCACCTTGGATCAGCATACAAATGAAACGAGCTGTCCCAGGGTCTCCCGGGACAGCTCGTTTTTATAAAGGTATGTTCATAGGCGCTGCAAACTCAAACATGATCATGGCGGATCTGTTTATTCAACGTATCCCATGAATTCCATGTCAACTGGCATTACAATCCCGCCAGCACCTGATACCAGACGCCCCGCCTCGAATAAAGCGTCTCTCGTACCTGATCCCATCCACCCAGGTACTCAATGTCGAATAACCCCGGGGGTTAGCAAACTGATGCTTGGTCTGTGCAAGCACCGACTCCTCAACCGGGCGGAAGCCATATTTGACGAATATGTTCTGGGCCTCCGGAGTACGCAGGTAATCCACGAAGGCAGCCGCCACATCCTGGTTGCCGTGCTTATCAGCGAATCGCTCCACAACTGCAGCGGGATTCTCAATCAGCATCGTATGCTCCGGCACAACGATATCGTACTGGACGCCTTGGGCGATTCGGGCAAGCAGCTCGTTCTCATACGTAACGATAACATCCCCAACCCCATATTCAAACGCCGCCATGGACGCGCGCCCGCTTTTATCCAGCGATTCCACATTGCGGTGCACCGCTTCAAGAAAAGCCTTCGCTTGAGCAGGATCGCGCTTCCCGTTCTCTTCCGATTGCTTCAAGCCTGCGCCATAGATTGCGTTAATGTCCCACTGTGCGCCGCCGGAGGTTTTCGGATTCGGATACAGCACCTTCACGTCTGATCTCGTCAGGTCGTCAAAATCCTGTATCCCTTTTGGATTCCCCTCACGGGTGCCCAGAACAACAATGGAGCGTGTCACCATTCCGCTGTAAGGCTGAGACTTCCATTCCGGGTCCACAAGCCCTGACCTGACCAGCTTGTCTACATCCCCTTCCATGGCGAGCAGCGTAACGTCTGCTTCAAATCCGCCTGTGATGGCACGAGCCTGCGTCCCGGAGGCTTCGTAAGATTCCTGAAAGTTAATGATTTCGCCCGTCTGTTCCTTCCATTCCGCCTGAAAAGCGGGAATGATCTCGGACATGGCATCTCTAACGACGCTGTAAGCACCAAGCACCAGCGTTCTCTCACCTGACGGTGATGTCACTTCTTCACCAGCCGGATCGTCACTGGCGCATCCTGCTACGAGAAGACTGAAGAGAAGCGCCATGCCAGCCAGCAGGAATGAGGTGCGTTTTATATTTAAGATCCGCATGAATCCACTTCCCTTCGGAGTATTGAACAATCAGATCATAATCGGCATCGGATCAACCTTCAGACGGTTCTCCTCAATCCAGCTGTGGTCGTCATTGAAAAGATAAGCTCGGTGAACGAGGACACGAACCTCCTGGCCCGGCTGCAGCGTCTCCTTCTCCAGGGAACGGTAGGTGATCAGCTTATGTCCTTTAACCTCCACCTCCACCAGCCATTCACTGCCGCGAAAATGCAGATGACGGACAACGCCCGTCTCGGTTGCCGACAGCACGCTGAAGTCATGCTCGCTCCCAATCTCGATATATTCCGGACGAATAAGTGCGCGCGTTGCATTCTTATTAGCTGCTGCCTCAAATCCCTTCAGCTCGGCAGCACTCGATATGACCGTAGATTCGCCAATGAATGAAGCGACAAACGGAGTTTTCGGTTCCTTATAAATATCCCAGGGCGTACCCTTCTGCTCAACTCTCCCTGATTAATAATCATAATCTCATCCGCTACTTCAATCGCCTCATCCTGGTCATGGGTCACAAAAATCGACGTAATGCCGACCCGCTCGATCAGCTCGCGAAGCCAGGAACGCAGCTCTTGACGGATTTTTGCATCAATCGCGGCAAACGGTTCATCCAATAATAGCAGCTGCGGCTCCGGTGCAAGCGCTCTGGCAAAGGCCACACGCTGGCGCTGACCGCCTGATAACTGGTGCGGATAGCGGCTCTCGAAACCTTTTAGCCCAGTCAGCTCCACCAATTCCGTTACCCTGTCTTTAATTTGGGCCTTGGATGCCTTCTTCACCTTCAAGCCAAACGCGATGTTGTCAAATACGGTCATATGCTTAAACAAGGCATAGTTCTGAAATACAAAGCCTATTCCACGCTCTTGGGGCGGCAGATCATTGACCACCTGACCATGAAAGGAAATTTGCCCGGAGTCGGGATTCTCAAGCCCGGCCAGCATGCGCAGAATGGACGTTTTACCACCGCCGCTGGGTCCCAGCAGTCCAATCAGATGTCCCTTCTCAATCTCAAAGCTGACATTCTTTACGGCATGAAACGTACCGAAGTGCTTGTTCAGATCGCGAACTTCCACATGCATATCAATGCACATCCTTTCTTTTTTGGCCCATTCCATCAGCAGTAGGAGACCAACGGAGAAGGCAGCCAGCACCAATGCGACACCATTGGCAGCAGCCACATTAAAATTCTCTACATCCTGATACACAAGCGTCGTTGCTGTCTGCGTCTTGTTCATGATGTTACCGGACACCACCAGTACGGCGCCGAATTCCCCCAGCGAGCGGGCGACAGTTAGCACCAGACCGTACACCACAGCCCACCGAATGGAGGGCCATGTTACTTTTCGGAACGTTGTCCAGCCATAAGCTCCCAGCGTTGCTGCCGCTTGCTCCTGATCATTCCCGATCTCCTGCAGGACGGGCATGACCTCACGGACCATCAGCGGAAACGTGACGAAGAGCGTAGCAATCACCATGCCTGGAAACGCATATACGACCTTAAACCCGATCCCTTCAAAAAAACCGCCAATGATGCTGTCCGGTCCAAGCAGCAGTACAATCATCAGGCCGCCAATGACCGCGAAACCGCGTACGGCAAATCGACAATGCTGTTCAGAATGCCTTTGATCTTCCGGCTAAGCCAATTCGCCCGAACCAGATACAACGCCATCATGATGCCAAACAGCGCATTTAACACCGTAACGAATACAACGATAAGACCCGTCATCATAAGAGCATGCAGGGCTTCAGGTCTGAGCAGGCCCTCCGCAAACCCATCCAGCCCTTTATCAAACGCTCCGATTGCAATCCGGGATAAGGGGATGATTAGCAGAATGATAAATACGGCATACGTTAACCCGATCCACAATCGTCTCAAGCTCGTCTCCCCTCTGCTGTACGGCATTAATCACCCAGAGGATGAGGAAGGAGAGGGTAAGGAGCAGAACGGATACCGCCGCTGCACCAGCCGGGTTGTCGCTCTCAACCTCGCCAAAAATAAAGACCGAAGCAATCAGCGTCCTTCCGGGAATATTGCCCGCAACCAGCACAACGGCACCAAATTCAGCCAGCGCTCTTGAGAAAGCGAGCATTCCCCGCTGATGATACCCGGCAGCATCGAGGGAAGAATGACCTTGAAGAAAGCTCTCGTCCTCGAAGCGCCCATCGTATAAGCCGCCTCTTCCTCCAGCGGATCCAGCTCTTCCAGCAGCGGCTGCACCGCCCGGATCACGAACGGAAACGTGACAAACAGCATGGCTATAACGATAGCAGGCTGGTGAAACACGATTTCGAAACCAAGCTTCTCCGCCAGGCCGCCAAGTAAACTCCCCGGTCCCAGCAGCAGCAATATCATCAGTCCCCCTACCGCCGTCGGCAGCGCAAAGGGCAGATCCACCAAACTGTTCAGCAGCGTCCTTCCCGGAAAACGATACCTGACGAGCACCCAAGCAATCATCGTTCCGACAAGCACGTTGATGAACGTAGAGATTATGCCCAGTTTGATTGTAAGCAGCACGGCCTTCCAGGCAATCGGATCCAATATGCTCTCTGTAAAATGGCTCCATCCTGCAGAGAATGACTGCACGTACACCCCAAAGATCGGCAGCACGATCAAGGCAAGAAAATAAAGCAGCACGGTACTTCGAAATCCCCAAGTCCAACCTTTATGACGAATCCATGTGGTCATATCGTATCCCTCCTGCCTCCGGATGGTATTCCGGTCGACTTCTCCACCAACCATCTTTATATTTCCTATTTGTATACTTGGTTTTACTTTACACATACTTTACCAAATGCTGAATCCGATCGTCAATCCATCTTTTGCACTTTATCGGGTAAAATAATAGAAATGGAAAAAATAGAGGAGGTTATTTACATGCTGTATATAGGTGAACTAAACACGCAAGGGCGTGACGAGATGAGGATATCACGAGGGAGATCGCTGCTCACGTGAAGCAAAGCGGGGTTCAGCAAGGCATCGTGCTGATCTATTGTCCGCATACCACCGCCGGAATTGCCATTAATGAGAACGCGGACCCCGATGTGAAACGGGACGTGCTGATGTCTTTGGATGAAGTATTTCCATGGAATCATCCCAAATATCGTCATGAGGAGGGAAATACCGCTTCCCACCTTAAATCGATCACCTGCGGTCCTTCGCAGACCGTCATTATTCAGAACGGTCATCTGCTTCTTGGAAGGTGGCAGGGCATTTATTTTTGCGAATTCGATGGACCGAGGCAGCGTCAGTATCACGTGAAAATCATGGAGGGCTGATGCCGAAAAGGGATACAGGCACGGGAAAGACAGTTAAAAAGCACAAAAAGCAGACAGGCACATGCTAGGGGGCGTGGACCTGTCTGTTTTATTTCATTAGATGATTGACGTTTCAACGCTAGGTCGTTGTAATGGGTTGAAGTATCAAGTCACACGTCGTGGCAATAATCAGAAGTTAGACCCTGCTGTACAAACTCCGGCATAACACTTTGACATGGGTAAGAGCGGCTGGTTTGATCTCATCAAAGCCAATTCGGTCCTGAATATAATAGGATATAAATCCATGCAGCGACAAAAATAAGGTCAGCGGAACGGTTCGCCGCTCTTCCTCACTGTAATTCTCATCAAGCAAATACTGACGGACAAGCATAGCAAACATTTCAAAACAGCGTCCCTGCTCAGAGCGACAGTAGGACAGCAGCTCTTCGTCCCGAATCATGAACATGATCTCGTACTGGTAAGGATTATCCAGTCCGAAACGAACAAATTCCAGCATCAGCTGCTCCAGCTTCGATACCCCGTCACAGGGAGGCTTTCCCGATACTTCCAACAGCAAATCATTTAGATCATTAAAGTCCTTCATGACAATGGCGTAGAAAAGCTCCGCCTTTTCCTTAAAATGATAATACAAGGAGCCGTGGCTATAACCCAAATGCTGCCCGATGCTTCGCATCGAAATGGCTCGGTATCCTTTGGTTATAAACAAATGCCTCGCTGCTTCCAGTATCCGCTCTCTCGACAACTCGCGTTCTACTGCTCTTCTTGCCATATTATTTTATTCCCCTTCAATAAAATAAAGCCGCTCTCCCTCCGTGATCAAAGACTGCCCCTGTGTCAAATCTACCATCCAAGTCATAAAGCTCTCCGCATCACCATCGAGCGGCAAGCAGGTCAAGGTCACCGTGTCGGCAAAGTTGGTCTCTCCCATACGTACGCCCCGATTTCGAAGCTCGTTCTCCACCTTACCCAGCCAGGTATAATCCAGCTCCACTAAAATCTGCTTAGGTGAAGAACCCTTGTAATCGGTTCGCCTGATTCTATAGCAGCCACGGCTCCGTCTGTGTAAGCCCGGATCAGTCCGCCTGCGCCAAGCATGATACCGCCAAAATAACGTGTGACAACAATGGCTACATTCTTCCGCCCCTGATTTCGGATCACTTCGAGAATCGGCTTGTTACCGTTCCGCTCGGTTCCCCATCATCCGATTGCTTCTGAATCTCATCCCGCTCGCCAATCATATAAGCGGAACAATTGTGTGTAGCATTCCAATGCTTCTTCTTGATTTCTTCAATAAAAGCGACGGCTTCCTCTTCGGATTCGATGGCATCACATGGCCGATGAATCGCGATTTCTTAATGACAATCTCCTTGGAGCCCGCCTGACGTACCGTTTTGTAACGATCCAGCATGAAACAACAACCACCCCTATATTGCCAAGAAAGCAGTCCACGGCAATAATCTGCCAGCAGACTGCTTCCTTCAGCGTCTTACGTCTAATCCAATGAAAGTGTCAGGTTTATTCGGAAAGTCTAGCTTCCAGTTCGGCCTTCTCTTTCTCATACCCTGGTTTGCCGAGCAGCGCGAACATATTTTTCTTGTACGCCTCTACGCCCGGTTGGTCAAACGGGTTGACACCCAACAGATAGCCGCTGATACCGCAGGCCTTTTCGAAAAAGTATACCAGATATCCGAACGAATAGGGAGTGAAATCTGGAATTGTCACAATCAAATTCGGAACTTGTCCGTCGGTATGGGCCAGCATCGTGCCTTGGAAGGCCTTTTTGTTGACAAAATCCAATGTTTTCCCGGTCAGGAAGTTCAATCCGTCCAGATCGTCCGGATCCGATTCAATCGTAATATGCTCGGATACATTCTCAACCTGAATGACCGTTTCGAAGATGTTGCGGCTGCCTTCCTGGATAAATTGACCCATGGAGTGCAGATCAGTAGAGAAGTCTACGGAAGCAGGATAGATGCCTTTGTAATCCTTGCCTTCGCTCTCGCCGTACAGCTGCTTCCACCATTCCGATACAAAATGCAGAGAAGGCTCGTAGTTTACAAGGATCTCGATGCCCTTGCCTTTACGGTAAAGAGCGTTGCGAACCGCCGCGTATTGGTATGCTTCGTTCTCGGCTACGTTCGGGCTGCTGTATTCCTTGGATGCGTCAGCGGCGCCTTGCATCATCTCTTCAATGTTGATTCCAGCCGTTGCAATCGGAAGAAGACCGACTGCCGTCAGCACGGAATAACGTCCACCGACATCGTCAGGAATGATAAAGGACTCGTAGCCTTCTTCGGTTGCCAGCTTCTTGAGTGCGCCCTTCTCCTGATCGGTCGTAGCGTAAATGCGTTTGCGAGCTTCTTCCTTGCCGTATTTCTTCTCCAGCTCCGCACGGAAAATACGGAATGCGATAGCTTACTCCGTGGTTGTACCGGATTTGGAAATGACATTCACCGAGAAGTCCTTGCCTTCTACCAATTGAAGCAGATGCGTTACATAGGTGGAGCTGATGTTGTTTCCTGCAAAATAAATTTCCGGCGTCTTGCGCTGGTCCTTCGACAGCTCGTTATAGAACGAATGCGACAGCATTTCGATCGCGGCACGCGCTCCCAGGTAGGAACCTCCGATACCGATAACAATCAGAACGTCAGAGTCACTCTGAATTTTGGCAGCCGCTTTCTGGATGCGTGAGAATTCTTCTTTATCGTACTGCGTTGGCAGGTCGATCCAGCCCAGATAATCAGAACCAAGCACCTGTACCGTTATGTAGCTGTTCATGGGCTGTACGGATCGGCTCTGCAAAATAGTCAACTTCGTGCTGATTGACAAAAGTCAGTGCTTTACTGTAATCAAACTTGATTTTTTAGACATGCCTTAAACCTCCTGTGAATTTAGAAATAGGATACTTTAATTTAATAAAGACCGCAAGTTGCACGGGCTAACCGTCATGTATTCTTCATGCTGGACACCCTTCAATCTCCAATCCCCACAAACGCTGGCTTCGTTTCCAGAACCCATGCTAAGATAGAGTGGATCAGGAATCCATAATCGAAGGTGATATAGCTATGAAAAAATCGGATTTATCGGACTGGGCACCATGGGCGCTCCTATGGCCTCCAATCTGCTTAAGCAGGATTACGACGTGACC
Organism: Phytophthora syringae; assembly: GCA_012656105.1. Lineage (NCBI taxonomy): Eukaryota > Oomycota > Peronosporomycetes > Peronosporales > Peronosporaceae > Phytophthora > Phytophthora syringae. The sequence goes on from JAAKBD010000004.1 coordinate 560,674, forward strand.
GTGTATAACCGCACCCATGAAAAATGCCGTCCGCTGGCCGAACAGGGAGCTTCCATCGCGGACACGCCTCGCGAGGCTGCCGAAGGACAGGATCTTGTCATTACGATGGTGAGCAACGACCATTCCATCCGGGAAGTGTTCTATGGAGAGAACGGTCTGCTCGGCTCCCTGACCGCGGGATGACCGTCATCGACTGCAGCACGATCTCCGAGAGCCTTGTCAAAGAAATCGCATCTGCCGTAACTGGGCTTGGCGCATCCTTCCTGGATGCCCCGGTAATACAGCAAGCCTGCGGCCATTGATGGAACCCTGGTCTTCATGGTCGGCGGCGAAGCAGCTGTGATCGAGGCCCATGCCGACGTGTTTGACACCCTGGGCAAAAAGGTCATTCACATGGGACCAAACGGAAGCGGTGCCGTCGCCAAGCTTGCGCACAATACCATTGTGGGCATTAACAACCTGGCGCTGGCCGAAGGTTTTGCCATCGCTGCAAAATCAGGCATTCCCGCCGACAACTTTCTGGAACTCGTACAGCTCGGATCTGCTGGCAGCAAAGCGGCCGAGCTGAAGGGACGCAAAATTATCGACGGCGATTTCAGCAACCAGTTCTCGCTTGCACTCATGCTCAAAGACCTGAAGCTGGCCTCCTCACTAACCGATGGCATCGGCATGCCTTCCCCTATGCTGAATCTGGCCAAGAGCCTGTTTCAAGTAGGTGCCAGCGAAGGCTATGGCGAAGAGGATCTATCCGCTGTCGTGAAATGCTATGAAGCCTGGATCGGCCAAAAAATCGGCGAACAGCCGCAATAACCAGACAGATTATGCCTTGTCATTACTGGCCCCTTCATGCTGGTTCCGGGTCATCCGGACCAGGAGGAAGGGGCCTTTTTTGAGATTTTCCACCATTTCCCTCTCCGAAAGAAACTTTTCTGTTATTTCCTCCGTTTACAATGCAAAGGGAGGAATTGCAACATGAAATGGACCATAACATTAAAAGCGATGACAGCCGCTGCCATACTAACCACTGTTCTGTCTCCTGCATTAGCCAGTTCACCAGCTTCTGCAGCAGCCAAACCCGCTGCCATCAACAACGTAGCCGCCAGCGGTGAAGTGCTGATCAGGCAGGGCTCCACCTATGTTACCCTCACCGATCTTAAACCTCTGGGTAACTACATCTTGAGATACGACAACAGCAAAAAGCAGGTGACCATCCAAGGCGATAACCGAAAGGTGATCCTAACAGCAGGAAATACCAGCATGGAAGTGGATGGAGTTAAAAGGCGCTGCCTTCAGCCCCACTGCTGCATAACGGCAAGACCATGATTCCCTTAAGGGCTGTTGCCCAAGCATTTGATGCCAACGTCTACTGGAATGACGCTTTAAAAACAGCTTATATCAATAAGGCAGATCCGGGTATCATCGCCGACTTAAAAAGCACCGATCTGGCCACCGCCCGGAATGCTGCAGCCAAGCTTCCCTATTCATCCGAACTGAAGAAGCCTGAACTGGAGATGCTCCCCGTGGAAATGCAGGGCGTGAATTATTATTTTCCTAAAGGCAAATCCAATTCATTCTTCCTGGTAGACAACGATATCGCCAGCTATTTCGATATCCATGGCGGCGTCAAATACTTAAAATGGCAAGGCAAGCTGGACTATGGCGCTAAAGCATCGGCAAACCAAAACCTGTTCTTCCTGCCTGCACTGAAAGCTGAGATCGGTAATCAGCCGAACACCCAAAATTGGACGATCGCCAAATTTGTATTCCGCTACCCTTCCGGCGTTACCAGCTATCGCCTGCTGGATCGCGGCCAGGAATGGGGCGAAGGATACGTAGAGCTTGACAACCGGGCTCCCGGATATAAAGGCGAGATCGTGACAATCCCGGAGGAATAAGTCCATTATATCAACCGCCGATAAAGGCCTGCGTTGACATCCGGCATTGACAGTAAAGGCTCAGAGCCATCGGCTTGAGCCTTTTGGCATATTCGCGAATATGAATGCTCCGTCGCCGCTTGTCCTGCTACATGGTCGGATAAGAGCAGCAATAATCGGTGACGGTGCGGATTTCCAGCTTAAAGCTTGAATTGCCTGGAACGTTAAAGGTCGCAGACCCTTGAATCTCTAACCACTCCTGCTCTCCAGGCAGCAGGACACGCAAATCGCCGGACAGGATTTCCATAATTTCAGGACCATCTGTGCCGAATTCATAGCTCCCCGGAAGCATGATCCCCAGTGTTACCTTCTCGCCATTCTCCAGCAGCACCGTACGGCTGGTTACCTTCCCCTCATAGTAAACATTGGCTGCTTTCGTGACGGTAGCATTCTTAAATTGTGACATCGACAAACTCTCCTCCTCCAAAATAGGCATGTCTTGATATATGGACGGCACCCGTATGATACGGGTGCCGGAAAATCAATATGGAGTTACATCACGGGTGTTCTGGATGTTTTACAGCAAAGCTTTTACGCGGCTGACTACGTTCTCAACGGTAAAGCCGTATTCGGCAATGACGCGGTCGCCAGGAGCGGAAGCGCCAAACGTGTTGATGCCGAGAATATCGCCTTTATCGCCAACATAACGCTCCCAGCCGAACGGATGAGCCATTTCAATGGCAAGACGGGCTTTACGTCAGGAAGCAGCACGGAATCTTTGTATGCTTGATCCTGGCTGTCGAACAGATCCCAGCTTGGCATGCTGATGACACGAACGGCGATGCCTTCTTCAGCCAATGCCGCTTGCGCTTTAACAGCAAGCTGAACCTCGGAACCCGTTGCAATGATTTGAGCCTGTACGTTGCCATCTTTCGCGTCAGCAACAACATAAGCCCCGCGTTTTATGCCTTCACGTGCATTGTCTACTGCGCCTGCAAGGATCGGCAGGTTCTGACGAGTCAGCACCAGCGCAACCGGACGGTCTGTGTTCTCAACCGCATAAGCCCATGCCGCAGAAGTTTCATTGGCATCCGCAGGACGTATCACGGTCAGACCCGGGATAATACGCAGGAAGCCAATTGTTCGATCGGTTCATGCGTAGGACCGTCTTCACCAACAGCGATACTGTCATGAGTCAGTACATACGTAATAAGCAGTTTCATAATTGCAGCCAGACGAACAGCCGGACGCAGGTAATCGGTAAATACGAAGAACGTACCTCCGAAAATTTTCAGTCCGCCATGAAGCGCAATCCCGTTCATAGCGCCAGCCATTGCAAATTCACGAACGCCATAGTATACATTACGGCCTTCATAGCTGTTTGCTGTGAAAGATGCCAGATCATTCAGGTGAGTCATGGTGGAGCTTTCCAGGTCAGCCGATCCGCCAAGCAGCTGCGGTACACCTGTCGTCAAACCGTTCAGCGCTTTACCGGAAGCTACACGTGTGGAAACCGCTTTGTCGTCTGCGCTGTATTTCGGAAGGTTTTTGTCCCATCCTGAAGCCAGTTCACCGGATTCACCGCGCTCGAATTGCGCTGCCAGTTCCGGGTAAGCCTCTTTGTATTTCGCGAATTGATCAACCCAAGCTTGATATGCAGCAATGCCGCGTTCTTTCACTTTGCCAAAGTGCTCGCGCACTTCATCAGGTACGTAGAAATCCTCTTCATAAACCCATTCATAAAATTCCTTGGTCAGCTTCGCCTCATCTGCTCCAAGCGGGGAACCGTGCGTACCGCCGTGACCGCCTTTGCCTTGTTTATTCGGGCTGCCGTAACCGATCACCGTTTTCACTTCGATCAACGTTGGGCGGTTTGTATCAGCTTGTGCTTCCTCAATCGCTTTTTGGATCGCAGGGAGATCATTGCCGTCTTCAACGCGCAGTACTTGCCAGCCATAAGCATCAAAACGCTTCGCTACGTTCTCGGAGAATGCCAAGTTCAGCTCGCCATCAAGGGAGATATCGTTGAATCGTACAGCATGATCAATTTGCCAAGCTTCAAATGACCTGCCAGAGAAGCTGCCTCGGAAGCAACGCCCTCCATCATGTCGCCGTCGCCGCAAATCGCATAGGTATAATGATCAACTACGTTGAAATCGTCTTTATTGTAAGTCGCACCCAAGTGGGCCTCAGCCATTGCCATACCTACAGCCATCGCCACGCCTTGTCCCAAAGGACCCGTCGTTGCATCGACACCTACCGTGTGGCCAAATTCCGGATGTCCCGGAGTTTTGCTTCCCCATTGACGGAACTGCTTCAGATCTTCAATGGACAAGTCATAACCGCTCAGGTGGAGCAGACTATAGAGCAGCATGGAGCCATGGCCTGCAGACAAGACAAAACGGTCGCGGTTAATCCACGCTTACTGGTCCGGGTTATGGTTCATCGTCTTCGCGAACAGCTGGTATCCCATAGGCGCAGAGCCCATCGGCATGCCCGGATGACCGGAATTGGCTTTCTCGATCGCGTCGATCGCCAGTGTCCGGATGGTTGCGATAGACAGGTTGTCGATCGTTTGGTTATGTTCAGTTGTCATGATTCGTCCTCCTCAAATCTTTTCCATAGTAAGCTTCAAAAATGAGGCTTCTTCCGTTCCTCCAGCCCCAATTATCAAGGAAACAGAGCAGTTAGGAATGTTGAGAATATCATTTTGACTCTTATTGTATCACCAGACGTGCTTCATTTCCATAACGTAATTGTCATTGTTGTGTAAAAGTCACCCTGTGGCAATTACATCCCCCAGCATTATTTCCTTAATAGTCCGGTTATAACCGAATTCAACCAATGTTAAACGAGATAAATCAAGCTGATCCCATGGAAAAAGTTACGTCATGGATATATAAAAGCTTCGGTCCAGCGTAATCGACATGCTGGACCGAAGCTTATTGTGGCGGCACTTTATCGAGTGCCGCGTTTTGGCTTTCAGGAGGCGATCCATAGAGGAGCCTCCTTCCGGTCTTACCCGGTATCCTCGGGTAGGTCTTTGCCCTCCCCTGCGCCTTCGGCGGCGGGGAGGCGGTGTAGGCGCGCTTCCCTTGTGCGCGCCATCGCGCGCCTCCGGCGGGGCCTTGCGGCCCCCTGCCGGAGCTGTGCCAGGTGCCGGGGCAGGGCTCCCGCCCCGGGCACTGCTGCCCGCGCCGCTGCGCTCGCGCGCGGGCGGGGCCTGCGGCGGCTCAGCGGAGCTGCCGCCGTAGAAGCTGGCGGCGCGGGCTTTGCGCGCCGCCAGCCGCTCGAGGCCGGCGTCACGCGCGGCCTCGGCAGGAGCTTACCGCCTGCGCAGCAGGGCGGCCAGCCGTGCGCCGATGGCGCCCCATGGCAGAGCCAGACGCCGCACGGCGATGTCGGCGACCCACAGCAGCAGGGCCGCCACCAGCAGTGGATAACTCCAATCATGGAGGTTCATCCGCGAGGTCGCCTGCCGGTCGAACACTTCGGCCGGATCGTCCCAGGATAACACGCGGCCGCGGTAACCTCGGCCAGGCGCTTCATGGCTTCCTCGCCGCTGCCGGAAGACAACCGGTATTCTGGAGAATACGGCACAACAAAACCTGTGCCGGGGGCAGCCTGCAGCGCCTCCTCCCCGCTGGCATCCTCAAGGGACATGAGATACGCTCCCGGTTTGGACACATGGACAAGTCCGGTATAACGGCCGGGCGCCTCCTGAATGAGCTCCACCGTCTGCTCACCTACCTCGTCATCCCCGATGACCGCATTCAGCTTCTCCGGCGGGTTCTCACCCTCGGCGATCACCTGCAGCTTCACCTGGTTTCCTGCAGTCTCGGTCGTGACTTCATAAGGCGAAGACGTAAACTGCGGAAACGTCCACTTCACGATTTCGGTCAGCGTGCTGGCGAAACCGGGCCACGATACCCACTCCTTCGACCACTTCCCGCTTAAATCACTCGTCCATGCCACCGTGCGGCCGGATCCGTACTGCCAGCGCGCCAGGATCGGGTCCGGTTCCGGACTGGACAGAACCGTCTGGGCCGAGGACTTCGGTGTTGTTGCTACATAACCATACAGACCCGGTACGCCCTGCTGAAATAGACTTCCCCAATCGCCCGTGTTCTGAACGGCAGGAACAAAGGGTTTATCCACGATATAGGATTTGGCCAGCATCACCGCCTCCCGGCTAAATACCGCCGGAAGCGTAGTTTCATCCTCAACGAAGTAATAACGGCCTTTGGCTGCCTCCGCCAAGGATTGAAGCAGATGGGTATCGGCATCCGTACCTACCGCAACGGAGGACATCGTAATTTTGTTCTCCACCATCGTGTCAGTCAGATCCTGATAACCGGAATTCATGGCGGACTGTCCATCGGTCATCAGAATGATATGTCTGCGCTGTGATTTGATCTTCAGCATTTCTTCCAGCGCCGAGGAAACGGCCGGATAAATATTGGTCCCGCCAGCACTCGGAATCGACTGGATGCTGCTGAGCACCTCTTCCTTATTGCCCAGTTTCTGCGGCGGTACCACCCACCAAGGCTGATCGTCAAAAGCAACAACGCCGACCGTATCCTTGGATCTCAGCAATTCAACCGTACGCATGGCCGATTCTTTGGCCAATTCGATCTTGGTACCGTCCATGCTGCCCGAACGGTCAATGACAAGAATGAGGCCAAGCGAGGGAATTTCCCGTTTGCCTTCCAGCTCCATGGAGAAAGCAGCGCTTTTTCAATCGGGGTTTTAAAATATCCGCCCATCCCAAAGCTGTCCTCGCCGCCCGCCATCATGAACCCGATGCCAAAGCTCCGGACCGCCTGCTCGATCAATTCCATCTGCTTGCCGCCTACATCGCTGCCGGAGACATTATTAAAAATAATGCTGTCATATACAGCGTACTTTGCCGCCTCCAGCGGAAGCAGCTCCGGCGGAATCACTTCGGTGCCAATCATTCCCGATTCCAGTGCAGCCGTTATATTCCCTGACGTTCCCGGCGTCCCTTCAACGATCAGCACTTTCGGGGACCTTCTACCCGGGTAAAATCGAAAGCCGCATTATTGGCGGCTGCTTCGTCTCCGTCCATGAAGATTTCAGCACGATATCGGTGCAGACCCGGGCTCTTGGCCAAACCCTTCACGGCATACCGGTTCTCACCAGGCGTTACATCCACACGCTCCCGGCCGATCTCGCGATTATCCTCATATATACGCAGTTCGCCGGATGTCTTGAAGGTGCTGCGAATCATAACCTCCACATAGAACGACTCTGCCTGATACAGCTTATCCGGAACCTTCAGCTCCTCGACAGCCACATCCTGGATAACCTGCTTCGGGGTCGGAAGCACATCAACCGCGATTCCCCGATCTTTCAGCAGCCTGCCCGCTGCGGCCATACTGCCTACGTTCTCTTCCCCGTCCGAGATCAGCACGATTCGTGAATCGCTGCTGCCCTCGAACAGGCTCCCCGCGAGCTGAAGCCCTGACTCCAGTCCGGTAAATCGCTGCTCCAGCAGCGCATTTAAAGAGGCGCCCGCGTTATCCGCAGAGGATAATCGCCGTTCCACAGCTCCCTCAAGGCCTGTAGATACAACAGCGCTGCCATCCTTCTCTCCTTTTGCTGCAAGGGATTCGTTAATCCAGCCCGTAATCCGTGCAGAGTCCCCCATACTGTCCGAACGGTCAGCCAAATACACAACCTGTTTATCGTGCAGTATGGTAAAGCCATGAAGACCCGATATCATCAGAATTAATAATAGAATGACGCAGGTTCGAAAAATAAGGCCAGCTTCTTGCGAAAACCACTTAGTCGAAAATCCGATTTATATGCGTAATAGAGAAACGCTCCCGCCGGAATCAGCAGCAGCAAAAACCACGGTTGGCTAAATTGAACGCCCACGCTGGTACACCCCCATTCCGCTGCGATAACAGCCAGTGCCAAGGCTGCGAGCCATGGCATTAACGAACTGGCGCGGTTTCCCGCTCCGCTGCGCTCCGATGCCTGATCACGATCACCAGCCTTGCTCTCATCCGAAGTCGGTGTCGATTGACTCACCGTCGGCCCCTGATCATTACTCCAATCCGCTTCGTACGGATCGGCCGTCACGGCCAGCCAAAACTTCAACTTCTCGCCCGCTTCATTCTGCTGTTCAAAAGCGTACAGACCCGGATATTCCGGCACAATCTGCACCGGGGATATCCCTGCTCATTGCGCAGGGCATCTTCAGCAGGAAGCTATCAGCAAGTGCGAGGCCGCTCTTGGGAATCCATGCCGCCTTTACCGTATCTGCCGCAATCGGAATATCCGCTTGCGCATATATCTAAGCCAAGACCGCTTCCCTTGCCCGAGGTCATCCACTCAAGCGCATTGCTGACCATAACCGGGAATTCCGGCGATAACGGAAGGTCGCTGTCCTGAAGCAGGAAATTAAACGACAACCGCGGTCTGCCGCTTTCGGTTCCGGCATATACAATAGGCTGATCACCCAGCTTAATTACGGGTTCGCCCCACGCAGGTGCTTGATCCACCAATGTACCGAAATAGACACCCGACAAAGTGACATAAGCGGTCACCGGATGCTTGGCAAGGACGGGGCGCCCTCCCTGACTGCCTACCTTGGTTCCTTCTCCGCCAATCGTCCACAACGGGGTTTTGGCCGTCAGATCAGCCCATTTTCCTTGCCTGAAGCCATCCGGTATACTTCCGTCGATAACGAGCAGATCAAATTCACCCTCAGGTACGGGCGGCACATCCGAATTGACGCTATCTTTGTCTACATCCTTGTCCTTGCTCGTATTCTCATCCTTCTTGCCATCCGATCCGTCCATAGCAACCCGGGTCACTTCGGCTCCGCTCAACTGCAGCGCCTTCTCGAGGAACAGATTGCCTGAAGTCAGCAGCAGCACGCGGGAAGACCCGTGGCCCAGGCCAAAAGCAAAGGATGCATTGTCTGCCGCATATCCGTCCTCCTGGGATAACTCGAGTAGGTACACTTCCGCAAACGGCAGATTCGCAAAGGACTCCGTTAATTTCTTTCCTGGCTCCAGCTCCAGCACTTTGCTGGTCAATAACTGCTCATCCCCGTATAGGTTTACTTCAGCCGAGACAGATTTCTTGGCATTCGTGCTGATGACAGCGACCGCCGCATAGGATGAATCTGCATCACCCTTCGGTGAGATGCCGAATTGGTCAATGGATACGTTATGCGGGAGCTCCCCTGCACCTTCTCCACCGATACCGGAACCTGAAAAGCAATGGGAGCCGTATCCGGCTTCCAGTAGCTATCCGTAAAGATAACAACCTCTGCATCCGTCTCCTCCCGTGTCAGGGCTGAAGCGAGCGACAAGGTTTCCCGATAGGCGGTAGGTCCATAATAGGTACGCAAGCCGTCAACGGCCTTGTCGATTGCAGCCCGGTCACTTTCATGGGCGGCCAGCGTCACGGGACTCGCTCCCACGGATAAAAGTGTAATCTCGCTCCGTCTCCCTTGCCCCTTCACATATTCCTTAATCCGCTCCTGCATCAATGCCAGCCTTGTTGCTTCGCCTTCAGCTGAAGAAATCTGCGCGCTCATGCTGCCCGAGGTATCGGCAACAATGACGACATGGGCGCTGCCTCCTCCGGACACCTGCATAAAGGGCTGCATCAGTGCGAAGACCATCAATGCCGCTGCAAGCAGCTGGAGCCACAGCAGGAGCTTTTGCAGCTTCTGCCATGGCCTGTTGGCCTCCAGGTTCCGCAGTACCCGATCCCACAGCAAGTGGCTGGGAACGGTTGTGTCTACATATTTTCGCTTGAACATATACATGAGCACGATGGTAAGCAGTGTTAAACCGAACCATAAACTCAGCCATGATTGAACCCCCAAAGTGTCCCCTCCTTACTCCCGTGGACCCTGACTTGCAACTTGCCGCTCTCACATTCGAATATGTGCCTGACCTTCTTATCTCTTCCTGCACCATCTGTTGGCTAATAGGAGCCTTTCTTAGAGACCCGTATTCATAAGTACTATTGTTCAGTGGTCAGCATTAGACGAGCTTTCCAGACTTTCCAGGCTCCCTGAGCCACATGTCCCTCCTGAATATGGATATTGAACCACGCAATAACTTGCTGGCCCTATCCCCTATCCAGTGACCAAGCCTGCCCCCGCAAGCACCCCGAACATCGCTTCCGTAAGCGGCATATCCGCGGGAATCAGCACGTATGACATTCCCCTCTCCGCGCACACACTGGACAGCATCATTCGATATCGCTCCAGCTCTTCCTTGTAGGCATCAAGCACTTTACCCGTAAGCGCCACTTCTTTTCCACTCATCGTTTCGCTGTCGACCAATCGCAAGTCACCAGCCAGCTTGGGCTCCAGCTCTTCCCTCGACAAGACGTGCACCAGCACCACTTCCTGCCCGGTACCGGACAACAGGGACAGTGCCCTGAACAGCTCCTCTTCGCCGCCCTCCAGCCAGAAGTCCGAGAAGACCCAGGTCATTCCAGGCTGTCTGGGCAGCGCACCCGGCACCGCAAGTGCCGCGCTCAAGCTGCCCTCGCCTCCTGTTTCTGCCCCTTGCAGGAATGAAAACAGTCGATGAGCCGAGCCTTTTCCTCTCATGATCGGAAGACGGTTGTTGATCGTACGGCTGTAACAAGCAATCTGCAGCCTGTCGTAAGAGGACAACGCCATGTAACCGATGCTTGCAGCCAACTGACGCGCAAGCGTCCATTTCGGGCTTCCCTTCATCCCCGACGGGTCTGCCGTGACTGGTGAATCTGCTGCCGATGACATGACGGTTCCCATCGATGCGGAGCAATCCACAAATATGCTGACTGTCAGCTCCTGCTCGTCCATGAATTGACGCACGAACGCTTTTCCTGTACGAGAATATACGCCCCAGTCGAATCTGCGGACATCATCTCCCGGTGAGTATACACGGTAATCGGCAAACTCGAGCGATGAGCCGAGTAAGCGGGATCGTCTCTTTCCCTGCAGCGTTCCTGCAACCCGTCTCTTGGCGTCCAGGCTCAGACGCTCCAGACGCGGGAGCCATTCCGGAGGCAGCAGGTGCCCGTCCCCGGTCACGCGGATGCCTCCAGCGCCTGCAGAACCTCCTGAATCACACGGTCGGTCGTAACGCCCAGCGCCTGACCCTCGAAATTCAGAAACAAGCGGTGACGCAGCGCCGCTAAGGCCACGGCGCGGATATCACCCGTCGAAACATGCATCCGCCCGCTGCATAAAGCACGGACTTTGCTGACCGAAATGATGGACTGGATCCCTCTTGGTCCGGAACCAAACTGGACATATTTACGGACTGCCTCCGGCGCTGAAGCTTCTTCCGGATGTGTCATCATCAGCAGACGAACCGCATAATCCAGAATCTCCTCGGCAACAAGGACCTCCTTGGCCCCGCGCTGGATTTCCAGCAGCTCTTCCCCGGTCATTTGCCTTTCCACCTGGAACTCGTGCGAGGACGTCGTTCGTTTCACGATTTCCTTCAATTCGTCCGCGCTGGGATACGACACCTCAATCTTCAGCAGAAAGCGGTCAAGCTGCGCTTCCGGCAGCGGATAGGTCCCCTCGTTTTCCAGCGGATTCTGTGTAGCCAGTACAAAGAAAGGCCTTGGCAGCTGATGGGTCACCCCTCCGACCGTAACGGTTTTCTCCTGCATGGCTTCCAGCAGCGCACTCTGGGTTTTGGGCGTGGCCCGATTGATCTCGTCGGCAAGCACGATACTGCTGAACAGCGGCCCCTCTGAAACGTCATCCCTGTGTCGCCATGCTGTCCGAACGACAAGATATTGGTGCCTGTTATATCGCTTGGCATCAAATCCGGTGTGAACTGAATACGGGAAAATGACAATTCCAACGCTTCCGACACCGTGCGGACCAGCATCGTTTTGCCGAGTCCCGGAATCCTCCAGGAGGGCGTGGCCTCCTGCAAAGATACACCAGAGCATCTGCTCCACAACTTCCTGCTGTCCGACAATAACCTTGCCGATATGTTCCCGCAGGCCTGATATTTTCTCCATCCATTCCTGTGGTCTCACTGCAATATCCGACATGGACGAAACCTCCATCTTCTTGGTAAAGTTCAAGTTCTCATTATTGCTGTCCGTTATGGGCTACCTTGTGCCTTACGGGTTCGGATTGATTTGTATGAAATATTCCTCGACCAGCCCCTGCATCTGGTCAGGCAGCTGATTGCGGTCTAAGGTCTTGCGAGCCTCGGTCTCATAATCACGGTACACTTCCTCATACGGTCTCGACATTCCCGGAACGGTCGGCGAAACGCCGCCCTTCTGAATGTCGCCTCCGCCGCCCTTGATCGCACCGGAGTCACTCTGTACATTACCGCTGCCCTTGTAATCCCTAGGGATCGTCACAAGCTCGCGGCCGCCAGTGCCAAGCCCCGCTCCGCTGCCAGTTCCTGCTCCTCCGCTGCCACCTGAACCAGAACCAGAACCAGATCCAGATCCAGAACCAGAACCAGATCCAGATCCAGATCCGCTTCCTTGCCCGCTACCAGCGCCTTGACCCGAACCTCCCCTGATCCCTCCGAGGCTTCGCCTTGCTCTCCCGAACCTTCCCCAAGACCTGCCTGTGCCAATGCCTCCGCGCTGCCTCCATTACTCCAGGCGTCGGATACTGACATCCCTGCAGCCGCCATCTGATCGGCTAAACTCAATCCTTGTGAAGCAAGTGAAGACGCAAGAGAGGCGGCCGACTGCGACTGACTGTCCGATGCGGCTTTCGCTTGCGCCGCTTTCGCCAACTCCTCAGCCAATTGCTGCAGCGCTTCTTCCAGCTCCTTCGGTAGCTTGCCGTCCTTCAGAGCATCCGCTGCCTTCTTGAGCTCTTTCTCAAGGTCACCGTTTTCCATCTGCTTGGAAGCTTCCTCCGCCAGTTTTTTAATGCGTCGGACAGCTCGTTCTTCTCTTCCTGGGACATCTTCTTCACCTGCTCGGTGAGTTTTTCATTTCCTGCTTCAGCTCTTCGGCCATACCCTCAGCAAGCCGTTTACCTACTTGAGACAATGCCTTCTCCTGCTGCATTTTCTTCGCCAGTTCAGACAACGCCTTCACTTTTTCCTCCTGCTGCTTCGCCAGCTTCTCCAGCTCCTTCATCGCTTCCTCCAGCTTATCCAGCGCTTGCTCGGGCTGCTTCTCATGGTCCAGCGCTTTCTTCAAGGCATCCAGCTTCTCCTGCAGCTTCTTCCTGTCAGCAGGGTCAAGCGTTTCCTTCTGGAGCTGCTCTGCAAGCTTTTCGGTTTTTGCTACCTGCTCTTTCATCCAGCTCTGCTGCTCTTTGGCTGCCTCCACTTTCTTGTCCATCGGATTCGGAACAAACACAAGGACGATCACAGCAGCAAGCGACGCGCTACATATCCAAAGCTGTCTTTTTCGACTTGGGGAAGGCAGACGCTCCGGCAACTGCTCCGCAAACCGCGCGCCGTAACGCTCCGCCTGCTCACGCTGCCACTTTGCGGCCTGCGACTCCTCTTCCTTAAATGACAGGGCTGTCACCATCATGTCGCTTCGCTCCGCTCCGTCTGGAACCTGATCCATGACCGATGCGGCCTCCTCGATCGGAACCCGGTGCAGCCACCCCCACAGCAGGCCACCAAGACCCGCCGCAATCGGAATGACAACGGATGCGAAGGGAAGCCAGGCTATAGGCACGAATCTCCCAATCACGAGCAGCAGCAGCAGAGCGGCGAAACCCGCAATGAGCCCGTATAATGCATATGCGACTACACGAAAGCGCTGAAGCCGCCGTCTCGCTGCTTCAACAAAACGCATGATGTTGTCCATGGTAATTCCTCCTTACTCTGTACAATCCTTGGTACTTAAGCTCCGCTTACGGTCGGCTCTTGTTCAGGCGGAAGTGCGTCTTTGGCTTTATCCTTTCGCTTGCGTCTTGCGATGGGGCGTATATTCCGTATCGCAATCCACAGGGCAAACACGATCACGACCGAATACACAAGCAGAAACTCCAGCCATAATTCAACAGGAGCCTTACTATTCAGGCTTCCGCCGTACAGCAGGAACACGTCTTTTGAGAACGATGGATTAAACAAACTCATCATCGCTCCCCGGATTCAATCCAAGCAGATATCCTACCCAGGAATACGATCCTGGAACTGGCGACTGTCCGTTAACATACATATTCCGCTGTTCAATTCCCATAAAGAACAGATACAACAGGCCCGTCACGAGAAATATAATAAGTCCTGTGCCATAGGTGACAATAATCGCTACGATGGTTCTCTTGAATAAGGTGGAGAACATCACGCCAAGCGAACCGAGCAGCAGCATCACGAATAAGTAGAATACAAATACCGAAATGAGCTGTTTCGGTGAAATTCCCCATACAGGAACACGATGCTATATACAAGCAGTGTTGCAAGCACAATCAGTGTCATGAAACTAAGTGCCGACACCAGCTTGCTCAGGACAATCGTCGCCGAGCTTTGCTGCGTCGTTAGCAGCATGCTCAGCGTTTGCTTTTCACGTTCGCTGCTGATAACTCCGGCGGTTAGTGCTTAAGCGCCATGAACGCAATGAGGACAAGCTGGGCAAAACTCAGCACATAGAACATCATCTGGCTCGTTTGCGGATCGAACCGCTGCGGTCCCCGCTGGCCCAAGTATAAAAAGAGATAAATGAAACCCATTGCAATAGCCCCAAGCGCCAAAACGTACAACAACACCGACAGCATGGAACGCGTGGAACGCATCCGCAGCCGAAATTCCTTATCAATGACCGGGTTAATTAATTTTCTGCTCCAATTCATTCGCGGGGTCCTCCTTTGGTAATTTCGAGGAATACATCCTCCAGGTTGCTCTGCGCTTCCTGAAACGAGACAATCGGAATTTCCCAGGAGACCACCTGCCGAAGCAGTGCGCTTTGCTGTGCATCATCCCCGCTATAATGAACATGAACCCCGGTGTTGTCTGTTAATACAGACGTGACAAACGGCTCATCCCTCAGCTTCTCGGCAAGCTCCTCTTCACGCTCAAGGGTGCGGATATGGATGACTTTTTTCACGCGAAGCTGGCTCTGAATATCGGCAACCTTGCCTTGGGCCACCATCTCCCCGTGCTCGATAACACCGATCTCGTCTACCATCTCGGCAAGCTCGGGCAAAATATGTGATGAAATGATAATGGTCTTGCCCATGAGTTTCAGTTCCTTCAATATTTCACGCATCTCGATCCGAGCCCGCGGATCAAGCCCCGAAGCCGGTTCATCCAGAATCAATACATCGGGATCATGCACCAGACACCGGGCAAGGCATAACCGCTGCTTCATGCCGCGCGAGAGACTGTCTACGTACGTATCCGCCTTGTCGCTTAAATTCACAAGCTCCAGCAGCTGCGGAATCAGCTGCTCCCGCTCAACACGCGGGATGCCGTAACTTGCCCCGTAAAAATGAAGGTATTCGGTTGACTTCAACTGGTCATATACGCCAAAGAAATCCGGCATATAACCGATCCGCTTGCGAACCTCTTTCGGGTGCTGCGTAACGTCGTATCCACCGACTTTGGCAACGCCCGAGGTTGGCAGCATCAGAGTGGCTAATATCGACATCGTTGTTGATTTTCCTGCTCCGTTAGGACCGACGAACCCGAACACAGTCCCCTTCTCGATATGGAGGCTGATGTCTTTTAAAGCATGGAATGTCCCGTATTTTTGCTCAGGTTTGTAATTTCGATCATTGAATGGCTTCCCCTTCACAGACAGCTCCGGCATCATAAAGTTGGTCTGATCCTTAGCGGTTAGCATGAACCTGATCCGGTTAGCCACGATGTAGTCCTCCGGATTTCCCGTAATGGTATGCACATTGTTCGTATCGCTTACGGGCTCCCATTCATTCTTCTTCGCGTTCCAGATCTCCATCGTTACGTTGTTGTTTAATTTGGTGCCTTTGATGGACAGCTCCGAATATTGGATGTTGCCTTCCGATATTAACGGAAATTCAGCGATTACCGTGCCTTGTCCCATCTCAACGCCATGAGGGAACGTCCCGAACATCGGCGTGTTCACCTGGGATACTTCAGGAGACAGGAAACCGTAAGGAATGTTAATCTCTCCGCTCAGGCCCCATTCCATAGTCACGGGCTGAATCCAGAAATTAAGCTGATCACTGTCCACCTCTGCCCCTTTCAGCGTATAATTCGTCAGATGGTCCTTGCTCCATCCCAGAATGTAAGCATCCTTGTTGACCATTCCCATCGAATACCCGTAGTTGGATAAAATATCGCGCTCCCGCTGTTTCGGATCATTCGGAGAATAAGGGAACAGCATGCCGGATAAATCTCCACTCACAAACTTGATGATTTGTTGTGGGTCCTGAGGAATTGCCACCGCTTCACCCTTCTTGATATCTCCAAGCTTATAGGCATTGCCTCCAACAACAAGCACCACCTCGGTCAAATCGTTAATGGTTTCATTGGTGACCTTCCCGTTTAATGCTCCTTTGGCATCGAGCTTTAGATCCATGGCCAGACGCCCCATCTCCTCCGTTCCCTGGCTGTCGGCCCATACCTTGGCTAGCGACCACTGAGACATATCGCGAAGCTCAAGCGTTGTGGATTCCTGTTCCACCCGGACAAAGCTCTTGCTCTCGCCCATTCCCCGAATGTATTCCGGGCACCTCCCGTCTTCAAATACGTATTCGCTGGAAACTCCAACGCATAATTCCCGCTTCGAGGTGTGAAAAAGCCGAGGCTGTGGATTTAACCGCATCTCCCTGACCGTTCAGCTCAATCAAGTTTATGGTATGTGCGAGTTCCCTCGTCTTGTCGGATGAGCCAGCGACATAAACCGAAACGCTTGCAATGACGGCGATGATTGGAATCAGGAACCACGCCCATTCCCGTTTATCCGCCTTCTTCAAAATAAAGTAGAGAATCGGTGCCACCACAACCGCATAAATAATGAGCATCCACAACAACAGCGTGAAGGACGGCATCTTCAGGGAAGGGAAATATTCCAGCACATAATTCAGATTATCCATAAGCGAGTTGTAGATCATACCATTTTGCGAACCTGTCATCGGAAGATTGCTCCGCAATACCGATGCCCAGGCATCCGGATGGCCTGCCCAAGAACTTACCGGGTCCATAGCCAGATCATAGGCAGCGTATTGAACACTTCCTTGGCCGTAGGCATGCGAGGCAAACAAAGGCTGGCCGTCTGCTTCAATCCCGATTTTGGCGCCTTCCACCACCTTCGCTGTGGAGATGGTAAAGTCCCCATCCAGCTTCAGCGGCTTCCCTCCAAGCTTCTCGAGCTCGGATAGCGACTGAATAGAGGCCGTTCCATTCGCAACAATAGGTGCGATATCGGCAAACGGTGCTGCTGTTTTGGCGTAACCCGCTCCTCCTGCCAGAACCAGCGTGCCGCCGCCGTTAACCCAACCCGTTATCGCTTTGCGCTGAGGTTCTGATAACGTATCGGATGCAAAATTGTTAATAACGATCACGTCCAGCCCGCTAAGCAGCATCGGATCCGTTGGTATGCTGTCCGCCTTAAGCGGAAATACGTTCAAGCTGTTGCCTTTACCATTAAGAACGTTCATGAAATTCATTGTATCCGGATCATCGGATAATACAGCAATGAGTGCACCTTGATACGGGGAGGCCTGGAGATAACTTTTCCCTGTTGCAAATGTCGTCGGCTTTCCTTGGAATAAGATCCTTCATAGAACAGGATCTGATTATTATCTTTATTAAGCATCGTCCCCGGAATGCCAATGACTACTTCCTTCGGCGTATCCTTTGGCAGATCCACCTGCTGCACATAGGAAGTTTGATACCTATTGCCATTATTGTCCTGAATTTGCACAACCAAGTCACCGGAAATATCCCGGTCACTTGTTAAGGTCAGCTTGACAGGACTCCATTTTTGATTTTTGATCTTGCCTTGGTAACCCATTTCGGATTGAATTCCAATCTTCGCTCCGTCGGCGTAGACCTTTCCTGCCGGAATTGACAAGGATAACGTTGCCATAATCAGCAGTGCCACTATCGGCAGCAGAATCCACGTTTTTTTGTATAAAACGACAACTGATGATTCCCCTCTCCACATATAAATTGCTTTCTCATGATAAATTACACCTATAAATCAGAAGACTTATGTAATGGTTCTCTTGGCAGTTCAACTATATTGACGAGTCGAAATTATAAAAAGTTTGACGTTTCTCTCCATAAAAGGATACTCAGGGCCGATTTTTGCGGGCTTCGGCTGGAGCTTGGGCTTATTTTCCAAAATAAAAATTAAATAAAAATCCCGCTCCAAGAAGAAGGAGCGGGATCAAGAGCTAATCCATTGCAGCGTTAAAGTGTCAGGCTGCTCCATTGTACTTTCTATGATGAATCGTCGGGATTGTAGTTGCTGCTGATGCAATTTAGGGTGTAAACTCTCTTATTCACCTATCGATACTTACACGCCAGGTTGATACACTTTAATTGAATACAACCGTTTTATTGTTATGCACCAGAATCCGATCCTCGACATGCCATTTGACGGCTCTTGCAAGCACCACGCGTTCAATGGTACGGCCAATGCGCTTCAGCTCGTTGACATCATCCCGGTGACTTACACGCTGCACGTCCTGCTCAATAATCGGTCCGCCATCAAGCTCCTCGGTTACATAGTGGGCGGTTGCTCCGATGATTTTCACGCCGCGATTATAGGCCTGTGCATAAGGCTTGCCACCGACAAAAGCAAGCAGGAAGGAATGGTGAATATTGATAATCCGGTTCCGGTAATGTTCGATAAAGGTTGGCGAAATAATCTGCATGTACCGCGCCAGAATGATAACGTCGATATCATCGCCGATTACATCCAGTTGACGTTTCTCCGCTTCGGGCTTTGTATCTGCCGTAATCGGAATATGGTGATACGGGATACCGAATGATTCCACATATTCTTTCATATCCAGGTGATTGCTTACCACCAGCGCAATATCTGCATCCAGGTCGCCACCTGCCATTGCCACAACAACTCTACAAGGCAGTGATCCTCTTTGGATACAAAAATCGCCAGCCGTTTCTTACGGGCTGCATGGTAGATATTCCATTCCATACGGAATTGGTCCGCAACTTCCAGGAACGATTCCTCCAGTTGAGGAAGCTTGGTGTTCAGATCCTCCAGATCAAATTCAACCCGCATAAAAACATACCGCCTGCAGGATCCATCGTATACTGGTCAGACTGAACGATGTTCGCACCATGCTGATACAGAAACTGGGAGACCGCTGCCACGATTCCTGGTCCATCCGGACAGGAGATGAGCATGCGGGCACGATTAGGGTACTGGCCTGCCACAGACGGCAGATCCTTCTTGATGTGAATTTCCATGAGACTCGGTGATCCTCCTCTACATCTACAATTAGCGTGAATTGGCCTCCCAAGAAAACCAACCGCAGCAAGCGGAAGTTTTCTTGAGAATGCCTTAGTCATCTTTACTTTAATGAATGCCTCTTCTATTGAAGCTTATGAAGTCAGAGAAGTCCCGGATAACCAGGCGATGATGCGCTGATTGATCTGCTCTTCCGCAAGTTCAGGCAATAATCCAGCTGCCATGACCATATCATACAGACGCTCCATCGGTTCGCGTGGATCTGCTTTTTGGCTTTGGCATCATTCTTCAGAAGTGACCACGTATCCAGCACGAACGAACGGGAGTCGATTCCTTCCTTAGCAAAGAAGGCTCGCAGCTCTTCCACTTGCTGAACAAAGGATTGCCCGAAACGTCCTTCCACATCTCCACGCAAAAGCGCGATTTCAATTTCGTACATCGGACGCTGCGTCTTCGGATCTTTACCGATCCACGGCGTCTCCAGAATGAACGGTCTGCCTTGAAGTTTCTCGTGATGAACCACGCTCTGAATGGCTTCATACCCGATCCAACCGGTTCCGATCGGCGTATGGCGGTCTTTACCCGCTCCACGCGGGTTCTTGCTGTCGTTTACGTGCACGACCGTTAACCGGTCGAGTCCGATCAGCTTATCGAACTGCTCCAGTACGTTGTCCAGATCATTCACGATGTCATAACCTGCATCATGAATATGGCAAGTGTCGAGGCAAATCGCCAATCGGTCATTGTACTTCACCTTATCAATAATGGAAGCAATTTCTTCAAAGCTGCGTCCCATTTCGGTGCCTTTGCTTACCATCGTCTCCAGAGCGATCTTCACTTCGGTCTCATCCGTACCGCCCAGAACTTCATTGAGTCCTTCCGCAATACGGCCAATGCCGTATTCGGCATCCTTATCTGTATATGCACCAGGATGGAGAACGATATTCTTCACGCCAACCGCATGTGTCCGGCGAATCTCCTCCTGCAGGAAACTCACGGCAAGCTCAAACGTATTGGGCTTGTACGATCCGAGGTTGATAATGTATGGCGCATGGACCACAATCTCATCAATCCCGCTTGCTTGCATAGCGGCCTTGCCTTCTTCAATAAACATGGAATCGATCGGCTTGCGGCGCGTATTTTGCGGTGCGCCTATATATCATGAACGAGCTTGAGCCATATGATGTGGCCTCAGCCGTCGCAGTCAGCAATCCCTTGTCCGAAAACGACACGTGGGAACCAATTTTCAACATGCTGCATCCCCTTTTTAACACACAATTACACCTATTTTAGCTTGTATATCGAAATAAATCTAGAAATGCGTTATAATTCTCATGAAAGTGTCATGTGATAATAATCATTGAGGTGATATACAGATGAAGAGCACAGGAGCCGTCTTGGGATATTTGTCCTCCAGTGCGCCACCGTCATGGTTCATGAACTCCATTGCCTTCTGGGGATGGGTTATGCTTGGACTGATGGGCATCGGCGGATTTTTATGTTCCGCAAGTTTCTGAAAGTGCTTCCCAAAGCAGACGGCAAATCCAAGCTGGATTGGCAGAACTACTGGGTCGAGCGAAGCCGCCCGCTGTGGACTGATGAAGCCAAAGCCTTTCTGGACGAGCTGGTGCAGCCCGTTCCGGGACCATTCCGGGATATTGCCAAACACTCCATTGCAGCGGAGATTGGCAAGATTGCTATTGAGGACCATGCCAAAGCAGTGACAAAAGACCACTGCATCAAAGGTTATATCGTGGCTACGCCAAAGCGGGATTACAAATTCTTGATGAATTTCCTCCAGAAGAAGGAAATTGACTACAAGCCTTATCAGCATTTGATTAATAAGTAATGATACAGCCTTAAATGGAACAACGGTGCTTGTCCTCACTGTGGGACAAGCACCGTATAGTCCAGAAGATAATTCCCCTAGTCCTCATCCAGAGGATCTGGGGGATTCGTTTTTAATTTCGTTAAGTTGAAGGGATATGAATGAACTTGGCCTGTTTTTTTACTCTTATACAGAAACAACAGCGTATTCTCCTCCTGTTTATTGAAGCGAATGATAAGCTCGCGGTCCGGTTCATTATTTCTGTCCAAGGCAACTTCTTCAAGGAACTGTTTCTCCGTAGGCGGAAGCGGGAGCAGCTCATGAACATAAGCAGTGATCTCACGCATTCGATGATAGAGTATCAGGTGCTGCGTTCCATACTCCCGTAAGATCATGTAATAATCCGTGATGTATTCGATCATATAGATCTCATCTTCTTTTCCAGTAAGTTCCCCAGGTTATAGTAAGCCACTACTTCCCCTTCATGATTCAGAAACTCTGCATGCTTGCCATCCGAAAACAATACTTTATCTCGCAGATCGTACAGGTTATACGCATTAGTATCCGGATAATGCCCTATGAACTCAAAGTGTGCTTCCTTTATAATTTGTCCGTTCTTCACAAAAATCTGACCGGATCTCTTACCTAATTCGGACATCCCTTCGGCCTCGTATAGTCGGACGTACGAACTGTTGTCGGACAGTCGTTGGACTTGAAGATGCCTCAACTCCCTCCCCTGATCTCCAATGTCCCAATAAACGATGGCACCTTGTTACCTATGGCTTGGTAGAACTCGCCGTTCTTTCGATTAAGCCAAAATGTAATACCTTTATCTGTTCCCACAACGTAATTACTGCCAACAGACAGTGTCTTCGTATTGGAGTTCCACTTCACATCCTCATTCACGGCTTCTGCAACAAATCGGAGTGGGATGTAGAGTTTTCCGTTGATGACTTCCGCAGATGTCTTGAGTTTTTTCTGTTTCTTATTCAAATAAACAACATCGCTTCCAAGCTGCAGCGTCAACTCAAGATTTACTCCATACAGACTCGCCCTCTGTTGTGGTTGATTCCAATGAACCTTCAAACCCAAAATATCGCCGATCTCTCGCAGAGGAAGCAATACCCTCCCATCCTTTATCATCACCGGGTCTTTCATGGAGAAGAGCGATTTGAATTGCCCATATTCCACATTTGCTTTTAAAAAGAAGAGGCAGCGGCATGGGATGGGCTTGATAGCAGTAACCCTAGCAAAAAAATAAGGGTAACCATAATAGTCCTCTTTTATCACTTCAATCAATCTCCTTCATCTCATAAGTTCAATCCTCTGTTATAACCCTCACATCTAAGGAGATTAGTTACGGAACGGAACAAAAGTTCAACCTACAACCTAGATATGGTGTTGCAGTTTGCCGATTCCAAGAAAATCATGGAAATAAAACACATATCAAGTATAATAGACTGTTATTAGAATGTAATCCAATAGTCCTAGGAGGAAAGAATGAAGTGAAATTAAAATTAGCAATAATCATAGTTTTACTATTTACATGGATCATTCCAGCAGCAGGAGCAGACCCAGCAAAAATCGTCAACTTAGATGGCGTTAAAGTAGGGCTGCGGCAGGCCCCCATTTTGCGAGACGGAGTGACCCTGGTACAATTCGCCCCTATATTTAAAAGTTTGGGCCTCTCTGTAAAGTGGGATTCTTCCAGACAGCAGATTACAGGGACTAAAAAAGGCATCAGCCTTGTGCTGACCGTTGGCAACAAAAACGCATATGTAAACGGCACGCGCATGGTGTTAGAATCCCCACCTTTATCCTTGAACGGAAACGTTTTCGTCCCGCTTCGGTTCATAAGCGAAGCTACAGGTGCAACCCTGGCCGTAAACGGAAATACCATTAACATTACCAGTTACAAAGGGACAGAGCCTTTTGTTCCTAAGCCCACACCGATTCCACCCATAAAAACGAAAGCTAAAAAATCCAAGAGGAATTGGAATTCAAATACTCAAATCTCTCTTCCGGAAAATTACACCTGAACGACTTAACTTATGGCGTAATCGACGATTCGGATTCACTCACCATTGCCGTAGAAATTTCGGATGAACAAACGATGCAAAACATTATCGACACCTTTGACACCAAACCTTCAACAGGGCATCTGTTGACCAAAAACCTTGCCACCCATGTGCATAAAAATATGGCTACAAAAACATCAATATCTTTATTATTACTTTTTTATGAATTCGTCTTATCCAAGCGGATATGATGCTCAATATAATATCTTCGTTCCGGAATACAATGTGTACGTTACACGCTGGCCCCTATACGGAGGATCTTATAATTACTCAACAAGGGTCGCTAACTGGTACCTGGACCCAACCGGCGATACGGAGTACCTGATTTATTCAAGCAAGTTATAAAAACTCATGCACACATTTCCACAAAAATGCCGAGACCCCGGGCTTTGTTAAGGCAGGATCAATGCCTTTCAAAACCCGGGGTTACTTTCTTCTACTACTTTATCCCCTGTCAATATAACCCGCTACACAAGATAAACGACCAAACCTGCAATAACAAAGGTATCCCCCTCCTTCAGGGGATATTCTTTATACGGCACCATGGACTCTCCTTTTAAAATCGTACCGTTTCTTGAACCCAGGTCCTTTAATACGTATTCTCCACCTTCACGCGAGAGCTCGACATGTGCCCGCGAAGTTCCCACACCCTGAGCAACAAATTGCGCGACATCAGGGGATCTGCCGATGATAAAATGGGGTTGCGTCAATTCAATCCGCTGCGTGGCGGCTGCATTCGGTTCGTTCAGCTCCAGATAGGTTCTTGCTGAATGTGGATGAGCAGGAGGCTTCGTTTCCGGACCTAGCAGTACAGTAGCCCCTCCGCCTCCATGTGATGAAAGCACCTCCGTGCGCTGGGACAAATGAGCATAATAATCACCTTCCTCGCCATAAGAGACTGCAGGTTCAGCCTCTTGTGAATGCGAATAGGGATAGCCCTGCCCCTGCGGAGGGTAGCCTGCTTGTTTCTGATGGTCCTCTGGATGGGTTGGAGATTTGGGAACCTTCCATCTCCAGTTCTCCCTGCTCTCCCTAAGCTCCATATCTGCTGTTCCTGTTCCTGAACTCCTAAATGAAAGCTAATGTTGGTCTTCCAAAAAGGTTAAGGTATAATATGTGTATTATTGGACTTTGCGTTATTACCTCTGCCAAGGTATTAACGCTTTTTCTTTGTGATTCCTGTATCCGAAGTTGCACTCCATCCGATTTAATCCCAAGAAACATTTTGAGTTCGTTCCAATCGAGCCATGAATATGGTCTTAATTTGGAAGCTTTCCGCAATTAACTACCGAGACTATAGTCGCACTTCCATTCACCTGAATATATATATTTTTTCCAGTTTATTTGTTACTATAAGAGAGTAAATTCTATAATTAGGAGGCATAAATAATGAAAAACTTATTGTTGCAGTCACTTTTGTGTTAGGACTCACATCAGTCCTAGTAGCACCAACAAATTGACGCACAGAAAACCGCACCATCAGCAGTTGCAAAAAGTCAAAGTAAAGCAGATAAGCTCAAGTACTATCAAAAACAAATTGATAAGTTAAAACCAGGCTCCAAAGCGATATTAGCAAGCTTAGAAAAAGAAAACGCCCTATTAGAGAAACAGAAATATTGGCTCAATAAAATTATGAGTTAGCAAAACAATAGGTTAATCGAAGGAGTCTTATGAAAAACAAATCTATTTTATCTTTAATTTTTTCTTGATTATAACAGTTTTATCTTCCTCTGGAGCATTCGCTCATCCGGGACGAATAGATTTACCTAAGAATCAAGCTAGTGGAACACTTCAGGTCTATTACTTCGATGTAGGGCAAGGCGATTCAACGTTAATTAGAACGCCTGAAAATCAGTACATACTTATTGATGCTGGGAATAATAATCAAGGCAATAATGTTGTTAAGTATCTGAATCACCTTGGTGTGAATACACTAGATGCTGTAGTTGCTACACATCCAGACGCTGATCATATCGGCGGTTTAGATGATGTTATTAAATCGATTAATGTTAAATCTGTTTATGCTCCAAAGGTTTCACACACAACAGACACCTATAAAGATTTCTTGCTGGCTGTAAAGAACAAAGGACTTACCATAAAACAGGCTAAAAAAGATGTTACAATCCCGCTCATGGGTGTTACCGCTACCTTCTTAGCTCCCGTTAATGAATATGGCAGCGATTTAAATAAGTGGAGTGCTGTCCTAAGATTAGGGTATAAGAATAACTCCTTCCTCTTTACTGGCGACGCCGATATCAAATCCGAAACAGACATGCTTATAAACAAGTCCATATTAAAAGCAGACGTTCTTAAAGTGGGGAGTCATGGATCTATCTCATCTTCAAGTAAGAAATTTATAGACGCAGTAAAGCCGAGGTATGCAATCATCAGTGTAGGAAAGAATAGTTACGGTCATCCGAATGCAGGTATCCTGTCTCGCCTCAAAGATGCTGGCGCTGCTGTAATGCGAACTGACCAAAAAGGAACAATTACGGCTATCAGTAACGGATCTACAATAACTTTTACTACAACAAAGGGTGCGAAATGAGAAAGGGAATAATAGATCGATTTGAAGGAAGCTTTGCTGTTGTAGAAATTGAAGGTAGTACAGAGGACATTCCAAAAGAACTGCTTCCTTATGATTGCAGTGTGGGTAATGTGCTTACCATTAGCGATAATAAAATTACAGTTGATAAAACAGAAACCTTGAAACGTAAAGAAGAGTTTTGATGATCTAATGAATGAATTATTTGAAGACTAGTAAAAACAAAAACAAGCCTGATGTTTAGTGAAGTGACCCCAGGTAGTGGAATATTTTTCCGGTTGGCAGATGCGACGATGTCGTCATATTCTGAAGGAGTAGCCCCAAAAAAATTTAAGGGTAGCTTTTTTGATGCTGGTTGAGAAAGACTTTTCCGAGAAATATCGGAATATTACTACTACATAAGCAACCATCGATTCTAAGCCCTGATTCCTTTAAATACTCAATGAAATTTCACTTAAAGGTCTCCACCATCTGGAGACCTTTTATGTGTAAGTGATTTAAATTAAAAACACTTCTCATAAAACTAATGAAGTTAACATAAGCATGCATCATTAAATATGGGCTTCGGAAGTATTTAAATCTCTGTCTACTATTTTATCCCCTATCAATATAACCCGCTACGCAAGGTAAACGACCAGCCTGCAATAACAAAGGCATCCCCCTCCTTCAGGGGGTATTCTTTATACGGCACCATGGACTCTCCCTTTAAAATCGTACCGTTTCTTGAACCCAGGTCCTTTAATACGTATTCTCCACCTTCACGCGAGAGCTCGACATGTGCCCGCGAAGTTCCCACACCCTGAGCAACAAATTGCGCGACATCAGGGGATCTGCCGATGATAAAATGGGGTTGCGTCAATTCAATCCGCTGCGTGGCGGCTGCATTCGGTTCGTTCAGCTCCAGATAGGTTCTTGCTGAATGTGGATGAGCAGGAGGCTTCGTTTCCGGACCTAGCAGTACAGTATCCCCTCCGCCTCCATGTGATGAAAGCACCTCCGTGCGCTGGGACAACTGAGCATAATAATCACCTTCCTCGCCATAAGAGACTGCAGGTTCAGCCTCTTGTGAATGCGAATAGGGATAGCCCTGCCCCTGCGGAGGGTAGCCTGCTTGTTTCTGATGGTCCTCTGGATGGGTTGGAGATTTGGGAACCTTCCATCTCCAGTTCTCCCTGCTCTCCCTAAGCTCCATATCTGCTGTTCCTGTTCCTGTTGTGGAGCTGGAATTTCCCGTCAGAAGACCTGATAAGGGATCTGCCTCGAAACGAGGAACGGACTTCCACTTGGAATGGCCCGGGGGCTAAGCTCAGTTGATTCAAACATCGGTAACGATTCGGACCAATCATCTGATCTCCGGGAGAGCAGCTGGAGTTTTCCACTCCAGCCAAGCCAGGCAACAACAGCAAGGAGAAGCGTAATCACGACTGACAACGCCAGCATCAGCACACCCGGTTGACTCATATACAACAATCTCCAAACTCCCGCTGCAGCCAGTAAACATCCTAACAGAATATAGGTACGAACCGGGGAGGACTTGTCTTGCTCCGAAGCCCCAGGGTCCGTTCCATAATCCGTATCA